>JAPMIB010000031.1:0-442500 GCA_034770305.1 Trichogramma dendrolimi | reverse complement strand
GCCTCTTGTGCCTCTTCTACTGTGATTGGGCGTGCCGGGCAGAGTGCGCTAAGGATGATCCTGCTGCCCGTCGCACATAGCTGCCGACTCGCCTCAAGCCCACACGACAGCACAGAGAACCGGCACCACGGCACGTAACGCGCACTCACACTAACGCGCGCGGCTCACACCGATGGTACTAAGCGGGAAACACTGTGGTAATAACACTAGAAACTGACACACGATGCAATATAGCCTGGTACAGGGGTCTCTCGTATAACGCGGGGGTTACGTTCCGAAAATGTACCGCGTAATGTGAAACCGCGTATACGGGACCTTAGTCTTATGCGAAAGGGGGGTTCCGTTCCTGGTCATGAAAATTAGAGATGAAAAATTTGGTAAATTAAATGAAAATGTACATTTTTTTCAAATTATGTATTTATTGTCATGAATTATGTATTTATTATCATGAAAATTAGAGATGAAAAATTTGGTAAATTAAATGAAAATGTAACTTTTTTTCAAAATATGTATTTATTGTATTTACTTACATTTTTGTAGAAAAATCCGTCATTTTTGATTGTTTGGCTCTTCTCAAAAAATCTTTATGAAGTTCTTCATAAATTTGAATTGCGGACTCGCAGTGTCTCTTGAATTGTAAACTTCGCACTACAATGGGATCAGACTGAATGGCTGTATCAATTGCGCTATGAATGAGATTCATGATTGCAACAAGTCTCTTGGCATCGAAAGATCCTGTGCGTGTGTGCGTGTGTGTGTGCGTGTGCGTGTGCGTGTGCGTGTGCGTGTGCGTGTGCGTGTGCTTGTGCGTGTGTGTGGGTGTGTGTGTGTGTGTGTGTTTTTTTTTTTGTGGACGTGGGCAGAGTGAACTCTGCAGCCAGTGGCCCTTCGAAACGAGTACCCCACCGGGAAACGTCGTTAAACATTACTTCGGTGGGGACTCTACAGAGCTTCTCTGCTACATCTGTGTCTTTTCCGTACATCCCCATCCACCTTACGTTTATTAGGGGTCCGGGAACCAGAAGCATCCTCTTCTTCTTACAGCATTGTCCGGATCGTTTTTACGCCTCTTGTGCCTCTTCTACTGTGATTGGGCGTGCCGGGCAGAGTGCGCTAAGGATGATCCTGCTGCCCGTCGCACATAGCTGCCGACTCGCCGCAAGCCCACACGACAGCACAGAGAACCGGCACCACGGCACGTAACGCGCACTCACACTAACGCGCGCGGCTCACACCGATGGTACTAAGCGCGGAAACACTGTGGTAATAACACTAGAAACTGACACACGATGCAATATAGCCTGGTACAGGGGTCTCTCGTATAACGCGGGGGTTACGTTCCGAAAATGTACCGCGTAATGTGAAACCGCGTTATACGGGACCTTAGTCTTATGGAAAAGGGGGGTTCCGTTCCTGGTCATGAAAATTAGAGATGAAAAATTTGGTAAATTAAATGAAAATGTACATTTTTTTCAAATTATGTATTTATTGTCATGAATTATGTATTTATTATCATGAAAATTAGAGATGAAAATTTGGTAAATTAAATGAAAATGTAACTTTTTTTCAAAATATGTATTTATTGTATTTACTTACATTTTTGTAGAAAAATCCGTCATTTTTGATTGTTTGGCTCTTCTCAAAAAATCTTTATGAAGTTCTTCATAAATTTGAATTGCGGACTCGCAGTGTCTCTTGAATTGTAAAATTCGCACTACAATGGGATCAGACTGAATTGCTGTATCAATTGCGCTATGAATGAGATTCATGATTGCAACAAGTCTCTTGGCATCGAAAGATCCTGTGTGTGTGTGCGTGTGTGTGTGCGTGTGCGTGTGCGTGTGCGTGTGCGTGTGTGTGTGCGTGTGCGTGTGCTTGTGCGTGTGTGTGGGTGTGTGTGTGTGTGTGTGTGTTTTTTTTTGTGGACGTGGGCAGAGTGAACTCTGCAGCCAGTGGCCCTTCGAAACGAGTACCCCACCGGGAAACGTCGTTAAACATTACTTCGGTGGGGACTCTACAGAGCTTCTCTGCTACATCTGTGTCTTTTCCGTACATCTCCCATCCACCTTACGTTGATTAGGGGTCCGGGAACCAGAAGCATCCTCTTCTTCTTACAGCATTGTCCGGATCGTTTTTACGCCTCTTGTGCCTCTTTACTGTGATTGGGCGTGCCGGGCAGAGTGCGCTAAGGATGATCCTGCTGCCCGTCGCACATAGCTGCCGACTCGCCTCAAGCCCACACGACAGCACAGAGAACCGGCACCACGGCACGTAACGCGCACTCACACTAACGCGCGCGGCTCACACCGATGGTACTAAGCGCGGAAACACTGTGGTAATAACACTAGAAACTGACACACGATGCAATATAGCCTGGTACAGGGGTCTCTCGTATAACGCGGGGGTTACGTTCCGAAAATGTACCGCGTAATGTGAAACCGCGTTATACGGGACCTTAGTCTTATGCGAAAAGGGGGGTTCCGTTCCTGGTCATGAAAATTAGAGATGAAAAAATTTGGTAAATTAAATGAAAATGTACATTTTTTCAAATTATGTATTTATTGTCATGAATTATGTATTTATTATCATGAAAATTAGAGATGAAAAATTTGGTAAATTAAATGAAAATGTAACTTTTTTCAAAATATGTATTTATTGTATTTACTTACATTTTTGTAGAAAAATCCGTCATTTTTGATTGTTTGGCTCTTCTCAAAAAATCTTTATGAAGTTCTTCATAAATTTGAATTGCGGACTCCAGTGTCTCTTGAATTGTAAACTTCGCACTACAATGGGATCAGACTGAATTGCTGTATCAATTGCGCTATGAATGAGATTCATGATTGCAACAAGTCTCTTGGCATCGAAAGATCCTGTGTGCGTGTGCTTGTGCTTGTGCGTGTGTGTGCGTGTGCGTGTGTGTGGGTGTGTGTGTGTGTGTGTATGTTTTTTTATTGTGGACGTGGGCAGAGTGAACTCTGCAGCCAGTGGCCCTTCGAAACGAGTACCCCACCGGGAACCGTCGTTAAACATTACTTCGGCGGGGACTCTACAGAGCTTCTCTGCTACATCTGTGTCTTTTCCGTACATCCCCCATCCACCTTACGTTGATTAGGGGTCCGGGAACCAGAAGCATCGTCTTCTTCTTACAGCATTGTCCGGATCGTTTTTACGCCTCTTGTGCCTCTTCTACTGTGATTGGGCGTGCCGGGCAGAGTGCGCTAAGGATGATCCTGCTGCCCGTCGCACATAGCTGCCGACTCGCCTCAAGCCCACACGACAGCACAGAGAACCGGCACCACGGCACGTAACGCGCACTCACACTAACGCGCGCGGCTCCACCGATGGTACTAAGCGCGGGGAAACACTGTGGTAATAACACTAGAAACTGACACACGATGCAATATAGCCTGGTACTAAGCGCGGAAAACACTGTGGTAATAACACTAGAAACTGACACACGATGCAATATAGCCTGGTACAGGGGTCTCTCGTATAACGCGGGGGTTACGTTCCGAAAATGTACCGCGTAAGTGAAACCGCATTATACGGGACCTTAGTCTTATGCGAAAAGGGGGGTTCCGTTCCTGGTCATGAAAATTAGAGATGAAAAATTTGGTAAATTAAATGAAAATGTACATTTTTTTCAAATTATGTATTTATTGTCATGAATTATGTATTTATTATCATGAAAATTAGAGATGAAAAATTTGGTAAATTAAATGAAAATGTAACTTTTTTTCAAATTATGTATTTATTGTATTTATTTACATTTTTGTAGAAAAATCCGTCATTTTTGATTGTTTGGCTCTTCTCAAAAAATCTTTATGAAGTTCTTCATAAATTTGAATTGCGGACTCGCAGTGTCTCTTGAATTGTAAACTTCGCACTACAATGGGATCAGACTGAATTGCTGTATCAATTGCGCTATGAATGAGATTCATGATTGCAACAAGTCTCTTGGCATCGAAAGATCCTGTATCCAGATCATTAGCATTTCTTCGGTTTTCTCAATTAAATTCTGCCGGATTCTTGTAGAGCTTTCAGCATGCTTTCCCAATATTTCTGCACTCTCACGTATCTTTTCTTCATTTGAGCGAATTGTGCGTATCGTCGATTCATTGACGTCAAAGCGTCTAGCAATAGCAGCCACTCGTTCACCACTTCTCAAAATATTGAGCACTTTTAATTTCTCCGCGAGATTCAAGCCTTTCCTCGTTGGCTTTAACGATTTTCTTGGACTTGGTGCCATTGCAGTTAAATAAAAATATAAATCAAATTATAGAAAGGACTCTCCGAAAAAATACGTGTATATAAGTGTATATCAAAAAATAGGTTATTTAAAAAATTGTATGCGTAAACAATGAACATTGCTACGTAAATACGCGTTATAGGGTTCCAAAAATCCGCGTTATATGAGGGAACGGAGCATTCGATAAACCGCGTTATAGGGTAAACCGCGTTATAAGAACCCGCGTTATACGAGGGACTCCTGTATTTTAAAAAAAAGTATATATTTTTGTGTTGTATGCAAAATTTGCAGAAAAAATTTTTTTTCTTAACAAAATTCATTACACGGTTGAATTTGACGCCTAGACAAAAAAGGCGTAATTCTGTAGTGCGCAATCACGAAAAAGTAGATTTTTTGAAAGTTTTGGTGACGACAAAGTCACTGCGTTTTGAAATATCCGTTGAGTATATTGGTGATAATAAATACCAGGTATAGGTCCATTAATGTCACTCTTATAGTTAGACACCGGATTGGTATGCTGAACATCGTTGTAGTAGTGCTGGAATAATTCGATCCATCTAAAGTATTTGAAAATGTTTGATATTTTAATAATTTGGTTAGTGAAGAAGTGTGTGTGTGTGTGTGTGTGTGTGTGTGCGTGTGCGTGTGCGTGTGCGTGTGCGTGTGCGTGTGCGTGTGCGTGTGTGTGGGCGTGTGCGTGTGCGTGTGCGTGTGCGTGTGCGTGTTGCGTGTGTGTGGGCGTGTGTGTGTGTGTGTGTGTGTGTGTTTTTTTTTGTGGACGTGGGCAGAGTGAACTCTGCAGCCAGTGGCCCTTCGAAACGAGTACCCCACCGGGAACCGTCGTTAAACATTACTGCGGTAGGGACTCTATAGAGCTTCTCTGCTACATCTGTGTCTTTTCCGTACATCCCCCATCCACCTTACGTTGATTAGGGGTCCGGGAACCAGAAGCATCGTCTTCTTCTTACAGCATTGTCCGGATCGTTTTTACGCCTCTTGTGCCTCTTCTACTGTGATTGGGCGTGCCGGGCAGAGTGCGCTAAGGATGATCCTGCCCGTCGCACATAGCTGCCGACTCGCCGCAAGCCCACACGACAGCACAGAGAACCGGCACTACGGCACGTAACGCGCACTCACACTAACGCGCGCGGCTCACACCGATGGTACTAAGCGCGGGAAACACTGTGGTAATAACACTAGAAACTGACACACGATGCAATATAGCCTGGTACTAAGCGCGGAAAACACTGTGGTAATAACACTAGAAACTGACACACGATGCAATATAGCCTGCTACGCCTGCACACACACATGCACCGACGCGGCGCGCCACAGCGAACGTGTAGCACTCACACACGCACCTTAATTCAGCGTGTATCTACACAAAAAAGATCGAGAATACCGGAGCACGAGCAGAACACGTCCTGCTTGATTCGCTCTTCAGACTCAACTCGTGTGTGTGTGCGTATGTCCGAGGCAAAATCTTGAAAATGTTACGGTGGATTGTACAAATTTCAATTGCATTCATTGTCGTTTGTAGTATTAATGAGGCCGGATAGAGTTTCTTGGCAATACACGGGAAAAAAAAATTTTTTTGTAAAATTGAAAAAAAAATTTTTTTTATAATTTTTTTTCATGTATAAACGAAGGAATTTTTATATTTTTTTTCGGTACAATGGAAGCAAAGCAGCCAAGCTTTAATTTAAGACCAAAAAAACAGAGATTTACCGAATATTATGAAAGTTAACGACTCGAAAAAAAAGTTGTTTTTTACTTCCTCATAGAGAAAGCTCTGTGATAGGCTCGAAAACGAGATTTTGACCCAGACCTCGAAGGATAATTTGGTTTATATATTTGGAAACTATTTTAAATAATGAAAAATGGCAAAATGGGATAAGAAAGAAGAGAGCGCGCGCAGCGCGTTGACAGCTGGGTACGAAATAATTGTCTAAAGACAACTACACTCCGCAACAAAATTATCGCAACAAAAAATTTCATCGAAATTTTGTCGATTTTCAAATGCTTCAATCTTGGGCTATATTAAACGTATCGACACGAATTCTTTTTTTGATTTCTTGGAAATTTCGTCCTCTTTAAATCCATGTATACTATGATAAGATTCGAGTCAATATCGAGTTATCAGTAGTATTTGTGTGCAACACTAGAAATTACTGAAAAAAAATTGATTGTCTGAACGTGTACCAGTACTAGAGTAATTTTTTTATCGAAATCTTACATGTACCATCGCAAAGTACTCTTTTCAACGAGTAATTTAAAAAAAAAAAGACCTCTCTACGATTTTTTTAACGCCCTGTAGGTCAATTTGAAGGTACCATTTAAAGTACGTAAAATCCCTGGTTTAGCTGAAATCAACACGATTTTCTGGGCATTTTGCGTACACAAATTGTACCTTCAAATTGACCTACAGGGCGTTAAAAAAATCGTAGAGAGGTCTTTTTTTTTTAAATTACTCCTTGAAAAGAGTACTTTGCGATGGTGTATGTAAGATTTCGATAAAAAAATTACTGTGGTACTGGTACACGTTCAAACAGTCAATTTTTTTCAGTAATTTTTAGTGTCGCGCTCAAATACTGCTGGTAACTGGACATTAACTCAAATCTTATCGTAGTCTATCTAGATTTAAAGAAGACAAAATTTCCAAGAAATTAAAAAAAAAAGCGTGTCGATACGATAAATATAGCCCAAGATAGAAGCATTTGAAAATCGACAAAATTTCGATGAAATTTTTTGTTGCGATAATTTTGTTGCGGAGTGTATTTACGTTAGAGTAGAAGTTTTCATTTTGCTCGAATCTTTCTGAACAAATATCACATTCAAAAAGTTTGGTATGATTATGTACCCCATTCATGTAAGTTTTGAGGGTAGTGTTTTGTCAAAATCATTTGTGACACATCTCTTATTCAATGGGTTTGCTGGGTCCATGCATTGACTTCATATGTTTATCAAGGTCACCTTTTCGTGCACTTGTTTTCTGACAAATTCCACACTTGAAAGGTTTTTTACGATCGTGTACTGCATTTATGTGGATTTTGAGGTTGGCTTTTGCTCCAAATGATTTTTGGCAAATGTTACACTTGAAGGGTTTATTACGATCATGTACTGTACTTATATGAGATTTGAGAGTAAATTTTTCCCCAAATGATTTAAGACAAATCTTACATTTGAAAGATTTTCTTTGAATATGAACTCCACTTATGTGTCTACTGAGAGTATTACTTGCCCCAAACATTTTGTGACAAATGTCACATTCGAAGGGTTTCATACGATTATGAACTGCATTTATGTGATACTTAAGATTTTTTTTTTCTCCAAATGTTTTATGACAAGTGTCGCATTCAAAGGGCTTGATACGATGATGAACTGCACTTATGTGTTTATTGAGGTCACCCCTATATCCAAATGATTTGTGACAAATGTCACACTCGAAAGGATTGCCCTCTTTATGTACTATATTAATGTGAGCTTCTAGTACATTTTTGTATCCAAATGATTTGTTACAAATATCACATTCAAAAACTTTGCTCCGATTATGTATATTATTGATGTGACTTCTGAGGTATTGTTTGTGTGCAAATAATTTTTTACAAATATCACATTCGAAGGGTGAATTCCGTTTATGTACAACATTGATGTGAATTTTGATGTATTGTTTATGTGCAAATGATTTGTGACAAATTTTACACTTAAAAGGTCTGCTATGATTGTGAACTGAATCAATGTGACGTTTCAAGTAATGTTGGTATGCAAATGATTTGTGACAAATTTCACATTTGAAGAGTTTGATACGATCATGCACTCCATTTTTGTGAGTATTGAGGTGACCTTTGTGTCGAAATGATTTGTGACAAATCTCACACTCATATGATTTAATGTTCTTGTGCATCTTATTTATATGTCTTTTTAAATTCACTTCTCCTTTAAACTTTTTTGGACTTTTTTTACATTTATAAGACAGTTTGGTTTGAGTCTTTTTTTTAACTGTTTTCAATTGGAACTTTTCTTGAAATTGACAGTTATTATCGTAATCGAATTCTTTTTTTATCAAAATTATTAGCCTTTTTCCATTCAAATAATTTTTCTCAATCTCGTTTCCTACATTCGCAATAGAATCGCCACTTTGATACTCGGTTTTATAAATCCTTGTTGTTGAAGCTTTTAGTTCATTTTTAAAATCACTACACTCAAAATCTATAATTATATTCCTGTCTATGTTATTGGTCTCATTTTCACTTTCTACTTCCAAAATGGGTAAGCAACTTTGATGTTCAGTTTTGCAGATGGTTGCCGACAAAGGCTCCAGTTTAGGTTTAAAATCACTGCACTCAAAATCTACAATTATATTCCTGTCTATGTTATTGGTCTCATTTTCACTTTCTACTTCCAAAATGGGTAAGCAACTTTGATGTTCAGTTTTGCAGCTGGTTGGTGATAAAGGCTCCAGTTTAGGTTTAAAATCACTGCACTCAAAGTCTATAAAAATTCTTTCATCTGAGTTTTCACTCTTTTCCTCGTGTTTTGCCTAAAATAAAAATTGTGGACTAGTTTCTAATAGTCGATCAACAGAACATAATTCAAATTATTTAACTCACAGATAATTCACGGAACGGCAAAGTTTCAACATTTTCGGCTTTACAAGAGTCCACTGAATCGCATTGATAATCGTCGTTTGCTTCGGGCCAATTATCGCTTGGCTCTTCCTTCACCCTGAAAAATAAATAAGTGCGATAAATCGATCACTTCCCTAATAGCACGATACGTTCCTAAAGTAAGCTTTGTGTACATAATTTTGTGTTTTTGAGTTTGCGTACGAGTATCTAGCTACGAGTGTAAACACGCAATTTCTCGTTATAAACGTCAATTTTTCCAAAATTTTTCGTAATTTTTGCTCGTTATACCCGACTTCTCGTTATATCGATCTCGTTATATCGATAAAATTTCCTATACCTAATGCATTGGAACCAACCAAACGTCCAAAATCTTCTCGTAATAGCCGGTCTCTCGCTATATCCGACCTCGTTATAAACGGTGTTACGACAGTGAGGTGTATTGTAAATTAAAACGACACTTGCACGCAGACTTCACTAAAAAGTATAAGCTTTATTGATAAGCAATGGAGATAAAAGGAATACAATTAAAGTTAGACAAAATGATTGAGAAAAAGATAAAGCGGTTTACATTGGTCGCGACTGTTACTGCGCGCGAACCCGAGGCGAAGAAGCCTTTCTCGTGCCGTTCACGTCCGGCGTACGCTACGCTCTGGCGGAACAAATCACAACTACCATGACGTCCGCGAAAAATAAAAAACTTGATCAGGCATTGAACATACTCCCACCTTGAGTAACGGGAGTTCTTGATCAGTCTGCCGCGGCTGGTGTGGTGATGTAGATTCTTCTCGGTCGCTCCTCTCTCTGGAGCGGCGTGTGATATTGAAGTGTCGTCGTTAAGAAGCTCCTCCACAGGATCTTGAACCAGCTGGGATTCAGCAGCGTCGTCACCCTTCATCTTGCCAGCATTGTCATCGTCCACGGCTGCTTTCTCAATGATTGGATTATCTACTCGCTCCAGCAACAGCAAACGTTGAAAAGGCCGTACGAGCTCTCCGGTAGCAGTTTTCAGCTTGGCGACGCGTGGAATACCATCTCTTCCTCGCGCGATGTGGGTGATCCTGGCCAGCGGCCAATCCAGACGTTTAGTGTTCTCATTGGCAATTAGAACAACGTCGCCGACGTTGACCGTGGTCTAATTTTTCTGGGACTTTGCTCTGCTGCGTAGTTGTCCAAGATATTCGGAGCGAAATCTAGTCCTCAGCTCGTCCCTCAGACGGTTATGATATCTCAGACGTCGCTCGCCAGAAAACGCGTTGATTTGATCTAAATCAGGCACGCCATCATCTTCGATTTCCTTGATCAGCATCGATGGAGTTAACGGCGCTAACTCTCCCCTGTCGTTTGACTGGTGCGAGATCGGGCGCGCATTGATGGTTGCTTCGCAGTCGCAGAGTATCGTGCACATTTCTTCATAGTCCAAAGATGCCTTTCCTAGCGAGCGCTTGAGTAGATCCTTGATCATCCGCACGATACGCTCCCACCATCCGCCCCACCATGGTGACGCCGGAGGGTTGAACTTCCACGTGATCTTCTCAGTGCTGCAGTATTGTTGAATCGTTGTCCAATCAACTATAGTCAAAAGATTATCTGCACCGCGGAAATTTGTGCCTTGATCGCTGTATATAATCGTGGGTCAACCTCGTCGCGATATGAAGCGTCTCAATGCGTCCAAGAAGCCCTCAGTGGACAAGGAGCTTACTAGCTCGAGGTGTATCGGTCGATACACGGCGCACGTGAACAGGCAGATCCATGCTTTTCTTCCTCCTCGCAGGTATAGGGGTCCCGCATAGTCTACGCCTACAACCTCGAAGACTTTGGCATCTCGCACTCGATTCTCAGGCAAGCTGGCGGGTGGCGTCGTCACCGTGGAAGCATTGTACCGTCGACATCGAACGCGCCTGTGGATTACTGAACGTACCGCGTGTCGACTCGCCAAAATCCACGTTTTCTCGCGTAGAACCTGCATTGTAGTGCCTATCCCGGCGTGCTTCAGTTTATCATGCACGTATCTTATCAAACGTACAGTGAATTGATGTCTGGGATCGAGGACAATAGGATATCTAAAATCAAAATTATCTTCAGTGCGATTCGAAATGAGAGTCTTCGTTCGAATGAGTCCATCACTGTCCACATAAACATTCAGCGTTGCTAAGCGTGAGTCAGAAATTCCCGTGAACGACTCCTTTTGTGACAATTTCATGATTAACTTCTCTGCACGTTCAAATTCAAGCGCATTGATATCCTCTTCCTCACATGATGCCCCAGTTGGCCTCGAATTTTCGACGAATCTCATTATCCAAGCCATTGTCCGGATCGTTTTGTTGTAACCCGAAAAACGTCTCAGGTACCACGGTGTGTCTGGTTGGTTGGCAGCGTGATTGACGCAGGCTAGCTGTACACATGACTCTTCACTTGCTCTCTCCGCATCTTTCTTTTTGGGAGCTTTGGAGTCCTTGGCCTTTTCCGCGTTGATCAGATCTTCATCGACGTCGAGTTGCTCCGCTGGCCAACGAAACTCCGGGGCTTTAAGCCAGGCGGGTCCTTTTATCCAATCTGATTCTAGCAGCTGTCGACCTGTGCATCCTCTCGATGGCAGATCCGCAGGATTGAGACTGCCCGGTACATGCCGCCAAGCTTTTACATCTGAGAGTTCCTTGATTTCACGCACTCGATTCCAAAGAAATCGAGCCCATTGTTGGCTGCGACGTAGCCAAGACAAGACAGTTGACGAGTCTGTCCAAAAATGAATATTTTCCAATGCAAATCCCATGGACTGCTCGGTGGAGTGGGCTAGTCGAGTGCCAAGTGCTGCTGCAAGCAGCTCCATCCGAGGTATAGTAATTTTACCTGTCCGTCCAACACGCGATTTGCTCTGCACGAGGTGAACTTACACATTGCCCTGCTCGTCTTGGATCCTTACGTACAATACAGCGGCGTAGGCAACTTGACTGGAATCGACAAACATGTGATATGACCGTTTATCTCTCGATGATCCAAATATCCACCGGGGCACCTTGATCTCCTTCAGCAATGGCACTTGATTCAACCAGGCCCGAAATGTTTGGTCTGCTTCCTTCGACACAGGTGCGTCCCAGCTGAGCTTTTCTTGCCATAATTCTTTCAAAAGGAGCTTGGGTTGTAGTAGAGTTGGACTAACCCAGCCAAGCGGGTCAAAGATTTTATGTGTGATTGCCAAGATTTCTCTTTTTGACAGCAAATCATTAGCTCCAGCATCCCAATCTATCTTGAGAGACAATAAGTCGTCATTTTTGTGCCACAATATTCCTAGGACTGAGCTTGTGGGGTGTGAATAAACTTGATCAGAATACTCCCAGTCTCTGAGCTTGAAGCCTGCCTTTTCCATAACTTTGGTGGCGACTTCTTCAAATTTCTCCTTTTCTTGAGTGGTAGAGACGCTTGTAACACAGTTATCCACATAAAACGATTTGTTCAGCTTGGCCAAGTAATCTGCAATATCAGGTGATGTGGCTCGAGCACGCTCTTCATTCAGATGATGTTCTATCGTTGCACCAAGCAAGAAGGGGCTACAACTTAGTCCAAAGACTACCCTTCGATGACGATAGACACACATTCTTTGCGGGTCAGCTTCATCGTACCACAAAAATTTCAACACATCTCTATCCTCTGGATCGACACTGATCTGCAAAAAGGCCTTGGCTATGTCTGCTGTCATACCAATCTTGTGTTCTCTGAATCGGAGGAGTGCGGTGGGTATGAGCTCGATGAGGTTTGGGCCTGTCTCGAGGCACTGATTAAGAGACGGTCCATTGTCACTCTTCGCAGAGGCGTCGAACACAGGGCGAATACGTGTTGTGCTGTTGTGCTTGACCACGTGCCGATGCGGTAGATAATACCCTCTCATTGGAGTTGTGGTGCTCGGCAGCTTTTCAATTATTCCTGTGTTCAACCAATTCATTAGTACCTTATGATAATCTTGAAATAAATTTCCTTGTTGCAACTTCTTAATCAGAGCTCGCAGACGCCTTTCAGCTGCACCCAAGTTGTCGCTCAATTCAGGATGATTATCTTTCCATGGCAGAGAGACTTGATATCTACTCTCTTCTAATTTCACTGTCTCTTTGAAGTGTTGGCGCACAAGCTGTTGGTGTGCAGCTTTTGACAGCGACTCCACAGGATCAGATATGCCCAACAAGTCGAGCTCCCACAAATCTGACACTTTAGCTTCCCTGTTGAACATAGAAATCACTGACATAATCGTATCATCAGGTTCTACAATGGGCGTAGGCGTATTCTTGCCACTGATAGTCCAACCAAGCTTTGTCTGAAGTAATGTTGGTCCTTTGGCCACTTGTAGAATCTTTCCAGTGTACAGTTTCCCCATGATGTCTGCTCCAATCATGACAGTGAAAGGCTCGTTATTATTGTCGGTATCGGAGAAGGAAATGCTCTGTGCCTTTACTGACGTAATCCAGGGGCCTGGGCATATGGTTGGCAACTCACTGCAGATACTATCCTCATCGTACGCAGTAATCCTGCATTCGTAAGTCTGCTCCAAATTGCTCAGGGAGAGCTCATACTTATTGTGGTGACGAGGTTGTGTTTTTATTCTTCCGAACAGAGTATGCGTGATCGTCTGTTCACCAACCTTCTTCGTTGAGAGTTTTTATGAGCTTCGTAAAAGACGCCCGGAACACCGCTCTCGCCTTTTTTATCTTTCCCAACTCCATTTTTCTTTCTCTTTCTCGTTGCACGAGAGCTATGCCACTTTTTTCCGCGGAAGCCGTTGTTCAACACCTCTGTAACAACTCACACTTCTAGTCCTGTCACGGTCGCCAGAATATTACGACAGTGAGGTGTATTGTAAATTAAAACGACACTTGCACGCAGACTTCACTAAAAAGTATAAGCTTTATTGATAAGCAATGGAGATAAAAGGAATACAATTAAAGTTAGACAAAATGATTGAGAAAAAGATAAAGCGGTTTACATTGGTCGCGACTGTTACTGCGCGCGAACCCGAGGCGAAGAAGCCTTTCTCGTACCGTTCACGTCCGGCGTACGCTACGCTCTGGCGGAACAAATCGCAACTACCATGACGTCCGCGAAAAATAAAAAACTTGATCAGGCATTAAACAAACGGCCTCCACTGTATTACAAAATTCACTTTAACAAAATAATTTCAACTCTCAAAATATAAAACATCACACAGCCTCATTACACAGCTGATTTGTTGACATTTTAGTTGCGCATGTGACATTTTTATCAATTGAATCTTAACATAAGCAACATAATTAATCTTTCTGCTACTTCTGCTGGGGCAATTCAATACTGCTATATAAGAGAGGCTAGCTTTTTGTTTACAAATTTGATTCTCAAATTTGAACACCGGAGGCAGCACCAACAGCAGTAGTACTGGCAGCCGAACGCCGAATTGATGCGCGCATTCATGTCTCAATTAGATGATCGAAATGAATTAAAATTTGACATGAATTATTTCCTTTCCAACAGCTTGTCTTTGATATTTTTTATCGCATTTTATTGATTTTGGATTTACATATGAGCCATATCACGTCAGATTACTCGCGTGCCGCGCCGGCTGAACTTCCAAAGCTACAAAAAACCACCTTTTTTCTTCTTTCTCTCGCTATATTTCGCTGAAATCAAAAAACAAGCTAAACCGCTTCTCGATACGTGTCTCCGTTCAAAAGTTACACTGGTTCCACCACAAAAAACGCACATACACACAGACACACACACACACACACACACATCCATACAGTCAATTGTTGGTACTTCAATGTAGTTTCCAAATATGTAAACCAAATTGTCCTACGACGTCTGGTTCGAAATCTCATTTTGAAGCCTATCACAGAACTTCCTCTATGAGAAAGCAAAATGGTCTTCTGGAAAATAGCCATTTCGATAGGAAATTCCCTCCTCTTTCCATCTAGACTATTTAAAATAATCTTAAAAATGTCCTTTTTGAGATATTCGACTTTAAAAGTTTCCCGG
Organism: Trichogramma dendrolimi; assembly: GCA_034770305.1. NCBI lineage: Eukaryota > Metazoa > Arthropoda > Insecta > Hymenoptera > Trichogrammatidae > Trichogramma > Trichogramma dendrolimi. Next base: position 427,626 of record JAPMIB010000031.1, on the reverse strand, counting down.
TGTTTTTCCCGAAGTAAATGGAAAATTTCTGAAAATATGACCCCACTATCAGAAAGCTGAGGTAATTTCCTATCAAGATGATGGGTTACTTTTTTCTTTTAGGTGCATTTCATAACTTTTACAGTGAGTTAGAAATTGTGCGATTTCGCCTAATAACGCTGCGCGGGCGAGCCATTCGGGTCAGCTCGTCTGATCGAGCCGACGGTAAAAGCGGCGGCAAGCAAGAGTACGCTCCTCGGGTCGGCTCGTCCGGTCGAGCCAGCGGTAAAAGCTGCCGCGCACCCAGAGGACGCTCCTCGGGTCAGCTCGTCCGGTCGAGCCGACGGTAAAAGCGGCGGCAAGCAAGAGGACGCTCCTCGGGTCAGCTCGTCCGGTCGAGCCAGCGGTAAAAGCTGCCGCGCAACCAGAGGACGTTCCTCGGGTCAGATCGTCCGGTCGAGCCGACGGTAAAAGCGGCGGCAAGCAAGAGGACGCTCCTCGGGTCAGCTCGTCCGGTCGAGCCAGCGGTAAAAGCTGCCGCGCAACCAGAGGACGCTCCTCGGGTCAGCTCGTCCGGTCGAGCCAGCGGTAAAAGCTGCCGCGCAACCAGAGGACGTTCCTCGGGTCAGCTCGTCCGGTCGAGCCAGCGGTAAAAGCTGCCGCGCAACCAGAGGACGTTCCTCGGGTCAGCTCGTCCGGTCGAGCCGACGGTAAAAGCGGCGGCAAGCAAGAGGACGCTCCTCGGGTCAGCTCGTCCGGTCGAGCCGACGGCAAAAGCTGCCGCGCAACCAGAGGACGCTCCTCGGGTCAGCTCGTCCGGTCGAGCCAGCGGTAAAAGCTGCCGCGCAACCAGAGGACGTTCCTCGGGTCAGCTCGTCCGGTCGAGCCGACGGTAAAAGCGGCGGCAAGCAAGAGGACGCTCCTCGGGTCAGCTCGTCCGGTCGAGCCAGCGGTAAAAGCTGCCGCGCAACCAGAGACGTTCCTCGGGTCAGCTCGTCCGGTCGAGCCGACGGTAAAAGCGGCGGCAAGCAAGAGGACGCTCCTCGGGTCAGCTCGTCCGGTCGAGCCAGCGGTAAAAGCTGCCGCGCAACCAGAGGACGTTCCTCGGGTCAGCTCGTCCGGTCGAGCCGACGGTAAAAGCGGCGGCAAACAAGAGGACGCTCCTCGGGTCAGCTCGTCCGGTCGAGCCGACGTTTAAAGCGGCGGCAAGCAAGAGGACGCTCCTCGGGTCGGCTCGTCCGGTCGAGCCGACGGTAAAAGCGGCGGCAAGCAAGAGGATGCTCCTCGGGTCAGCTCGTCCGGTCGAGCCGACGGCAAAAGCTGCCGCGCAACCAGAGGACGCTCCTCGGGTCAGCTCGTCCGGTCGAGCCGACGGTAAAAGCGGCGGCAAGCAAGAGGACGCTCCTCGGGTCAGCTCGTCCGGTCGAGCCAGCGGAACAGCGGTAAAGCGCGCGCAACCAAGAGGACGTTCCTCGGGTCAGCTCGTCCGGTCGAGCCGACGGTAAAAGCGCGGCAAGCAAGAGGACGCTCCTCGGGTCAGCTCGTCCGGTCGAGCCGACGGTTAAAGCGGCGGCAAGCAAGAGGATGCTCTCGGGTCGGCTCGTCCGGTCGAGCCAGCGGGTTAAAAGCTGCCGCGCACCAGAGGACGCTCCTCGGGTCAGATCGTCCGGTCGAGCCGACGGTAAAAGCGCGGCAAGCAAGAGGACGCTCCTCGGGTCAGCTCGTCCGGTCGAGCCGACGGTAAAAGCGGCGGCAAGCAAGAGGACGCTCCTTGGGTCAGCTCGTCCGGTCGAGCCGACGGTTAAAAGCGGCGGCAAGCAAGAGGATGCTCCTCGGGTCGGCTCGTCCGGTCGAGCCGCGGAAAGCTGCCGCGCACCAGAGGACGCTCCTCGGGTCAGATCGTCCGGTCGAGCCGACGGTAAAAGCGGCGGCAAGCAAGAGGACGCTCTCGGGTCAGCTCGTCCGGTCGAGCCGACGGTAAAAGCGGCGGCAAGCAAGAGGACGCTCCTCGGGTCAGCTCGTCCGGTCGAGCCAGCGGTAAAAGCTGCCGCGCAACCAGAGGACGTTCCTCGGGTCGCTCGTCCGGTCGAGCCGACGGTAAAAGCGGCGGCAAGCAAGAGGACGCTCCTCGGGTCAGCTCGTCCGGTCGAGCCAGCGGTAAAAGCTGCCGCGCAACCAGAGGACGTTCCTCGGGTCAGCTCGTCCGGTCGAGCCGACGGTAAAAGCGGCAGCAAGCAAGAGGACGCTCCTCGGGTCAGCTCGTCCGGTCGAGCCGACGGCAAAAGCTGCCGCGCAACCAGAGGACGCTCCTCGGGTCAGCTCGTCCGGTCGAGCCGACGGTAAAAGCGCGGAAAGCAAGAGGACGCTCCTCGGGTCAGCTCGTCCGGTCGAGCCGACGGCAAAAGCTGCCGCGCAACCAGAGGACGCTCCTCGGGTCAGCTCGTCCGGTCGAGCCAGCGGTAAAAGCTGCCGCGCAACCAGAGGACGTTCCTCGGGTCAGATCGTCCGGTCGAGCCGACGGTAAAAGCGGCGGCAAGCAAGAGGATGCTCCTCGGGTCGGCTCGTCCGGTCGAGCCAGCGGTAAAAGCTGCCGCGCAACCAGAGGACGTTCCTCGGGTCAGCTCGTCCGGTCGAGCCGACGGTAAAAGCGGCGGCAAGCAAGAGGACGCTCCTCGGGTCGGCTCGTCCGGTCGAGCCAGCGGTAAAAGCGGCCCGCGCAACCAGAGGCGCTCCTCGGGTCAGATCGTCCGGTCGAGCCGACGGTAAAAGCGGCGGCAAGCAAGAGGACGCTCCTCGGGTCAGCTCGTCCGGTCGAGCCGACGGTAAAAGCGGCGGCAAGCAAGAGGACGCTCCTCGGGTCAGCTCGTCCGGTCGAGCCGACGGTTAAAGCGGCGGCAAGCAAGAGGACGCTCCTCGGGTCAGCTCGTCCGGTCGAGCCGACGGCAAAAGCTGCCGCGCAACCAGAGGACGCTCCTCGGGTCAGCTCGTCCGGTCGAGCCAGCGGTAAAAGCTGCCGCGCAACCAGAAGACGCTCCTCGGGTCAGCTCGTCCGGTCGAGCCGACGGAAAAGCGCGGCGGCAAGCAAGAGGACGCTCCTCGGGTCAGCTCGTCCGGTCGAGCCGACGGTAAAAGCGGCGGCAAGCAAGAGGACGCTCCTCGGGTCAGCTCGTCCGGTCGAGCCGACGGCAAAAGCTGCCGCGCAACCAGAGGACGCTCCTCGGGTCAGCTCGTCCGGTCGAGCCAGCGGTAAAAGCTGCCGCGCAACCAGAGGACGTTCCTCGGGTCAGCTCGTCCGGTCGAGCCAGCGGTAAAAGCTGCCGCGCAACCAGAGGACGTTCCTCGGGTCAGCTCGTCCGGTCGAGCCGACGGTAAAAGCGGCGGCAAGCAAGAGGACGCTCCTCGGTCAGCTCGTCCGGTCGAGCCGACGGCAAAAGCTGCCGCGCAACCAGAGGACGCTCTCGGGTCAGCTCGTCCGGTCGAGCCAGCGGTAAAAGCTGCCGCGCAACCAGAGGACGTTCCTCGGGTCAGCTCGTCCGGTCGAGCCGACGGTAAAAGCGGCGGCAAGCAAGAGGACGCTCCTCGGGTCAGCTCGTCCGGTCGAGCCGACGGTAAAAGCGGCGGCAAGCAAGAGGACGCTCTCGGGTCAGCTCGTCGGTCGAGCCAGCGGTAAAAGCTGCCGCGCAACCAGAGGACGTTCCTCGGGTCAGCTCGTCCGGTCGAGCCAGCGGTAAAAGCTGCCGCGCAACCAGAAGACGCTCCTCGGGTCAGCTCGTCCGGTCGAGCCGACGGTAAAAGCGGCGGCAAGCAAGAGGACGCTCCTCGGGTCAGCTCGTCCGGTCGAGCCAGCGGTAAAAGCTGCCGCGCAACCAGGGACTCGGGTCAGCTCGTCCGGTCGAGCCGACGGTAAAAGCGGCGGCAAGCAAGAGGACGCTCCTCGGGTCAGCTCGTCCGGTCGAGCCGACGGTAAAAGCGGCGGCAAGCAAGAGGACGCTGCTCGGGTCAGCTCGTCCGGTCGAGCCAGCGGTAAAAGCTGCCGCGCAACCAGAGGACGTTCCTCGGGTCAGCTCGTCCGGTCGAGCCGACGGTAAAAGCGGCGGCAAGCAAGAGGACGCTCCTCGGGTCAGCTCGTCCGGTCGAGCCGACGGCAAAAGCTGCCGCGCAACCAGAGGACGCTCCTCGGGTCAGCTCGTCCGGTCGAGCCAGCGGTAAAAGCTGCCGCGCAACCAGAAGACGCTCCTCGGGTCAGCTCGTCCGGTCGAGCCGACGGTAAAAGCGGCGGCAAGCAAGAGGACGCTCCTCGGGTCAGATCGTCCGGTCGAGCCGACGGTAAAAAGCGGCGGCAAGCAAGAGGACGCTCCTCGGGTCAGCTCGTCCGGTCGAGCCAGCGGTAAAAGCTGCCGCGCAACCAGAGGACGTTCCTCGGGTCAGCTCGTCCGGTCGAGCCGACGGTAAAAGCGGCGGCAAGCAAGAGGACGCTCCTCGGGTCAGCTCGTCCGGTCGAGCCGACGGCAAAAGCTGCCGCGCAACCAGAGGACGCTCCTAGGGTCAGCTCGTCCGGTCGAGCCGACGGTAAAAGCTGCCGCGCAACCAGAGGACGCTCATCGTGTCGGCTCGTCCGGTCGAGCCAGCGGTAAAAGCGGCGGCAAGCCAGGGGACGCCCCTCGGGTCAGCTCGTTCGGTCAAGCTGACGGTAATAGTGGCAGCAAGCCAGGGAACGCTCAGCGAAAGTCGAACTCTGACTCTGGAGGCGATAAAGTCATCCACGAGGCTAGTGTTCGACTCGATCTCATGCTGCTTTCATGTTTTTCGAAAAATTAAGCAATATTTCATTCATGGCCACTCGCCAGCACAGCGCTGAGCTCAGCGAAAATCGAACTCTGACTCTGGAGGCGATAAAGTCATCCCCGAGGTTAGTGTTTCCTAATTCTCGCGATTCTATGACGCCGGGTCTTGCAATGGCGAGGAGGAAGGTGAAAATGATTGCGTGGAGAGGCTAACTGACACTCACTCGCCGTGAGTGAGGCGAAGCAACGCGAACGCGCTCTGGCGTCAACTGTATTTTTTGTTTACAAACAATCACAAATTTTTGTTCTAGCAAATTCATATAGTAAATTTAAATTATTGTGCAATTAGTGTATTAGGCCTGTAATATTAACTAAAACATTAATATTGCGGGGATACCACTAAAAAAAAACGCGCCAAGTTTTTTACCCCTGTGGCGGTGTAGAAACAAAAACAATATATATAAAACAAAAATAAATATTGTACTTACCATTGTTGCATTATTTAGATTATATCTGACAATTAATTTAAGATTAAGAAGTTGATTGGTTTTGTGGTTCATAATAATATGTATTATTATAGTAATATGACTACATGACTTGAATTATTATTTTGTTAAAACGCTCATAATAATATGGGAAGAAACCAGAGTAACCCAAGTTACCATAATTTCACATTTATAACCTGATTATTTATGATTTTTTGTAAAAAAGGCTCAACAATTATAAAAACTGTTATATAATTAACTAAAAATTATAAATACTATTATATAGAGTTACCCAAGTGGCCGGGCGGTCGAGCGCCGACTTTAATCTCTCTTATAGCTCGAAATTTTCAGTTGTTGCACACGCTGAAAAATAGTGTTTTCGACGTAAAAAAACCTCCTCTTTCGATTGAAATATAAAAAGAAGAGAAAAAAACGTTGTTTTTGAAATATTCAACTTTGAAATATATTTTTCAATTTTTTTCGGTTAAATGGAAAATTTCGGAAAATTTGACCTCACCATCGGAAAGTTGAGGTAATTTCCCATCGAAAACCTATGTCACATATTTTTTCTAATGATGTTTAGTGGCTTTCCCAGCAAGTTAGAAATTGAGAGATTTTGCTTAACCCATTAAGTCCGGGACGGACACTTTTTCGATACTTTTTTGAGGCGTTATATTTTTGTTGAAAATGGGGCCTGAAAAAATTGCGAATAAGCATATTCTACGCAAAATTTAATGAACTTTTTGAATCCGGTGTCAGATTTTCGATATAATCAACCAGTCAAAAGTTATGGATATTTTTATCCAAAAAAACGTGGTTTTGAAAAAAAAAATTTTTTTCTTTTCAATTTTCACATGGAAATCGTTGAAGTCCTGGCGTCTCGGGTGAAAATTAAGCGTCCATGGACCCTAAAGTAAAGTTATCGGGATTTAGATTGGAGAAAATAAAGTTTAAGTAAACAAAATGGCGGTTGGAACACCAAAATTGTTTAAAAACTTCTAGAATTTTAACTCGATATAAGGGCTTAAGGAAAAAATTTTACTAATGAAAAAGTTCTTAGAATTAATCACAAATACGCTAGAATTTTTCCAGATTTTTTTTGAATTTTTTTTTGATTTTTCAAAATTTTCAATCTTCAAAAATTGAAAAATTATTCAAAAAAATCTGAAAAAATTCTAGCGTATTCTTGATTAATTCTAAGAACTTTTTATCAGTAAACTTTTTCCCTTAAACCCTTATTTTCGAGTTAAAAATTACGCCACCAAAAGATATTGAAAAATTTTCGGAATTTTGAACTCGAAAATAAGGGTTTAAGGGAAAAAGTTTACTGATAAAAAAGTTCTTAGAATTAATCAAAGAATACGCTAGAATTTTTCAGATTTTTTTGAATAATTTTTTCAATTTTTGAAGATTGAAAATTTTGAAAAATCAAAAAAAAATTCAAAAAAATCTGGAAAAATTCTAGCGTATTTTGTGATTAATTCTAAGAACTTTTTCATTAGTAAAATTTTTTCCTTAAGCCCTTATTATTCGAGTTAAAAATTCTAGAAGTTTTTAAACAAATTTTGGTGTTCCAACCGCCATTTTGTTTACTTAAACTTTATTTTCTCCAATCTAAATCCCGATAACTTTTACTTTAGGGTCCATGGACGCTTAATTTTCCCGAGACGCCAGGACTTCAACGATTTCCATGTGAAAATTTGAAAAGAAAAAAAATTTTTTTTTTCAAAACCACGTTTTTTTGGATAAATATCCATAACTTTTGACTGGTTGATTATATCGAAAATCTGACACCGGATTCAAAAAGTTCATTAAATTTTGCGTAGAATATGCTTATTCGCAATTTTTCAGGCCCCATTTTCAACAAAAATATAACGCCTCAAAAAAGTATCGAAAAGTGTCCGTCCCGGACTTAATGGGTTAAAAGGCCGCTCGGCCGGGTCGCTAGGACAGTTCAGGAATTTTGCCCCATATAATATAATTAATATATTATATTCATGTATATGAGCAAATCCAGAATTTTTCTTCCAATTCACGGGCTCAAATCGACACCAAAAATTTTTCGTGGTACGCGAGTAAGGGTCACAGGAAAGCGTTCTTTGGGGACCTAGAAACAAAAAAATGCGTGAACACGAAAATTCTGATAGTGATTTTTCTATATGCATTTTTGTGCACCGCATATGAAAAATCACGATTTAGCATGGTGAAAGTATAAAACATTGTGAGTATCGCAAAATAAGCGTAAAAAAAATTTCAAAAACCCCTTACCCAATGTATTTTTCGACGAGGAATCCAACGGTGACCTTGAATTTGACCTTGAACGTAACCTTGAAGCTCCAGCTACCTGAAAATTGGTTTTTCTAATGATGACAGATTTGAAAAGAGCGAAAAGTTTTACATTAAAATTAAATTTTTGTTTTTTTTCCAAAATATTTATTGTTCCACCAATTGCAAAAAAATAAGGGTAAGGGAGGTTCAAATGAAAAATTTAATACAATCACACTCGGCAACAAAATTATCGCAACAAAAAATTTCATCGTAATTTTGTCGATTTTCAAATGCTTCAATCTTGGGCTATATTAAACGTATCGACACGAATTTTTTTTTGATTTCTTGGAAATTTCGTCCTCTTTAAATCCATATATACTATGATAAGATTCGAGTCAATATCGAGTTATCAGTAGTATTTGTGTGCAACACTAGAAATTACTGAAAAAAAATTGATTGTCTGAACGTGTACCAGTACTAGAGTAATTTTTTTATTGAAATTTAACATACACCATCGCAAAGTACTCTTTTCAACAAGTAATTTAGAAAAAATAGAGCTCTCTACGATTTTTTTAATGCCCTGTAGGTCGTTTTGAAGGTACCATTTGAAGTACGTAAAATCCATCGTTTAGCTAAAATCAACACGATTTTCTGGGCATTTTGCGTACACAAATCGTACCTTCGAAACGACCTACAGGGCGTTAAAAAAATCGTAGAGAGCTTTTTTTTTAAATACTTGTTGAAAAGAGTACTTTGAGATGGTGTATGTGAGATTTCGATAATAAAATTACTGTGGTACTGGTACACGTTCAAACAATCAATTTATTTAGTACTTTTTAGTGTTGCGCTCAAATACTACTGGTAACTCGATATTAACTCGAATCTAATCATAGTATATATGGATTTAAAGAGGACAAAATTTCCAAAAAATCAAAAAAAAATTCGTGTCGATACGTTTAATATAGCCCAAGATTTGAAAATCGACAAAATTTCGATGAAATTTTTTGTTGCGATAATTTTGTTGCCGAGTGTGATTGTATTAAATTTTTCATTTGGACCTCTCTTACCCTTATTTTTTTCGCAGTTTCGAAATTAGTGGATCAATAAAATATTTTGGAAAAAAATACAAAAAGTTAATTTTAATGTAAAACTTTTCGCTCTTTTCAAATCTGTCATCATTAGAAAAACCAATTTTCAGGTAGCTGGAGCTTCAAGGTTACGTTCAAGGTCAAATTCAAGGTCACCGTTGGATTCATCGTCAAAAAATACATTGGGTAAGGGGTTTTTGAAATTTTTTTTACGCTTATTTTGCGATACTCACAAATGTTTTTTATACTTTCACCATGCTAAATCGTGATTTTTCATATGCGGTGCACAAAAATGCATATAGAAAAATTCACTATCAGAATTTTTCGTGTTCACGCATTTTTTTATGTTTCTAGGTCCCCAAAGAACGCTTTCCTGTGACCCTTACTCGCGTACCACGAAAAAATTTTTGGTGTCGATTTGAGCCCGTGAAATGGAAGAAAAATTCTGGATTTGCTCATATACATGTTTTTTTTTTTTTTTTTTAGAAATCATTTCAGAAAAATTGGGGAAGCAAAAATGCTTCACGAAAAATTTCAACGAGTAATATATGGGATTAGCGCGTTGATCAATGATTTTCGGTAAATGTAACATCAGATTACACGCTTAGTTTCCAAAGCAAAACGTTTTTTAAACGTTCCCACCACGTGCGCTTCAGTATCATTATAAAAACGTATCGTGCTATTAGGGTTCAAAAAGCATAAAAAAAGTAATACCTAATTGTGCTCTCTCCACTTGCCATCGCTCGTTCGATTGTTCGTATTTTCACTGTTAAATTTTCACGATGATATGCACTAAGAAAATATTTGAGGTTAAACACCACGAGGCACCAACAGTTTTCAATAAGAAGAGAACACTCTCACTGTGAATTACATTATAGTCTCCGTCTACTTTTTCCCACCGCTGTCGATTGTCGACTGTGCTCGTTGAAAGCATGCGCGTACGCACGGCACTTTTTGACGAAATTGCTTAATTTCTAACTGGCTTGAAAACCTCCTAAAACCTACTTTAAAAAAATATGTGACCTATTATTTCGATTGGAATTTTCCTCAGCTTTCTGATGGTGTGCTTAGAATTTCCGAAAAATTAAAAAAATAAACTTTTAACATTAAATATATTAAAAAGCGTAATTTTAAGATTTTTTATAATAGTCCAGATCGAAAGCTGAGAAAATTCCCATCTCAGTACGTATTTTCCAGATGGTTTATTTTATTTTTACTAGCTGAACTACATCGATGTATGTGTAAAAACGCGTTTTTACACGCTTATCGTTGTGGTTTAATAAGTAATAATTATTTTCACACTATGAAAACTTGCATATCGATGGAAAATTTCCTTAGTTTTCAATCTAGACTATTATAAAAAATCTTAAAATTACGCTTTTTAATATATTTAATGTTAAAAGTTTATTTTTTTAATTTTTCGGAAATTCTAAGCACACCATCAGAAAGCTGAGGAAAATTCCAATCGAAATAATAGGTCACATATTTTTTTAAAGTAGGTTTTAGGAGGTTTTCAAGCCAGTTAGAAATTAAGCAATTTCGTCAAAAAGTGCCGTGCGTACGCGCATGCTTTCAACGAGCACAGTCGACAATCGACAGCGGTGGGAAAAAGTAGACGGAGACTATAATGTAATTTATTTTTTTAATTTTCGCGGGGAAAAATAGATTTTTCGGAAAATCTGAGCACACCATCAGAAAGCTGAAAAAATTTCCCATCGATATGGTACAGTACTCGTAAAATGAGACCGCGTATAACGAGGGACTCCTGTATGTCACTTATTTCTTTTTAGTAGTACTTATTACTTTAATAGATAAACTAGATAGATAAACACTTATTACTTTAATAGATAATATTTGACGCAAGAGGCGTTAAAAATTAATTTTTTTCAATAAACCTATTTTGTCGTAACTGAGTACTTTCATTTTGACCAGATCAGTTACATTTTTTGTGGAGTACACTATGCGGAGTCTTTTTTTGTCCATTGGAACGTGAAACGGAACATGTGTAAGTGTAGATGTGTAAGAAGAATAGATGTTCCATTCCGCGATCAAATGGACAAAAATAGACTCCGCGTAGTGTACATGTTTGAAGTTCATATTCTCAAATGTTTCACACATTTTTTCTGAATTAGATTACTATTTTAGACTCAATACCTAATCAACTTAATATTTTATAATATTTTAGATTTGATACGTAAAAAAAAGAACAAGCAAACTTTAAGGAGTTAGTTCTTTGCCAATGTATTAGCAACGGTGTTTTATTGTGTATATTTTTAATTCAATTATGTTACTTGCTTGAATTTTAATTTTTTCGAGGTAATTAATCGAATTTTCGCTCCTAACTGCAATTCTTGAACAGAACTGAATTCGTTCGTATACTTGAGTTTTAATTCAAATGAATTTTTTTTTTTAATTTTTCAACGATAAATTTTGGGCTAATTGTAAGTTTTGGTAGCGAGTGGTCGAGGTCGCTGACGCGGTCTCAACTTACATTGTCTCAATTGACAATTGAAGTAAAATTAAATAAAATCTTAATATAGCTCGAGCAGCACATACATTTGGTATAATAATGTTTTACCAATGCCTCTTAAAGTATGTTTAAACAACCGACTAAAACCAAAATTTGAGCGTGATCCGATGTATCAGTAAATTTCCAAGTGTATTCATGTTTGAAATAAATTAAGGCCTTGAATATTCATTTTTTAACGTATGCCTCTATTATAAAATGATTGTTTAGTATAAGTCCAGCTTACCCTGTACAAGGCTCAAGTGCACATAGTAGTGGCCTTGAGCGTTCAGGTCTAGGCAAGTAAGATATTAATTTTTTAACTTATACCTTTGAAAAATATGAATCTATTGACTAGAATAGTTAAAAAAAAAATGAACATGAGTGCAGGTAGCAGCTACCTAATTAATGATGCTCGTAAGTTAAGCATTTCTCAAAAATCATCCTATACTCTGGTTGGTAGGAAACAGCGATAACGATTCCCTCGTAAAGAGCTATATGAGTGAGTTGAAAAATTGTTATCCCCAATCTGTCACCATCTGCCGGTTCATCAAAACCCTACGGACGTACGCTCGTTTTTCGCATCTTTTCTTTCTTTATGCCCAAAAGCGCAACCGAAAAATAAATTTCACCTCAACAATAATATAATACAAATTAATTACATGGCGTTTTGTGTGTCGAACACCCGCGTACTGCATTACAGACGAGTTCTGCCAGGAGTATCCGCACAATCTGCTGCCGACGCCGGGCTACTGGATCGAGTGCTCGCGCCAGCACATCACCACGGACGCGATACACGACGAGAGTGAGAGCGACCGCGAGAACAATACCGACGGCGAGCTCGGCGGCGGAAGCGGCAGCGGAGGCGGCGGCAGCAACAACGACCAGCAGGACCAGGAGCAGCAGCAGCAGATCCTGCGCAGCCGCCACGAGCGCTACTGCCTGCTGGAGGAGAGCGAGGGCCAGCTGGACGGCGACTGCGAGCCGCCCAAGAAGAAGACCACCATCGAGGAGCAGTGGGAGAAGAATCTCGGCTTCGAGCTCACCAGCGTCGAGCAGGAGATCTATGAAAAGTACTTTTACGGCACCGAGCACTGGAACTACTTCACCAACGACGAGGATCTCGGGCCCGTGATACTGAGCATCAAGCAGGAGACGCTGAATTGCCGGGATCAGTTTCGCATTCTGGTCAGGGCGATCAGTTACACGGTGCACGGATTGATACCCGCCAGCTGCGTCTTCGCCGATAGGTAAGAAAAAAAGTTTTTCCCGCGCGCGCGCGTGTGTGTATCAATTTTCCAATATGCGTGTGCTACGCGAGACGCGCGATAATGCAATCGATAAAGTATATAACACGGGAGGACAATTTCTCATCTCCTCGCGTCGTCGTCCTACACGGTCGTAAAGCTCGAGTATTTCGCGCCAACGCCGTATATAGTACAGTAGTGGCAGCGGCGTATCGGACGAGTAACACACAGAGAGATAGAGAGAGCGTGAGAGAGAGAGAGAGAGAGAGAGAGAACTTATCACTCTGGCAAATAACTCGCGAAACTTCTCCATCTGGTGCGCCATAAGGAGCTTTTTCCCGTCCCCTTCTCGCAAGCTCTCTTACTGCTCTACGGCTCTCGCGCGCGCGTGCAGCGATAGATAGATACGTGTGTATATATATATATATATACGGTGTTATATACGGCGCAAAAGCTTGGCACAAACTACTGCCGCTGCCGCGGTATTGCGAACGTCTTAACTTTCTCTCCTCGCTGCACGTACCTACATACTAAGAGAGAGAGAGAGAGAGAGAAACTCGTTTGATATCTCCTCCTTTTATTATACCCTTTTTGTGTGCGCGCGCGCGCGAGTTAACTTTTTCTTTTATTATTATGTAATGCACACACGCACACAGATACAATCGCGAGGAGGTGGTGCGCAGCCTCGGCAAGGAGGTGAACATCAATCCGCCGCTGATACTCGGCCAGCTGCCCGACACCCCCGAGGAGCTGCTCAAGCTCGATCAGGTCTTCATCAAGTCCGAGCTGAAGGTGGGGTGATCTACGTGAAGGAGGGCCAGAAGGAGGAGGAGGAGATACTCGACAATAACGAGGAGTCGGCCCTGTTCGACGAGTTCCTCTCCATACTCGGCGACAAGGTGCGCCTCAAGGGCCACGACAAGTACAAGGGCGGCCTCGACACCGTGCACGATCTCACGGGCCTGTACTCGATCTACACCAACTGGCGCGGCATCGAGATCATGTTCCACGTCTCGACCCTGCTGCCGTACGAGCGACACGATCCGCAGAAGCTGCAGCGCAAGCGCCACATCGGCAACGACATCGTCTGCGTGGTCTTCCTCGAGGCGGACAACACTCGCTTCTCGCCCGCCTGCATCAAGTCGCACTTTCTCCACACGTTCATACTGGTGCGCGTGAGTCCGCGCATCAAGCGCAAGGTGACGCGCTACGAGGTCTCGGTGGTGACGCGCGACGAGGTGGGCGCCTACAAGCCCTACCTCTGGGAGCAGAGCGTCTTCGAGAAGGGCCCGATGTTTCGCGAGTGGATGCTCACGAAGATCGTGAACGGCGAGCGCGCCTCGTACTCGGCGCCCAAGTTCGCGCGCATGCAGGAGCGCACGCGCAGCCAGATGCTCGAGGACATCGTGGCGAATCTGCAGAATCACGCGGAGACCGGCCAGATACCGAAGCCGTACAGGCGCGGCTCGTGGCGGCCCATCGGCCACATGAGGCCCTCGTCGCCGCTGCTGGACTCGGTGCGCGACCAGTTCGAGGACTACGACCAGCTGGCCAAGGACTTCACCCGGGTCTTCCTCAACAGTCCCGACAATCTGGCGGTCAACGCGAATCTGTTCGACGTGTCGTTCCTGGTGCCGGGCCAGGCCAAGCAGAAGGTGCGCTTCATCGGAGTGCGCGCCATACTCGGGGTCAGGAGCCGCGTCTTCCAGGAGATGCTCTACGGCATACAGACGGGCTTCGGCAGTCCGCAGGTGCCCGTGGCGGAGCTGCTGTCGAGGCCCGCCCCGACCCTGCTCAGTCCCCAGAAGCCCAAGAGCTCGAATTTCCTGCAGGTGCCGGACGTCGAGAGCCCTAGGTAAGCGCGAGCTTTTTTTCCTTCGGCTGCTCGATCGATCGTCGTCGCGAGACTCGTCATTCGCTCTTTTCTTTTTTTCTTTCTCATTTTTTTACTTAAAAATGTTATAAATATACCATTTACGATGAGTTTACGTAAGGTGAGAAAATTGTGATGTACATTTATTTTTATTCTTCATCTCATTCTTTTCACGATGATATATTACTGTTATTATATATACTATTATATAAATGTTTTTTATATATAAAGGCACATCCATGTTTCCAATTCCTATATACGACTACTGTACTTTTATACAATTTTATATAAAACGCACCGCATGATATATATTTATACTCAATTCAATGCATCTTGGCGATATCTTTTCCAATTATCTCGTTTATTATATATATTACATTCTATTCACTCGTCGTTTGTTCGATTGAAAGCTCAGAGTTTACTTCTTTTTTTGCTAAAAATCTACATGTGTATATAAAAATTTCGTGCTTGATACGATTCACTCTTTCCATTCTTCGATAATATACAATATAATAAACCTGTATCGATGTGTGTCATCACGAGGATTATTAACTATATCGATGCTCGATCTTTAATCTTGCCGAGAGCAAATGACAAGCTGTACAAAAAAAACTCTTCTTTCCCCGGATCCCGCAAAGTGCCGTGCCCGCAATTTCTGTGAGATACTGTTTCTGATCTGTTTAAGGCCTAAAAGCGTGCCCTCGTCGCCGATGGTGAAGCGGGCCTTCTCGCGCCTCGGCACCCTCACCGCGGGCTGGGGCCGCAGCATACGCAAGCACGGCACCCTGTCGAGCGAGGACCGCAAGAGGTGGGCCAGCTCCCAGGACTGCAGCAGTGAGTTACTTGTGTCTATTTTTTTTTGTTCCTTTTGGCTCTGCGTCGAGGCGACGAGAGATTTGAAATGATTTTTGTTTTGTTGTTTCGTGTCGCATTCGCAGACAAAGAAGCCAAGGAGAAGGAGAAGGCGTGCCTGGCCGTGCCGAGACTCAGCGTTTGCGCCGACGTGCAGAAAGTCGACAGGACGAAATTGGCCCAAACGGAGGTAAGGCAGTTGAAAATATTTACATTTATACTCGGCGAAGAAAATTGGCGAATTTTTTTTTCTACACGTTAATATGAGAAATTCATATAATTCATGTGATTTGAGTTAAAGATAAATAAACGAGTTACATAAAGAAA
The DNA here is from genome assembly GCA_034770305.1 of Trichogramma dendrolimi. NCBI lineage: Eukaryota > Metazoa > Arthropoda > Insecta > Hymenoptera > Trichogrammatidae > Trichogramma > Trichogramma dendrolimi. The sequence continues at coordinate 412,217 of JAPMIB010000031.1, read as the reverse complement.
TTTATATATTTTTAAAATCGTATCCTGACTTATACAGTCATTTCGACTTTGACACTTGCAGATTTACACATGAAGTTATCCGCCATCTAGTCGTGAAGACTGACTCTAGTTTTAACTGGAATTTATTGAGCAATGAACATTAAAATAATTCAGTATTTAAACATTGGTTTTCAATCAAAATTTCTAAACTTGAATATAAAATTTAATCTTATTTATTCATTTGTTCATTGAAAATGATGTAGATCATATGATTGCATTTTCTTGAACTTTTTTGTAGTTTACGTAAAAAAGTATATCAGAACATTAACTTTGATCGAAGGCTTCATGTAAAAATACTTGAAAAAGTAAAAGTTTTTTTTCAACACAATGTAATAACTAATAACAATTAGACGTCTCGTTCGAGCTCGGCGATCCTAACGAGTCACGCCTCATTTCAGTTCGAGATCATCGAGTTCGACCCGGAGACGTTTCGCATCCTGCTCGACTACCTGCACACGGGCTCGTGTCCGCTCACGTGCAGCAACATACCGGGCCTGATCTGCGCCGCCGAGCACTACGACCTGCCCGAGCTGCTGCAGGCCTGCTTCCATCACGCCAAGCAGTTTCTCCGCATCGAGATCGTCTGCGTGATGCTGTGCGCCCTCGAGAACTACTACTGGCGCTACACCTCGGCGAGCGAGCTCGTCAACATGATCCTGGCCTTCGTCGAGACCCGAGCCTTTCAGCTCTTTCAGAATCCGGACTTTCTCATGCTGAGCGAGTCCATGGTGCAGACGATCATGAATCGCGGTCTCGAGGTCGTCGAGATCAAGAAGTTCGAGGCGATGCTGAAGTGGGCCAAGCACCGCATCAAGACCAAGAGCTCGGACATCGACGCCAGCGTCGAGTTCAAGTGCATCATGGAGCGACTGAGCAGGGATCTCAAGCTCTACAGGATCACTCCGCAGGAGCTCATCAAGGTATACAGTTATGCACGAGTTAAATCATAATTGAGTTGAACGATAATTTTTTTTTGTCTTGGGTTGCAGATCGTCCTGCCGTCGAAATCGATAAGGCACGAACGAATACTCGAGACGTTGATGTTCCAGGCGAACTCGGGCATCTATCGCAACGTCGACGACTACCTCGAGGCCTATCAGAATCGCGTGAAGAACCAGGAGAGCTTCGACGGTGGCTTCTGAATCGAATAAATTCACAATATATGCACGGAAAAATTGCATATATTGTGAATCACACGTACTTACTCCGTTCCTACGTCGATGCGAGAATGAATTAGAGGAAAATGAAATGAAAAAAAAAACTTCCGATAAATATTATATATATTGTATACATAAAAAAAATGAAACGAGCGTAAGAGTAAATTAATAATGTTGTGTAAAACGTGTACCGTACGGAGGATAATAAAATACATAAGTGTCGATATAATTGTCGAAACGATCAACGTTTCGATTGCGAGTGTAATTTAAGTTTCTCTTCTTTTTTTTCTATTCTTTTTGTTTGTTTGTTTGAGATATGCCAATATATAAGTCTGATGTACTGATGATATAGAAACACTTGGCAACCATTGTTTCTTCCTTTTTACCGGTGGATAAAAAAAAAACTGACTTGTAAATAAGAACACTGACTTGTGTAACATAATTATCATTACAATAATAATAATTGTTATATATCGAGCGGAGGGGTGAATGAGAAAATAAAAATGAAAGAAAAAAAATACAAAAGATATACTTTTCCAAAAAGTAAACGAGAGAGTCACGAAGATATCACGATTGTATGAGGCGATATTTAATAGAGTAACGTAACATTGTATAACTTAGATCGTAAGCCGATAAAATTTACTATGTATACATTAACCGATGTTTGGTCTGTCAAAAAGTACTGGTGTTCGATTTTTCCCCCCTTAAACTTCGCGATGATTTTTTCCACAATTGGAAATTAAAATACAACAGAAACAACAACAAAAACCAACAAACAGTTCGATTTTCATCAGTAAAGTGGGAAGCTTTTTGATATATATTTAATATAACTTTCTTAAGCACGAGGATGATAGAATTCGAGACAAATTACATAGAATCGATTTAGAAGCCAGTATTTGTTGATGATGGCCAAGTTGTGACAATCCGGGGTGTGAGATTATTTACAGAGGCATTCCGATGGAGAACAAAAATGTTAGAAAGAGAGTAACAATACCTAGCGCGTACCGAAATAATTATTTATACATCAATAGTATTAAAAAGAGTTAGATGTTGAATGTGAGAATTAAGATTTAAAATGAAAAAAAAAAAAATGATAAAAAAACAAAAAGTATTCGAAAGTCGCTTCTGTTTTTCTATCGTAGATTTTGTATCTTCAATATTTAATTCTAAGACGAATATTCTAAAAAAATGACAGTACATTATTATCAAACTCAAACCTGTACGCGTGTTTGAGTGCTGGTCGAATTCGGTCCCGAAAAAGAAAAAAAAACAAAAACTATTGGGACCGAAGCGCCGATTATAACTGCGTGTGCGTCCGTATGTGTGCGTGTTTGTGTGCTGTGTCGTACCTGATTGGACGATATCAAGTAGAATAAAATACAAAAATATCGACTTACTTACTTTTCGACGTAACGAGTAAAACGAAAAAAAAATTTTAATTTCAAAAGCGAGGAGATATAAATTATAATACGCTTAGTGAAATCAAAGTATAGCTTGTGGATTGTTTGCCAAAAAATAATTTAAAAGAAAAAGAATAAAAATAAAATAACTGTTGTGTGTCTTAACTGTTCAAAGCTGACCATTGGAATGATCGCAGCCACATTGTTTTGTTCAGAAAAGTATATTTTGAAGAGAGAGAGAGAAAAAAAAATAACGTTGAAAATAATAAAATAGGAGTGCAGGCACTGCTAATAATTTCGTTTTAATATTTAATACTCGAGACAAGAAAAATAATGAGTTGGTTTTGTCCAGCTTCTGCCGTCTAATATTGAGCTAAATGAATAATTGTATCATATGGTTGGAAAAAAATGATTGATGATGTATCAAACCGAATCCTTAAGACGGACGATCAAGTGCAAACTGGCGTACAACCGTATGAAGTAAAAAATAAAAATTATAAATATATCTGTATCTCTGAATGAAAAATGCGTGAGCAAGTGAAAAAAATCAACCTAATTCCACTCGAAAAAAGAGAAAAAAAACAACCTTTTAATATAACTACATTATCATAGAGACCACATTGTAAGGCTAGCAGCAAGTGTTGACAAGTTTCTCTTTTTTCCCCTTTTTACTGCGAAAACGATTATATTATTATCGACTTTTATAAACGAGCCTGACGAAAAAAGTAGAAAAGCCACATACGGCAACTGCGCGCGCGAAATTTTCCATTTTGATTTCTGTGCTGTGTAACAGCTCTTGGGCGTACGTTTATATATAAACACGCTGCATATCTTTCCATGTAATCGTGCAACTGGGTACAATGATAAAAAAATTCAACATATCGTGAATTTTTGATTTTAGATTATACTCGAATCGATTTTACCTTATAGTCTCTGGACAGCGCCCGTAAAAAAAGTCAGTCGCACAATTTTTTAAGACAAAACGTTTTATATAACAATATCTCGTGCATACGTTGTTCCGTTTCAGCACGACAAATGCTGCTGCGCTTACCGTGGTTACTAACGAATTAAAAAAAAAAATAGAATAAACATATGAAAAAATAAAAATCAAGACAAAGGCAAAAATTGCACGATGAACAAAAAATTACGCGCGAATGACTTATTGTATATGAAGCTACTGTGATGTTACTGTTGAATATAATGAAAAAATATATATCTATAAATACTTAATGAACTACCAGACCACCCTTTTCTTTGCCCACAGGTTTTTGAAAAAAAATCAAACGCTGTTTTCTTTTCAATTTTTCTTTATAAACTTTAGTTTTTGTTGGAGCTGACAGATTGAATTTCACCATTTTTGCTCAACTGTAGCTACAATTTTTGAAGTTTAAATATATACAATGATGATAAATGATTATTTATCAGTGGGCGAGTAACTGAAAGTTTTTTTTTTCAAATATAAAAACACATTTATTTACATTATTCTACACTATCGATGAGTCCCTGTACAAAATCATCAACGATTCTTAGGCTGGCATTCAGTAATATGAATTAATTACCATGAAAGTTGTTTTAAAAAACTTCTGGTCACTGTATTAAAATGTCTCATCTGGTCATCAAATACAAACTTCACTGTTTTTCATTTAAGCCAGACGCAGTCTTTTTAAAATGGTTAAATTAACGATTTTCAAATTTCTGAAATTTGTAATTCGCAAGTTTAGCTCAGTCACTTTATCAAGTCACTCAATGTATTAACAATCTCGTAGAGGTAAAACTTAATTTCCACTCGTTATTGTTTACTATTAAATTATCATTTACCACTTGGCTCGGATGCTCCAGTCTTTTGGTGTCCAATGCAAACATTTTGGATCTATTTTTAGTTTTCTTCTTGCCATGGCTGTTTGATGTTGGTCAATAATGTCCCTACAAGAAAAGTATACAATTTATAAAGTTGAATTCATTTTCCAGGTTCAACTTTTATATAAATTATTACTTACTTATTTAGAGTAACAATGTATTGTCCCTTGTAATAATTAATTAAATTAAGATTTTGCAATGTTGAAATCACATCTTCTTTTTTGATTGAAGTAAGTTCACAAATTTCATTAATGGTAATTTGAGGTTTTTCATTATCACCTGATGGTTTTATACTAAGTAATATATCTAAGATTGTGTGCGCCCAATAACTTCTGTATGAAAGCAGTCCTAAATCAGACAGAGGTTTCTCTGGTGATCCAGTTTTACCTTCAAATTTTGAAAGTTCATATGAAAATTCTATTAGCAGTCTTCCGTATCCTTTTCTTTGAAATTGTGGCATTGTAAGAATACAAGCCACATTGTAATCTTCTGTGGACTCTTTTTCTTTTGAAAAATAGCCAACCATGTGAAACCCTCGAGAATCAAGTTCAGTCATCACATAAAAGAGAAACGGATCTGTATCATAATAAAGGGTTTTGTGGTCTAGAAACAACTTAGCCAATAGGCAAAGATTTTGTGCATAGTTCTTGTTTTTCCTTCCATCAATTTCAAAAAAAGAAATTGTGCCTTTACGATAAATTTCATTTCCTGGAGGATGGCGCAAATTGCATTTTAATAAATGTCTTTCTAAACACTTCCTACTTTTACGGTACTTCAAACAAAATTCACAAATGTATATACACTGTAGATTAATCATTTCTTGAGGATAAGGACTAAAGTACCATGGTTTTATTCTATGTCTACCAAGTTCTATTAATTCTATATTTTTCATTCTTGTGACAACATCTTCATGATGATGAGCAACCAAAGAACCGGTTGGTCTTGGACCACCTGGCGTCGCTTGTTGTGCACCTTCTTGTGAGTCGTCATTTTCCATCACAGTAGCCTTTCTTTTTCTTGACATTTTCTTTTGAATAGCTGCTTGCAAGACAGCTGATCCATTGACAGGCTCACTATGTACAACAGATGGACTGGCTGGCCTGCTAGGCACTTGCTTTTTTGGAGTAGCTGCTCCAGTCCCTGCGCCAGTTCCTGGTGCTGTTGCTCCATCTCGTCGTGGAAATTGGACTTTTCGAGTGTCCAGACAGTCTTCTGGTACCCATTCGTCTAGCCTTTTGTTGACTATGGATATAAAACATAGTAAGTTCGTGTTTCAAAAAAGATACCAGTCTAATATTAATGATCAGTTAAATTCTAATAATGTAACCAAAGTTGAAAAAATTCATATCGCTAAAGTGAGTGCGCTAATGCGAAGCTGTACTAATATTTTTGAATTCATACGATAACAATTCAATACTTACAGTCTACATAATGAACATAGTAACTTTTTTTGCCTAAGAGCTCGTCTTTGATACTGATAATTTCTGCGAGAGCTGCAAAGAATAAATCAATTTTAATACATTGCTGTATCCAATGCATTGAGAGTTGTATTGTTTATTTTGAAGATTGTGAAATGCAAGTCGAGAACGCAATACTCTGAGTAATCATTAGAAATCATTCTCCATCTCTCTGACTTCAGTGCAACATTTCATTCATCGATTGAAACAGGATCATCATAAACAATAAAAGCAATTGTGCAAAAGCATTATTGCGTTAGCATCATCCCTGCAGTCGCGCATGTAAACACTGCGCCGACTCTCTATGGGGCTCTGGTGACGCTTCTCGCATCTCGTCGACGGCCCAGACAACGACATGGGCAAAAGAATTTCAGGAATTATTGGGCTCGACTTGTTTTTCAAGGGCCGTACTAACAATACTCACGCCAGTCTTCCGACCCATTCATCCGCACCGGCAAACGACATCCTTCGACGAGTGAGTTCTGCGAGTACAAATACAAAAGTGAGGTTAGTCGTGGGACTCCGCATTATGGAGCGCGACAACACACGCACGCACAGTACACACAGGCAATATCATGGCTATGCACCGCTTGTGTATATACGCGCGAGACGGTTGCAACAACGAATTCTGTGCTTTATCATCTCGATAATATGCATGGGCGTGTGTCGTCGTGCACTCGTGAATGAACGAGGAAGCGAAGGTCTTACCACCGAATCGCATATTGTTTCTCTCTCGTCGTGTTCTTCGATCATTTCAGGTCGGAAAAATCCACACACGAAATATCTCGCTCGTACACACTAATAAAAGATCGTACGTATTCGTATGTGTATCTTTCTATCTCTCTCTCTCTCTCTCTCGCGCGCGCACTACGTGTGTGATCGCGTGCCTAGGTATATTTTCCTATATATATATATTATTATTATCTATCTACAAGCAGCAACGCACCGATACACTGCTGCACGAGCGAGTTCAACACTAGCCGCGACTTCGAGAGTGCTGCTGGCTGCTCTTACAGGGGCTCTCGCAGACTTTTGAGGTTTTGTTGTTTTCGCGTAAAGAGCGCCAGCCGCCATACAAAAAAACGAAGATAGATATATAGGCTAAACCAGCGTTGGCCAAGAGATGAGCCTGCACTCCTGCGCGCGTCGAAGAGAACTTTGCCGCCCGCCACTCTGCGGAGACCGATGGAAATGATCAAAGTGCAGAATTTGTGTACGAGGTTCTGCGAGCGCTAAATTTGAAACTGTCATCAAATTAGTTCATGCAGATTTTTTTCTAAAAAAACTTTATCAATTTTAATTTTTCATTGAGATAACAAACCCTAGGTACATTAGATCTCTCAGTAGTAGTTATTTTTTGAATTTTGTTATATATAATTTGACTGGTTCATTTGATTAATTTACAAATGAAATTGAGCCGATCGGGCTGTGCTGCATGGGCTCGGGTAAGGAGGTACGCTCCTTGACGAGGAGCACTTGATTTTTGGAGTCGTGCTTTATGCTAAATCCTGCCTTCTGGACAGTTCTGGTTCAAGGTCACCCAGAAAATTTTTCGTAGGGCTGCATGCAAGATTTCCTCTTGTTTGTTGAAACAATAAGTTTCAACAAATTTCCTAAAATTAGATTTTATATCATTTTGCAATAGAGCCGTATAGCAGTTCGTGTGATCCTTTGTATGATGTAATTACAGAGTGAGCGAAACTTTCAGTGGACTTAAAATTGAACGAAATTAATTGTCAATTTGTATAAACATTGCTGTATTACTAAAATAATACACTTAGTGTTTGAAAAAATAATTGGAAAAGTCGTTGGAGTGGGAAAACTTTTGAAAATTTAGAGTTTTAATACAGTGAATTTCTAAACCAGAAGGCAGTAACTGTTCTGTTGCAACAGTGGGCATACCAAGATGTTGGTTGTAATTTTATCAACTTTGCATGCGTCTGCTGTTAATCCAGTCCATTTACATCAAGATTTTGAAAAAAGAATCAATGGTTTCTCTGAAACTTTCTGTGCTACAGGTAGTCAAGGTCATGGACAAATATCATTAGAGTACGTTACTTCAAAAGAAAAAATAAATTGGCCATTCTCACATGAAAGTATACCTAGAAAACCCGACTACTGGCTTAGAGATAATCAAAATAGCTTCTGAGCATGACGGTATGATTTGTCTTGAAAAATTAACTGATTTTTTAGCTGATAAGATTCTGAACATTACTGATATTACTGACATTATGAGCAGACCCGACTATTTGTCAAAAATTCCTACACAAACAGAACTTGACTTATATTTGACACTAGCTCTCTTGACATTCAATCTTATATTTTCAAATTGTCTTTATTACAACATCTGAACCTACTAATAACAATTATAATGAAAAAGTTGATCAAGAGACTATGTCAATTTAGTACAAAATTGTCATCTTTCTTGTTGATATTTGATATTATGTCAATGAAAAAATTGAATTGGCCAAGAGCATCAAATAAATTGGCACTTATTAATATCCTGATTGAGCAGATAATATGTTATATATTATATTTTAACAAATAATCTGTAAATCCTTGTCAAACAGTAAAATTTATTATTTTTATGAAATCAGAGTTTAAAAATAAAATCTTTTAAATGTGTAAAAACGCTTGACACCAATGATTTTCATTCAAATCTTTAAAATAGTAATCATTATGACTCCAGCTGATTTATTTAATTTGAAGTAATTATTAATAAGGCAGAACAAATGCTACAGATATATATAATACTTTTTACAAAAAATTTCCCTGCTACGCCAGTGGTCCTTGATGGTTTAATTTTTTACAGGTTCTTATGGTATGGTCATCACAAATTTAGATACAGCAATCAATCAGTTCAATGATGTCTGGATTCTTTCACATCTTTAACTTTCATTACATTACTTGAGTATACTTAAACTTACTAATTATTTATTTATGTAAAATAATTTTATTTCAGGTACTCAAGAAAAAACCTTAGATTTATAATTCTATGAATGTTATGAGATTCTAGCTGTAAAGAGACTTGATCAAATAATTTACATATTCCAGTGGTGATAAGGAAGCTGAGATTTATTCATACTGCTCACACTTCAACTGCATTAAATTTCAGGAGGAAAAATACGACTTATATTCCTGTGCAAACTACTGACGATGAAATAAGTATGCTCTAAATTACCTTGTGGTCCAAAAAATTGAGAAGTTTTTGTCAAAAGATACTTCAAAATGTATCATCGCTTTACATTCAGGATCTTTTAAGGTATTCAAAAATACCACACAAGCTTGGATGGTTATTAGAATTCTTGGATGATTTATCCCAAAAATTCCCACTGTATTTTATGCTATCAAAAGCTCTTACGACTTCTTATAAAAAGTAAAATAAGATATTGTTATGAATAGATGTCTTTCGACATTCGATATTGCATTTCTGTTGAAAACATATTTACTTTAAAATGATTGAAATATAAATATTTATCATAATATATTCTTGATGCTGTGAGTTTATTTATTTACCTACTTCTGCATAGCTTTTTTCTGCAAAAATTTACTTTCATAAATCAGTGATGTTAAGGAAGAAGCGAAAAATTATTGTTAAAATCAAAAAGCATGAACTGGCAAGGAAAAGCAGCAAGATGCAAAATTTCTTCATGAGTTTTTAGATGACGATGAAATAACATCAAAAGACACAAAAAAATTAATCTTTTTTTTTAAATTCATTTATTTCAATGAATATGAAACATTTACATAACTTATTACTGGAACTCATGAAAAATAACTTTAATTATGTTGATTGCCACTGCGAGCCTATAAAAATGCAGCGACCGCGCAAATTTTATATAAATTCTTGTTTAACAGCCCCTTTAAGACCATATTGCAACAATTCTCAGACAACTTATCGTGTACCAGCTTTCTGAACGGCTCCAATGTCCATTTATAGAAAATTTCTCTCGACATCTTTTCGCAGAGATGCAAAGCCCAAATCTTGTCATAGTCCTTAGAGATGGAGAAAGAATTTTCTGTCCACTTGTAAAATTCCCAGTACGTCAGTGCTTTTACCGCCTCTTTTGGTTCCATCAGGATCAAATCGTAAAGCGATGGGCTCGATTTCTCTTTCATCATTATTTTCCTTGCTTCTTTGACGAACTCCTCGTCTTTGTACCAACATTCTTCAAGATCCTCCGTCTCCTCGAACAATTTGTGCTTGGCAAAAAATTCCATTATTGTCAGCCGGGCCTCGCTTGAGTCTAGCTTGTATCCTTTTTTCTCCAGTTGGGCTACGACGGATAAAGCGCGAGCTGCCAATCCTACTTTTTCATCAAAAAAGAATTTATCCTCCGGGTCGATTCTCGGGGCGAAGTAGCTCCTATCGGGAAAAACGAAGTTTGATAGATCAGCACCAAGATCCAAGAGTTTTTTGACGGTTCGCGGCAAAACATTCGCCACGGCCAATTGAAGTGGAGTTTGGCCCAACCTGTCCTTCGCATTAATCAGCACCCTTGATCGCTTCCGATTGGCGTACTTGAAAAATGGTTTTAGAAAATCTTTGCAATCGTAATCGAACATTCTATCGCACATAACGTGTAACGGTGTCGCTCCCTCGTTATTAGCAGCATTGAAATCGGCGGTAAGTTCCAGCAGCCATACGGAAAATACCACATCAAGATTTTCAAGGGCATAATGAAGGGCTGTATTGCCCAAATTGTCTTGCCCGTCTACTCGCAACGACCTTTTGAATCTTTTTATCGGATTGTTTTTAATGAAGATATTGAGTAAGCTGTTGGCGTCGCCGTTATCGGCACGCGATAGCTGGGCGAGCACGTGCAGAGAAGTAGTTCCATCGTGCGCGGCTACTGTCGGATCAGCCCCTCGTTTCAGTAGCAACGCGGCAACCTTTTTGTGGCCTTTGTTCAAAGCTACGTGCAACGGTGTCCGTCCAATTTCGTCCTGTAAGTCGATCTGCAGCGGCTTAAACACACTGAGTTTAAACAACATCAGCGCCAAATCGTCTCTATCGTTGTTAGAGTGGCATATCGTATGCAAAGACATTTGACTAATATAAAAGTTCACAAAAAACGGATGAGCACCGTCTGCTAGCAACGGTTCCAGCATCGAAACGTTTCTACTTGTCGGAGCGAGATGTAACTGATCGGATAAATTAGACATCGTTCTGCACTCTTACACGGACACTATATACTTTATATCTCTTTATATTCACGAAACTAACACTTTTCTCGCGCTCTGCGGTGTTCACGTTGCGGCTTCTGAACCTTTACTGTGCCGCTTTCGCACTTTGCAGGTCAAGAGAAGGAATGATCGTCTGCACTATGATCGAATAACACCGCCGATCACCATATAAGGAGAATTAGCCGCTACGTGTACTCTTTGCATGGAGAACACAAAATGGCCGTTCGACAACATGTGCTTATAGGATCAAATTCAATACTTTAAACAGTAGTCGTAAGGCTATTTGAATTATATATATGAATAATTCATAATATAATTCATACGTTTAAAGAAGAAACCATAAATACAAGTTGATTTGATCTTGAAGTCATCATCGTGTCCCGTAAAATGAAAATTTTAATTAGTTTGTTTACAACATTTTCAATTCAAATCTTTTATTGCAGTGTAATTGCAACTTTTGATTCGGTTAACAAATTTTAGCTTCTATATCACCATGGAACAATATAAGTTATTTTATCAAGTCCCATAACAGGCATGGAATTGTTAAATCTCAGGTTTTTTTTGAGTACCTGAAATAATATTATTTTACATATATAAATAATTGTCATTCTTAATTAGTAAGTTTAAGTATATTCATGAGTTAGGCATAGTGTTATTTCCTTGAGCACATTTTTATCTGTAATTCTTGTACGACATCCACATGCGACAGTATAGGTTAAGGGAGCTAGCTGATCGGCTGATATCTAAAACCATATGCATAGTTTAATGATCACGAGTGATAAACATAATTTGTGATGACCATACCATATGAACCTGTGAAAAATTAAGATGATTGAGATTCATATATTTTCTTTTCATTTCACTAAAATGAACATGATTATTTTCAATTCAAAAAGTAAATGATTGTAAAAATCAATAAATAGAAATTGGACTGTAAAATACCTCTTGCTTAAACCACTTGTCTAGCAGTAAAATTTTTGTAAAAAATAATATGTGTATCAGTAGCATTTTTACTGTCTCATTAATAATTATTTGAAATTAAATAAATCAGCTGGAGTTAACATCTGTCAAGATGATTACTATTTTAAAGATTTGAATAAAAATCATTGGTGTCAAGCGTTTTTACATATTTGGAAGATTTTATTATTAAACTTTGATTTTATAAAAATAATAAATTTTACTGTTTGATAAGGATTCACAGATTATTTGTTAACATATATTATCTGCTCAATTCAATTTTTTCATTGACATAGTATAAAATGTCAACGAGAAACTTGACATGAAACTAACTCTTCAATTACTTATAAGCGTAGCAAGCTATTGTACAGAAAATTTTTACTCATAACATAAAATTGAAATATTGAGTAACAAATTAAAAAAAAAGCCTGCAAGAGCCACTTCAGAGCACAAATTTTTGTACTAAATTGACATAGTCTCTTTGATCAACTTAAAAATTGTATTTGTTATTAGTAGGTTCAAAAGTTGTAAAAGACAATTTGAAAATATAAGATTCAATTTCAAGAAAGCTAGTGTCAAATATGAGTCAAGTTTTGTTTGTGTAGGAATTTTTGACAAATAGTCGGGTCTGTTCATAATTTCAGTAATGTTCAGAATCTTATCAGCTAAAAAATCACTAAATTTTTCAAGACAAATCATACCTTCATGCTCAGTGGCTTTTTTGATTATCTCTAAGCCAGCTATCCACCCTTTCCAAGGATATACTTTCATGTGAGAATGGCCAATTTATTTTTTCTTTTGAAGAAACTCTAATGATATTTTTCCATGTCCATGACCTGAAGTGCCTGTAGCTCGTTAAGTTACAGAACAAAATGTTGATCGAAATAGACAGATGAACAGCATACGTATGTGAAGTAAATAAAATCGCAACCAACATCTTGGTAGTCCTTTGTTCTAACAGAACAGTTACTGTCCTCTGGTTTAGAAGTAAATTATCCAGGACATTGATGGAAAGAACTGTATACTTCATCTACCTCCTATCGATAGTTTGAATAGTTGTGTACAAGCATTCATCTCAATAGTCTAAAATAATAAAGATTCCTTATTAAATATTCTGAATCATATCAATTGATCTTATTCAAAAAATTATAAAAACAAGGTCTAAAGTCATGAAAATGACTATTTCTTAACAATATAATTCGTTGTGCTTGTCAGTTGGCGGCTTCGGCGCTTCTGGGCCTGTTCGAAGCATTGTTCGCAGCGTTTGTCGATCGACCTGTCAATTCGTGCAGACTGATTCTGATTTCTGCACTAACTGGCTGCGGTCGTCGTAGCGTAGAGCACGCGATTTGCGCACGAGTTTCACAAATCCCCTATATTGCTGCTGTAGTTATATATTGTCCTATGTATGCGTGATAGCATATTAGTATTCGCGCGAACAGCACATGAAGTTTATCGCGCCTATACGCTTTCTCAGGTTTTTCGTGTTGGGTATTTAAATTGTTTATACGTGTAGCTAATTATTAAGAATCTATCAATTTGCATGCGTAAGCTGTAGCCCACCCTGCTGTTATTTACTTTTGCTTTGATTTCTCAAAGAATTTATGAAAATTCAATCAAAATCAAGTCTAGACTCCACAGTTAGATGGCGAATGCTTTTAGCTGTAAATCTGCAAGGGGTAAAGTAAAAAAAATAATACATATAAATCACACTCTGCGCATAACACTTAGCTGATAAATTCTATATGGTGTGCCATTTGTAATTTTTCCATAAGATTTACTCTTCATATCATTATTTGTTAATAACATTAAAAGCCTTTATCTGGCTAAGCCAATTAGTTATTTTATATAGCTAATGGAAACATGGGCACCTGAACTACTTCGAAAACATGTGCAAATTTAAAAGTCGTGCTGCGCACGCATTTGTATCTATCTACCTCCTCAATAAAGACATATTATAAAACTAAAAACTAACTAGCCCTCCGATAGTAGGTTGAACTCACCCTTATAAAATTATATGAACTTTTTATAAGGGCGCCTTTTTCAGGTAGGGTCATTCAATAAAAATTTCATCATTAGATTATAAAAACATATACTATGTCTCACAAATTAACGTCATCCATTGGGTTGTATAAAAATAGACGATCTTAAACCATTTCGGCGATTTTTTTTCGATGTCGTTCATGGAGTTTCAAATTATATACGACTCGGCTATTCACAACTCGGATGCCAATTACAAAATGATCCTTTTTACGCGTGGAAGACCGAATCACTGCAACAGTGCCACACGAGGACTACATGCGAAATTCCGCCAATTTGACCGATAGCAGCAGAAAAACAGGGACTTATGTCGGTTGGCGATTTGAGCAATGAGCTATCAGTAAACGTGTGCGTAATCAGCATGAACTACAAACAAGACATTGCAGAATCGGCTGTATGAAGACCGGCTGAGAAAGTAAACGGATACTCGGGCTTTAACGACATGTTTGATAAATGTTGATTGTGTTTGTGTTTCAACTTTACAGGCGTGCAGCCTTTCTGTCCCAAATGGATAAAATATACCTGGATTTCAAAATACAATGAAGTTTCGCAACATTGCCAAGAAAGTTATGATTTGTGTTTAAAAGCTCAATTAGAATCAACTTTGGAGGTTGTAGCAGATTTAATAGCCTAATTGTGCACAACTAGGCGAGCGGGAGGTTGGCCAAAAAGTTGGGTTGAACTACCACCGAGAGCTAAGTCGATAAACAACATGATTATTTATGTATTTTTGGTCGCTGCATCCGAATATGATATTTATTTTTCCCTAAAATGACAGCGTCATTGGGAAAAACGCAAATTTCATGAAAAATGCGTAAAAAATTTTTTTTAAATTTTTTCATGTTCAACTTGCTGTATCTTGCAGAGTTTTTGATATTTTCCGATGAAATTTTAACCGTATATTCTTGAGATCTTTTGAAAGAAAACAAGCTACTATACGAGTGAAAAAGTTAATTAGAACCAGAAATATGCATTTTTAAACTTTTATTTGTCCGATTTAGCGGAGGGTCAACTACGAACTGAAATGTTGTGTGACGAAAGTTCAAAATTGTATTTTTAAACATAATAACATTAAAATATAGGGCACAAAGAAGTTTTTGGTAAAATTTCAGCTAGAAATATCAATTAGGAAAAAATGGCAAGAGTTTTAAGATTGCGTACCGACCGTGCGCGTTGCGTCTCGGCAGCGCAGCAGCTGTCGTGCAACTCGGCGCACATAGAACTATATCCAATGCTTTCTGATAAATTAACACTTTCATAACAATCTAGCTAGTTTGATCACCTTTGCTGCCTTTTATAATTATAAAGTCCAAGAAAAATTCGGAAGGTATTTATAGTTAAAGTAAGATTTAAATTATTTAAACACCGTTTATTTATATATTTTCAAAAAAATCGTTATCGTCTACATTTTCGTCAATATTTTTGCATGTAGTTGCACAAGCACAAACATCACAACATTTTAAATTATATTAAACCCTTTAGAGCCTAAAATGACCATTTTTGGATAACGTTTATAGCGATGAATTACACCGACTAAAAATTGTTTTAAAAAATGTTCAGATATCATTTCTTACCTAAAATTTAATGTACTTTTCGAACCCAGGGTCAGAATTCTCGAAAATTTATGAAATAAAAAAATTATAAACAATTTTGTAAAAAAAACCATGAAATTTCGAGAAAAAAATCTCGTTTAACTCAAATTTCAACACGGAAAGAAGGTTCGCTCGTGCATCTCACGCATATAGATTTAGTCAATGGCATGTATACTTTATTGTAATACAGCTATAATTATGAAAATCAATAAGGCGATCATAAATTTGATTCCCGAAGACCTGTATGTCATAAAATGATTTCGACAATTTTTAACTCGATAACCGTCAACTTTACGAGAAAAAGTTATAGAACAAAAAGTATTTAGAATTGATCAAAGAACACGCCTGATTTTTTTCAGAATTTTTGGAACGAATTTTGGATTTCTGGATTACGCCTTTTTTTCAAAAATCCAAATTCGCTCAGAAAATTCTGAAAAAATCAGGCGTGTTCTTTGATCAATTCTGAACACTTTTTGTTCTATAACTTTTTCTCGTAAAGTTGACGGTTATCGAGTTAAAAATTCTTGAACGTTCTCAGCCGAAATAAATAATCATTTATTTCCCTCCGAATCAGAAAACTTTGTTTTTTGTATTGGTCAAATAATCCATTTTTGAATAGTGATGTAGTTCGCAAATCCATAAGTAGAGATAAGTTTGAAAGTATAAAAAATTTTTTGAAATGTTCGAAGTTGAATGACAAAAATGAATCAGACAAAGTTTGGCGTGTTCGAGCAATTACAGATATTTTGAACAAAAACATCAAGAAATTTAATTATTTTTGCACAGCATATTCTATTGATGAAATGATGGTAAAATACTATGGTAGATGTGTTCTAAAACAATATATAAGGGGGAAACCAATTTGATTTGGTATCAAGCTTTGGGCTCTATGTGGTAGTTATGGTTACCTTTTTCATTTTGACATCTACTGCGGAAAAAATGAAACAAATGATGTACTAGCCAATTGTCCTTTAGGTATGTAGCAGAGTAGTGATAAAAATGCTGGAAGATATGGTGAAGACTGTATCTGGTCGTAAAATGGCACTGAATCATATTTATTTCGACAATCTTTTTAGTAGTTCAGATTTACACCGTTTTTTACCAAAAACTTCTTTGTACCCTATATTTTAATGTTATTATGTTTAAAAATCCAATTTTGAACTTTCATCACACAACATTTCAGTTCGTAGTTGACCCTCCGCTAAATCGGACAATAAAAGTTTAAAAATGCATATTTCTGGTTCTAATTAACTTTTTCACTCGTATAGTAGCTTGTTTTCTTTCAAAAGATCTCAAGAATATACGGTTAAAATTTCATCGGAAAATATCAAAAACTCTGCACGATACAGCGAGTTGAACATGAAAAAATTAAAAAAAATTTTTTACGCATTTTTCATGAAATTTGCGTTTTTCTCGATGACGCTGTCATTTTAGGGAAAAATAAATATCATATTCGGATGCAGCGACCAAAAATACATAAGGATTCATGTTGTTTATCGATTTAGCTCTCGTGGTCGGTTCATCTCGTATCTTGACGCTTTTCGGCGACCTCCCGCTCGCCTAGACAGCCCGTACATGATTATCAACGTACGAGAAATTATCGACTGTACATAACTGTAGTATCTTAAAATGGTTACTACTTTAGGAATCTTCATTACCGACAGTACGCAACTTCATCCAATGTTTCGTTCGCGCATCTCTCACGTAGCTAATTCGAAATTCCGAGCGCTGAAATCAATTGGCAGGCCTGTGACTGGTACCTGAAGCTGTTCTTCCGTCGTAAGTAAAATTGACGAAGTGATAGATGCAATTTACCGGAATTTTACATCGATTATAGCGACGTCCAATCGTATAATCGTTTGACTTTGAACCTTTTACAATCTATCAGTAATGATTTTATCAATAAAAGTCCATCAGCTATAGACAGAAAAGTTGAAAAATCTTGAGCACTGCACGAACAACGTATCGGTCGATTGGATTTTTCAAAATGATCCTCTTGCTCGAGCTTAACGCGGGGTTTAAAGCAAACATCGAAAACTCGCACAGACGCTCGCTCGCTCGCTCCTCCTCTCTCTCTCTCTCTCTCAGTCTATCTATCTCGCAATACCGCCTTGTACAAATAAACGCGAGATCGCGCAGGTATTGTGACGTCGTGCATCAAAGCCCTTTTCGGGCAAAGTCGAGTTCGCCGCGTTGCATACGTATATACACACAGGCAGTAGGAGTAGTAGCTAAGTATACATTCCTCGCATAGCTGTATAAGCTCGCGCGAGGCACCTTATCAAGCTCTGGGCTTTATTATCATCGCGCGCATAAATATACATAGCATTGCCTCTGTATGTGTGTGCGCGCGCGCGCGACTGCGGGTTCGTATATAATCTTGGCCAATCCGCAATTCCTCCTGCCTCTCCGCGTTAGCGTACATACATACAGAAATTCCGTATCACAAGCTCGAATTGCGCTCCGAGCTGTATAAATGTATAGCATATATAGCATCTTAACTACTCTACACATCGACATAGGATACACTTAAGAATCAAGCCTGTATGTCCATTAATCAGCGGCAACAGCAGCAGCAGCAGCGACTGAGGGATATGCGAGGGTGGGTGTGTATACGCGCGCTCGAATGGATTCAGCTCGGGCTGTGTGTGTGTGTGGGGGATGGGGTGCGCCACAGTTGCTACGCTCCTGGCCGTACACACGGGGTAAAGGGGCTCGCGTATGTGAAATATACTTACTCGGGGCTGCTGCTATATAGATATGTGTGTATCAGCCGAGAAATAGGAAGGTGTGTGGGGAGAGGGGGGAGGGGGCAGCTCGCGTCTCTCTCTCTCTCTCTTTCTCTGGTGCTAGCGGGCAATGCACGCACGCACACGTGCACACGAGCACACGAGTTATATCGAGGCAATAGCTGCGCTGCCGCGGCGCACATATATGGGCTGGAAACTTTGGGCGTGGCTATATGCACGCGACGTAGCCGTGGCGCGGCTGGCACCCAATGGCGTACATACACTATATATACACGTACATACGAGCGACCGAAAATCGAGAGTGGGATTTATCCATCTAAAGCTGATGCTGTTCCGGCAGCGCATGCACACATACACACACGTACCATACATGCATGGATGTACCGTAGATACGCTCCGGCGAAGGAAAAATTTTTTAGCGGCCTTGTCAAATGCCAAAGGGGATACAGCCCCCGAGAGCGAGAGATAGCGTAAGACTCGATCTTATTCTTCTTCTTCTTCGGCTCTCTCTCTCTCTTCTTACTTACCTTTTTTTTTTGTTATCTACTTACTCGGCTGGAGCTCGGAGCTCGCGTCAGCCAAGACGCTCATGTATGGTTTTTCCTGCCTCTCGTTCGAAACATCTCTCTTTCTCGCTCGAGCCGCGTATTCGTCGTCGTCGAGGTGAGCTCGTGGGATTTTAGCCGCTCGTCAATCTTATCTCTATCTGCTCTCTTTCTTGCCATGTTTGTATAAATCGCGCGCGCGGGCGCTGCACTAACGCCCGAGAGAGAAAGAGTCGAGAGTACCTTCGTCGAGTATAACTAATGCCTTTTTTCCTCCCCATTTCCAGTGTCTTACATTTGTTCTTTGGCCTTATAGAGAGAGAGAGAGAAAACGTCGAAACGATCGTTTGAATGATTACCTCGATAGCTCGGCTGCGCGCAAGCTCACCTTTGCCCGCAATTTTACCTTAAACGATGGAAGTAAAAAAAAAAAAAAAAAAAGGAAGAAGAGTCGGAGAGAGAGAGAGAGAGAGTACTTTGCGCGACACATTATACATATACATCTTTAGCGAAGCGCAGTAAACAAGTGCCTTATGAATTTTAAGCGGCTCCGCATCTCTTCTTCTTCATTCTCTCGCTCGCTCTCTCTCTCTCCTCTGGGCGTTATACAGTCTACTGCACAGCACCTCGAGCTTTTTAGCATCGTGTTAAAACGTGTAAATTAGATGCGCAAAGCTCGACGCACCACAACCAACCAACCAACCACCCCCCTTCCACCTTCGTCGGCCTCTTTTTGTTCCTCATTTTTTTCCTTCTTTTTCTACTTCTTCTTCTTTCTCGCGTCATCTCGTCGCGCACGACACAGGAATTACGCCGAAAATATTTATTTTCTCCGCGCGGTCTCTTTCTCCCCTTATAGCTCTCATTCAAGAAAGCCGCAAAGCGCGCGCGCGCGCGCGTGAATGTAACTTTTGTTTCATTTAAACCGCATCAAACGCACTCGTCTTGTGCCTTATGCACAAGGCACACACACACATACGTACATACACATAAGCCTTTCTTAGTTTCTAAAACTTTGCTAGATTCTGCGCACTTAGCAGCTGCTGCTGCTGCCTCATGCCAGCAAGGCTCCTCCGCCGGTGCAGCGGCAGCCGCAGCGCACCGCAGCAGCTCCTGCGGCTTCTCTAATGATTTTAGCTCGTGCCTCGCATGTGTATGTACGCGTGTGTACGTGCGAAGGTATACAGAGCGTAGGAGAGCTTCTCTCTCTCTTCCCTCGTTGCAAGCTCCCTAACTCACAGAGGCATACATACATGTATGTGTGTGTGTGTGTACGTGAACATCGAGCTTCTGCCGCTGCTACTGCTGCTGCTGCTGCACTGGCACAAGATGTGGTATTCCAAAAGGTAATGGCGCTACATATATAGAGAGTGAGAGAGAGAGAGAGAGAGAGAGCCTAGAGGCTATTAAATGCAGACTGCGCGCCTTCCTCTATACTACACTCGCATGCGCTCGCTAGACGAAGCCTCGCTTTTTAGGTAATTTTGCGCGCATGGCAGATATTATTATATATATATATATATACACGTACGTGCAGCGGGGCACACGCTTAAGCATATATAATATATATATATATATATATTATATTATTTACCTGCCTTTCGTGTAACTTCGCATGAATTATTTAAAAGTCTTTAGCCTCCCGTGTGTCTATTTGCCTTTATATCATATAATTATACGAAAGTTGCTTTTTTATATGTATTATATAATAAAGGGACCGGCCTTAGGGCCTATTGGATATAGGCGCGCGGTCAAGAGGATCGACAATGAAACTCGTGCGTGCAACAAGTTTTTTTTCTCCTTCTTGTATCGTGTGGTATGATATATCGTCGCTATATGAAAAGTCGACGAGCGACTAATTGTACATACGGTCGTTCACGAGCGCACCAAAAGACTGACCCCGCGTAATGGCTTTAGCATTGACTTACGCTGCCACAGGGTCATTCGACTCGATAATCGAGTTTCGGAGACGTTTTTCGGGATGAAGACGTATTTATAATTATGTATGGCAATTGTTACAACCAGAAGTCGTTTGTAACGCTGACTCGTGCTGCTGCTTCCGTAGCCAGCCGTCTTGCTGCCTGAATTAGAGTGCAGGTGAAAAATGTCGTGCGCAAGACTCGTTTTTCAAGCGCCTAGACATACATATCTACTTACGACGGAAATATTATAGACGCGCGTGTGCGCAAGAAGTCCACCTATAAGCTTGGGTACTTCCATAGAAATAATATACTTACGAGCTCCTGCTTAAAGCTATAATGAGTAATGCGCCGTTTGAAAATTATTTCTGACGAAATATCTTTGTTCATTGAGAAGATGAATAATAAAATTTATTGAAAATTTATCGAATAATATATTACAACTTGGTATTACGGCGTGTACATGAGTCGGTGTAAAATTTTCGTATCACAATTAGTAAATATTATTGAATCAAGTTGGTCGCTTTGTCATTACTATACAGAAACATCAATCGTCGACGAGATTTCAATCCAGCAAGATGGAATTCGGTGATTTATTGAACTGCGGTGTCAGGTAATTATATTTTTTTATGAGAATGGAATTATAAAAGCATATAGCAACATATTAATTTATGTTATTGAATTTGTTTCAGAGTGAAAAAAGAACCATGTGACGAAGAAAATCATTACGAAATAATTGACGAAACTCTTGACATCAAAAATGTTCTATTCTCCAGAGAGTATTCAGTAAGCAATTCGGCAGTCGTACGCGATTCATTAAGTAAACATTTTTTATTAAAACTTTCACGTAACTTGATATTTCATTGCAGCCGCTTCACGAACGCGAAAAGAATCATGAAATGGAATTCGACGACGTGAAAATCGAGTTGGAATGTGTCGACATGAAGCCCCATTTATTTGTTGTTAAGAAAATGGAAGATCATTCTCCAAATCACTTGCAGCATGTGAAAAACAGCGACGATTATGAGACTAAAAACGTAGTTAAACTAGAAACTATGGACAGAGGGAAAAAAGAAATGAATTTGAATTTCGATTGTGACCTGGGCGATCGGAATGAGACGGAAAGAGTTTCAAAAAAGTTTAACTATGACAACAGACTTGAAATCCACGTCGTTACAACGCGTAGTGGTATCGCTCATACATGTACTACATGTGGAAAGACGTTTAAACGAAAAAGCAGTCTCAAAGGTCATATTGATACAGTGCATTTAGGTATCACCCATGCATGTGATATATGTGAGAAGAAATTTACGCAAAAGACGCATTTAAAATGCCACATTAATTCAAAGCACCTCGGCGTTAAACATGCATGTGACATATGCCAAAAGACATTCTCAGGCAAAATGAGTCTCAAAAGACATATCGATGCGGTGCACAAAGGTGTGAAATATTCATGCGATATATGTTTAAAGGAATTTACTGCTAAGGATAGTCTGAAAAAACACATCGATTCGATACATAATTGTGTCATTCATTCTTGCGATATTTGCGGCAAGACATTCACCCAAAAATGTCATCTCAAAACCCATGAAGATGTAGTGCATGTTGGTGTTACACACGCATGCGGTTTATGCCAAAAGAAATTTAAAAGAACAAATTATCTCAAAACTCACATCGATTCGATGCACAATGGCGTTCAACATGGATGTAATATTTGCGGAAAGTCATTTACCCAAAAAAGTAGTCTCAAAATTCACATCGATTCGATGCACAATGGCGTTAAACATCCATGCAATATTTGCGGCAAGGCATTTTCAAGAAAAAAATATCTTAAAACTCACATAGATTCGGTGCACGACGGTATTACTCATGCATGCGCGACATGCGGAAAGACTTTTAAACGTAAGAATAATCTCAAAGGCCACATCAATGTGGCTCATCGCTCACGCATTGTAAATAAATAAATTTTATAAAATGTATTTTTAATTGTGTCAAATTTTAATGGTTTACTATCTAAGTGTGTTTTTTCAAAAACTAGTGTAAAAATTGTGTTTTTTTACGATATTATAAATTCTTCCAATGTCATTTTATGTTATCTCTAAACGTAAAAAAGCAACGTTCGTGTTTAGAAAAAAATCAATAAAATTTGATAGAAAAAGAACCACCCTACTTGTAAAATATTATTTTTATGATTAATCTTGGTTTCCGTAAAATAAGAATCTGACCAAAATGGTAACTTTTCAGATGACATAATATTAGAAAAAATTGTATTTTCATTTTCGAAAAAACATAGTTCAATATTTACTAATTCGAAGGATATATATATCACTTTATTTTTGGACTTTTATGCTATTCTTGCATTTATAAGAAGTTTTGAGATTATAAATATGTTTGACTACAAATTTGAATTCTACAATAAAATTTAATATCAAAACACACGATTTTAATATTTTTATATAATCATCATAGAAAAGCAAAATATAAAAAATGAAAATTCAACTTTGATCCTCTGTACATCAATGAAGAATAAACCTAGTTTGCTGAACTTTCAATAATTGTCATTTTACCGTGTGCTCCTTAAGTGTGCGTACTTAGTTTTAATTTTATTTTTTCGAGCGGTAACAGTTGACGCGATTTAGCCCATATATTTATCATTGGAATAAATTCAAGAATAGACACGAAAATCTTCAATTGCTACAGATATCATGTTATTTGAAAATACACTATTTACCTAACCAGCATTGAATTACTTATTCCTAAAACTTTGTCTTTTCTCTTGTGATTTCTTAGTATTCGGGCATGCGCCATCTAGTGATAACTTAGTTACTATTTGATGTTTCGCTCGATAAAGAGCGGTTTCATAATTCGAAAAATTTTGAGGTAAACAAATCGATTCACGATCAGCAACATAATAAGCTAAATTTGGTTGAGCTGCTGTCCCTCAACATGGTTTTCAGTGTACCGCCTTTTCTCTCGCGAGCTCATGCGCTTGTTGTTGCGTCATGTGTGTCGGCTCGTCTTTCTAGATCGCATCGTTCTTAAATATTATTTTACTTTTATTATGCTCAATACTATAGTTATTGGTTTATAACAATGCGGTGCAAATACCTCCAGTTGTGTGACACGCATCTTGATGAAAATATACAACTAATTTCCCAAATAGGATTTACTGAGCCGGTATCGAATTACTTATTTTTAAAACGTTGCCTTTTTTCTTGCGGTTTCCGAGTATTCGGGCATGCGCCATCTAGTGCTGGCTTAGGTACTATTTGAATTAATTGGTTTTAATTCGAAAAATTTTTAGAGAAAAAAATCCTATCGACACGACGTTCCCTTCGAATTACGTGACTTTTTGAAACATCGTTTAAAATGGAACTTGGCTTGGGTTGATCGAAAAATTACGCTGCGCAAGACTCAACGACTGCGTGCCACAATACCATAAATTTAAAAGCTCACGCTAAATATATACAGACGGCGCGCACAACACCAATCGCAACAGGTTCATTAAGACGACACGATCTCGGGCCATTATTTTTTTTTTTAAACGGAGAGGATCATTTTTTTAAAGCACGGCACACGCAGCAGGGGTTAATTAAGCGATTACGACGCGCACGCGGTAATACCGGAGGCGGAAGGAGAGAAGACAAAAAAAAAAATAAGAAGAAGGAAGAAAGAAGGTTAATTCCCCCCACGCGCGCTAAGTGATTTCGAGTCTCGTTTGACCCCTCGACTCATCGGTTTTCCATTTGGTCGATTAGTCTCCATCTCCGCGTGCTATATATACTGCGTATGACGCCGCGCGTTGCCTCCTCGGCTCGAATAATTATTTCGCGATAAAGTTCCTATCTGCAATTTTCGTTCTGTAATATACGTTATGCTCTCCTCGGAGCTCTCGCTCCTAAAAGCTATAAGCCTCCCTCGAGGACGCATGGATTTCTTGTTCTATATATCTATATTTCCCATCGTGCGGGGGGGGGGGGGGGGGGGGGGGGGGTTTGCTGCACACTACACGTACGCGCGTCACGTACAGTGTAAGCAGCAGCAGCAGCGGCAGCAGCACACAAATTGATTAGTCGAGCACAGCCTCGGCAGCGGCAGAGAATTAAAGGGTGGATGCGCCCTCCACGAAGAGAGGAATATATAGAGGAGGAAGAGTAGTAGTAGTAGTAGGAGGAGGATAAGCCTCCCTAGTGACCACAATGCCGACGTTGATTGGTCGACGTATAAGCGCGCAGGCATATATACGGGCGACGCCATACGCCGCCGCCGACGCAGCATATTATAGGTAGCTGAGAACATGTGTGTGTGTGTGTTTGTCTGCGCGGGTGTATATACGTACACACATTGTGTGTAAGATGGCTCTCGGCTCGTCGTCGCGAGCATACGTGCGAAACTCTCGTGTCAGCGTATGCGTGTAGTACTAGAGTCGTAGTCGTATACGAGCCTCTCTCTCTCTCTCTCCGCGCAGATCATGTAATTATATATAACGCAGAGCGGAGGAAAGTTACGAATGGAGTTAATTGTAGTTCTTCGCCCCGTATTAAGAAGGGAACGTTAGCGAGAAAGAGGCGCGCGAGGCTTAATGAGAGAGAGAGGTAGAGGGAGAGAATGACGAAAATGACGATAATCATGGGGAATTATTGACGCGTGCCTTGAAATTGGAATAAGCTAGTTTTTGATGAGTTTGCGGAATATATACATATAACGCGAGGAGCTTTCACATACTCCTCCTCCTCTCTAGCTCCTCTTCTACTCCTTTACTCTGCCGCTGCTGCTGTGTGATCATCATCAGGCCAGAGCTCGTGAGCGCGAGCGTGGCTTTAATTAGCCCCCATCCTTGTGTGTGTGTGTGTGCGCGACGCGAGAGTAAAATGATGATGCCGAACTTTCTATACGGTCTTGCGCAGTTTCAAAGGTATAATAGCCAGCCGCGTGTTATTGTACGAGCCAAGAGCCTATGTATAATGGCGAAAAAATCATCGTTCGCCTATACGTAGGGAAAAGGCTAATTGATTTTGATGATCGCTGTGTATCAAACGCAAGAAGCGATTCCAAAATGTTTATTCGGAAATTAAAACGAAGAAGGAGAAGAAGAAGAAAGCGGCGAGAGGGAGCTGAGATGAAAAAAAAATAAAGGAAAAAATTATGCATCCATCCGCGCACACGATCGGGCCGGGTAGCACCACCACTCGACTTTTCTCGCTGCCGCTGCTGCACACGAGCGCACGCTGCATTCAATGAGATCGCTGGACCAAAAAAAAACGAACGAAAGAAAGAAAATCCCTCTGCACGCGCATATATCTCTCTGTATTAAACGCCTTAATTGGCATCAGCTCTGCTTATGCCCCCGCGCGCGTGTGTAACGCGGCTCTCTCTGCTCGCTCTTTTTTTTTCTCTCCACCTCCTCTTCGGTTTTTTTTTTTTTTTTTTATTATTCTCCAATCTGTGCGCGCGGGCATACATGTTTGCTTGCTGCTGTGGCTGCTGCTCAGCTTTTATTCGATTGAAGAGGCTCGTTATCGCGTGCAGAAAATCTCCTGCCCAATCGCGACGACGACGACGACGATGAAGCCACAGCCACGGCTCGTTGATGCGAATGAAAAAAAAAAGAAGAGAGAGAGAAAAGAAAAAAAGTGAGCAGCAACGATGTGCTGCCGGTGCTGGTGGTTCCATACAAAACTAAAAAAAAAAGCCGGGGGTGGCTTAGGGGTTGGGTGACGGTAGCAGCGCACTCGGAGCAATAGTATTAGTAGTAGTGGTAACAGTGGTGGTAGTAGTACAGTAGATGGTCCTCGAGAAATTCCTGCGTTGAAAAATCTCTCATTTCCTCATACCCCTTGTTTTTACGCGCCAGCAATAGCTATATACACGCAGCTCATGTACGCGCACACATACGCGTACGGCTAGCTGCACCTGTACGTAAGCACGTACGCATAAGCGTCGAAGGAAAAAGTTCCTCCGGGCGTGAAAGAAGCAAAAAAAAAAAAAAAATTCTACACGGCATCGCGTACATCACAAGTGCGCGAGAGGTCTCTCTTTCTCTCTCTTTTCAGCGTATGTGTGTGTGTGTGCGAGTGTGTTTTTTTCAGTTGGAAAAACATTGAGCGTGTAATTTGCCTCGTATACTCTTTTAAAAGAGCATGCGTATATGGGAGTATGCATTGAAAAAAATGAATAATTTTAGTTCCGATCCGTTAACTGGATGGCGTGTCTCGCACCACTAAGTGATGAAACTGAGTTCAGATTATTTATATCATGAAAGAATGCTATAGTGTACTATAGCTCGCATACTTCCCATCAGAGTGGAAAATAGCAAACGTTTTGGCTTTCCCCAAACCTGGAAAAAATCATAAACAAGCGTGCAATTACCGCCCGATTAGCTTACTACCTACATTAAGCAAGATCCTTGAAAAAACCATACTGAACAGGCTAGACGCTTTTATAAAAAATGAAAACATCCTAATCAACGAACAATTCGGCTTCAGACCAGGTCACAACACGATACAACAACTTGCAAGAATCACCAACCACATCTCTGAAAACTTTAATAAAAACAAGAGCCCAGCTATGATACTACTAGATATTGAAAAGACATTCGATACAATATGGCATAAAGGACTCATATACAAATTATTAAGGTATAAACTTCCAAGTTGCCTAGTCAAAATAATAAATAACTACTTAGAAAATAGACAATTCAAAGTAACATTAGAAGAAGATTGCTCAACAAACAGAAAAATAGTAGCAGGAGTACCAGAAGGGTCTCTTCTTGGACCGGCACTCTTCACACTTTATATCAACGACATTCCAAAAAATGACAATACACAATGTGCCTTCTTCGCTGACGATTCAGCATTCTTTGCTTCTTCATATAGCATATCGAAATCACTAGAACATATCCAAAAACACATGAACTTACTCATGCCATATTACCAAAAACGGAAAATTAAAATAAATGAGAAGAAAACAGAGCTAATCATATTCACCAAAAAGAGAAGAAAAGAAAAAATCAAAGCAATTAGCATGAATGGCACACAGATAGAACCCATGAAAACGATAAAATATTTAGGAGTATATATAGATAATTAAGCCTAATTTTTAGCACATTAGAAATATTATTGTAACTAAACAACCTGTATAAGGCTAGTGGAAACATGGGCGCCTAAACAAGTCACATAAACTGTAAATACAACTGCAGAAAAAACCGTGCTGCGCACGCGCTCTGTATGTATCACCAGAAATCCAAATAAATATAATGTACGATTGTATAGAGAATAAGGAGAAAAGAGAGAATCAAGATCGATTGAATTAGGTTCGAGCCTAAAATAAGAATTAAATAAATAATATACACACAACTAGGTTTGCGACGAGCCGTATGTCATTTTTGAGTTTTCTCTCTATCCTCTGCGACGTACGCAAACAAGGCGGACAACGGATCAAGTCGCGTTGAAACAAAAGCGCATGATTAAAATTATAGTTTAACATTCAAATTAATTGGCGGGATGAAGCATAACGAATATTATTCGTTTCAGTCCATACATGGAGGTATGCTTGTGAAATCGTGAAGCTAAAAAATTATTCAGTTTTCCGAATTCCTAGAAAGTGTCGAGTCTCGTAACGACGCAGACAGTTGAATGAGTTTCAATTAGTATCCGAATTTCATCAGAATTTTTGGGGCTGTCTTTCGCACTTTTTAAACGAATATTTTTAATATTTATAGTCAGTCTGAATGACTTCAGAGAATAACTGTCACAGAGCTTTATTAGCTGAGCTTTAACAATAATATACACAATGATAATAATCTCTATCGTCGAAAAATCTCAGTTTTGTCCCATTACAAAAATTCAAGAGTTATTAGTTGATATTGTGAGAAAACTCGGTGATTTTTTGACGATAAAAGTCTGGCTAGAACTCGATTAGATATTAACTTTTATCTTGCTCATGAAAGTTTGAGCAATTGTCAGTAAAAAAAGCTCTGCTAAAATAATTAGAGTAAGCATGAATTTCTAAAAACTGCCAACTTTATTATCTACCGGAAAAAAAATGTTCCAGCCATTCGATTTCGCAGAGAGTCAGCCATATATTATACTTATATACGCGCGCTCACTTGGACGATAATTAACGTCTCTCGGCTGCGCACACGTATACAAGCACACACAGAAAGACGGATTCGCACACAGCCTCGCAAGCAATAAGACAGATTTTTTTTATTTGCTTCTGCTACGCGCGTGAGCTCATATACAAACTTACCCACACATACACGTACCCTCTGCTCTGCTCTCTCTCTCTCTCTCTCTCTTTTGTCGCTAAAGAGACCACATGACATCGTGTACAAATGTGTGAAGGCATCTTTTTTAATTAGTGCTCGCGTACATAAGAGAGTTTGCGCTCCGTATAATGTGTCGAGGTAGGTAGGTAGGTAGGTAGGTAGGTAGGTAGGCAGGCAGGCAGGCAGGCGCCACCACAGCGCGTCGCGCGCGCGTAAGCTCGCCCCGGCGCGCGAGAGCTTTTACTTAATTTCCCTTTTATTTTCTCCCTCTCTTTTTCTTTTCAATTTCATTCAACGACGTAACTGGCTTCTTTATGATTCATATATATATACGGCGTACATTTTCTTCGCGCTGCTTTTGTGCGCGTGCCTCGCGCTCCTTTGCGCTCGAGGCCTACTTTGCGCGCGGCTCGCACTCACTTCGGTCAACGCTCAGCTGCTGGCGGGGGCAATTAAATTAAATTAACCTAATTTTGAATTAAAAGAACGAGTTCGTATCATATCGTATATTCATATCGTACGGAAAGAAAAATAATTATAATTCTCGGACTGAATATGAAAGGAAACAGATAAAATCCAATCGAATAGAGATCACAGAGCCAGAGTTCGAGAGATAATATTTGCTCCAAGTTTTCTAATTTCCCGATCGTATCGTATATCTCACCATCTTGGCGATCGCATCGGCAACGGAGCGAAAAGAAAAACATAAAAAAAAAAATTGTACACACAAACCACGACGATCATCGTGCCTGTGCGACGCGTATACGCAAGTAAAAAAAAAAAGTAGAAAATTTATTCCGTAATATACCTATATATTTATCTAACGATGAAAATTCCTCTCGGATCAACATCTATCCCCATCTTATATATACACACATAGCTTATATATTATATAAAAAAAAAAGAAGCAGCGACATCGCATCCCGTAATATCTGTCCAAACATCAAGCTCCTCTCTCTCTCTCCTGATAGCTAATACCTCGTCGCTCGGCAGCCAGCTTCAAAAGCTTCTCTCTCTCTCTCTCTAGCTCTCTTTTTTCTAACCCAATGAAAAATTCCTCCGCGCGCGTCGTCTGTACGCGTGCAAGCCCGGGCCACGCTATCTTAGAAAGCTTCTCTCTCTCTTTCTACTCGGCAGTCAGTTTCTCAACGCGTTTGCGGGCGTGACTTCGATATCTTTCCGTCGTGTTCCGTTCGTCGACGACGCCGGGTGACATTCGTCCCTTTTCAACGTCCCCTCGAGCTGCTGCCGCCGCTGCTGCGGTAGTTCTCCACATATATATAGCGCATATAGGCAAAAAGATACCAACCCCTCCGACACATCTTCTCTCTCTCTTCCTTAGACTTATACGTATTACGTATGTGTGGGTGGGGTGTACGCTATTCGGCGCGAGAAGAGCTAAGGACGCGGGTGGCAGAGCTTCTCTCTCGCTTCGCATATATGCTTCTCTGCGCCTAGGCCCTAAGGGGGTCCAGACGTACACGCAGTACTAGGCACTAGACTTGCGGGAGGGTCGGAGATTGATGCTCGAGAGAGCAGGCGTATATATATAGAGCCCAGGAAAGAGAGACGAAGTCTACGAGAAGTAGCAGCAGCAGCAGCAGCAGAGAGAAGCTCTTCTAAAGAATTAAACGGGAAATAGCGAGGATGTTTGGCTGAAGCTCTCGGTCTCTCTCACTCACTCTCTTATCTCGCGAGCAGTGCCTAGACAGCTGTAGGAGACGCTTATATAGCCTCGAAAAAGCGAGCGAGCGAGAGAGATTTGGCGAGGGGTGACGTGTACAGCAGTAGCGGCAGGGACACTACTCGCTCACGGCTCTTCTTCCTCTCAGTCTCTCGGACATGCCCCCCCCTCGATCGAGGAGAGAGATAATTGTCTGGCTTCGATTTCCTCCCAAATAGGCAGCAGTAGCAGTAGCAGCCTCTCGACTAGAGACTCCACGCTGTATATTACGATATACTATATACGGGGAGGACGAGCGAGAGCCCCGATCGATCTGGCCTGACACTGTCGAACTGCTGCCGCTGCTGCTGCTGCTGCTGCTGTGTGCAACGCTGGAAATTGTTTCTCTAATTTGGCCCAACGCGCTTGTCTCTGGATAGAAAATAAAGAAGAAAAAATAAGAAGAAAGAAAGAGAGAAAAAAATCGTAGAGAAAACAAGGGCACAATATGATGAAAGATATAAATTATGTGCGCCCGAAGAAAAAAAAAAAGGCAGCGGCGAGGAGTATAAGCTCGCGCTCGCGCGCGCCCATACCCACGCGCGATGGTGACAAGCAGCGAAGCGTAGTCATCTTATATAAGCGCCAAACTTTCTTATACTCTCTCCTTCTTCGGGTTTTTTTTTTCGCCTCTCTCTCTCTCTCTCTCTCTCTCTCTCTCTCTACTTATTTTTTCTTCGACCCTTATAGCCGATTTAATATATCACCTTTTGGCATGAAGCGTCGAGCGCCAACCCCCTTTACTCTCATGCAAGTAGCAGCAGTGGTGTGTGTGTATATGTATGCAAAAAGCTCATTTCGAATCCCCTCATACGAGTACACACACACACACACACACACATAGACATTACTGGCATGACGAGGCAATCCACCCGCGCGCACCAGCACCAACAGCGACTGAAATCCCGTTAGACTTATATATATATAGATGAGTATACGCGAGCCCGGGCGTTAGCGCCCATTTTGTGCGTGTATAGTAGCAGTATACTGTATACTATCTAAAAAGCAAAAGGGACACGCGCGCCACGGATGTGTCGGTGCATTATACAGCATTTGGCAAGCCCGCGCCACCCGCGTACACGCGCACGAGGCATATCGGGCGTCGATTTAGACGCTTTTTTTCTTCGAGCTCTCGCACCCAAAGCTCTCTCTATATATATATATATAAGGGAGAGAGAGAGGAGGTTTACGTATATCGTGCAGTGTGTGCGCCGCGTGGCGCGATATTTTATACCGAGAGATTGGCTTGATGGTTTTTGCTGCTGCTGCTGCTGTTCGGAGAGTGAGAGAGCAATGCCGGGAATGATAACAATGGCGCAAAATGTGCTTATGTGCGAGAGCTAGACGTCCATGATGCCTTCTTGGCTTACGATACATCTTATATGTATGTGTATATGTATACGCGCGTGTTACAGCTTCGGGGATTTTCGGCATGCCCTAATGCGCATACTTTTGCCGACATTACACTGCTGCCGCTGCTGCCGAGAGCCCGAAAGAGCATCGAGTGAATAATTTCGATGTTTGCCGAGCATTGGATTATTCATTACGTATATATATCTGTGTGTATGTATTTCGTCGGTACGCGCGCGCGAGGCTTCAAAGCTCGCCTTCGATGCGCGCCGCGCAAAACCCGAGAAAGCGCGAATAACTGTGCACTTTTCTGTGTATATAAATATATATCCTTATGTTTTCTGCACACACACGCACGCACACATATATTTATACACCGCAAACGAGGTCCTCGAGCCAGGAACGAGCAACGACGACGACGACGAGCCACGAGTGCGCCGGTAGCAGCAGCAGCAGCAGCAGCTCGGCAAAAGTTTGCCAGCCATCCGCGGCATTTCGTGGGCGCAATATAATGCCTCGCTCTTCGCTCCGCACGCCGGCAGCGGCAGCCAAGCATACGCCGAGGCACACACATAGTGCCGAAGTTTCGTGTCTAAAAAGCCTATATATATAATAAACGTGCCTTCTGCTGCTGCTGCTGCTCTTTCTCTTTCTATATGCGTGGATGCGCGGGCCGGGGATCGAGGAGGATATCGTTCCACGCGTGCCACCCGCGCGCGCGCGTATCTTTCCACCGGCGAAAGGAGCAGTATCTAGAAGCTTTGGGATGCAGCAACATTCTCGAGTAGATTCTTCGAGGGATTTGATTATGCAAAACGCAAAACTGCTCGTATAGGACACGGGAGAGAGAGAGAAAAAAGGAGAAAGATATAGAGATTGTACGGTTATCGCCGCGGCGATGTATGCCGCCCGGGTGGTAGGTAAAGTATAAAGTACACGCGTAAACGAGCTGCTTTGAAGTTGCAAACGAACGCACGCACACAACGATATAGTTGCGTAGCCGCGGCCTGTTATGTACCGCTACACACTTGCGTACATTTTTCGCCCTTCGAAGACGTCGTCAACTCGCTTTTTCCTCTCGCGAATGAGATCGAGAAGGCGAAAAGATTACGGGCCTGCACTTGGCTCGTTCACGAGGTACTTTGGCCGCCGATGCGATGATGGTAGTTGCACACGCCGCCATCGTATCGTGGTATAGCTCGATCGTAACGTCAACGTATACGCGTATGCATCTGGAACAAAGAATGAGATTCGTTACCAAAAATTACTGTAAGACATTATCTGTAAAATGTTGTAATTCTTTTTTATATAAAGTGAAAATCGGACGAATCTAACGCATATGATTCATAGTGATTGACTAGTCTAAGGCAAATCGTAATCGCAACGGCAATCGTCAATTGACACACCTGTCTTAAATTATGCGATCAAAAAACTTCGACATTTTTGATAAATATAAATTAGAGCTCAAGAAATACACTGAATAAAACGTAATTTCATATTGTCGAAAGTCTTCTCTGAAATATCCCGAAGCCTTGTCCTCTATGAGCAAAACATCAACCAGTACCTAACTTCTCGAAAATCACAAGATAAAACGCAAAGTCGTAGATATAAGTTATATTCTTGCACTCGAAGAAATATGATTCACTAGTTGAAGAGTTCATTATTTTGCTGATGATTTCTGCGTTTATTTCGAAAATATCAAGTGAAATATTTCATTTCAATTATCCTATAGAAAGTATATCAGAATAATATCACACAATTAAAAAAAAAATCGATTTATTACATAATTCGAAGTTGAACGGAGGTCCCAAAAATTACGCGATTTCCACTGTACACGTTTTTGCTCGAGATATATGCATGTATAGATACCGGCGGAGACTCGGAGCCATTGATATTCAAATGAATCGCGCGCTCATGCAAATATTTCATACAAGCGGCATATAGACGTGTACACATAGCGGCGATATTTAAAACGAAGAATCGATCGAAGAGGCTTATAAGCCGGCGTGCACACACGCATCGAGCCCGTGCGTAAAAAAAGCGAGTGTATTGTAATGCACGTCGATAATTGGGCGCGCTGAAACTCATGCTACACATATATATGTACTAACGTAAACGCAAAGAGATCGCAACAACGGCAAAGCAAAAAAAAAAAAAAAACAATCCCAAAGAGGGATATGCCCGATTTACGGCACGCGATAAAAAATTTTCCTTCTCTTGCGTTACGTATAGTAGGTACATACGCGCACCGTCGAGGCACGTACGCATAAGGGAAAATAATAAGGGGGCACTGTCGCAGTATAGCAGTGGCAGTAGATCAGCAGCTGCGTGGGCCCAAAAAGTGCTGTTGGAAAAAGGGGTATCCTATATGTATATATATATATATATATATATACACACACTACTCTGCATATCCTCGCGGTCTCATTTGAATTTCAATCTCATTCTCCTGAGCTCTCTCTCTGCCTGTCGCGTAGCACTCGTTGCAGCAGCAGCGGCGGCGGCGGCAAAAAAAAAATAAATAATAATCACAGGGGTGCTGCAGCTAGGAAAAAAGCTGCTGCACGCGGAAATGTGAAGAGAAGGAGAGTACAAGGGTCGTATATCGAGGACGAAATTAGGTCCCAACTTTAGGTGCACCTTGATGGATGACGGCGAAAACGAACGAAACTTTACCGTTGTTATAAACGAGCGCACGCTTATGTATGCGTATATTATGCGCGTAGACTATTTACCTGGATTATATTATGTAGCTTCGATCATTATTTTACTAGGCGAAAAAGACGATGTCTACGCAGTTTGTTGTTGTTGTTGTTGTTGTTGTTGCTGCTGCTGCCGCTGCCGCTGTTGTTGTTGCAGCATCAAAGTTAGCTGAGCCGAGAGATCGAATATCACGCCCATCCGCGCGTATGTATACCGATCGTTACGATATTTCCAGCGAAATTACAGCGCGTAACGTAAGCGCCAACGTCTTGTGCTTAATGTTACACGCGATACGACAGCCGTCAGCGCAGGAGAAGATACGAGTTATTTTCGGTAATTGGCATTGTTATATATGGAATACATAATAATGGCGGATAAGATGAGAGGAAAAAAACTGCGCGGGGCCCGGCGCACCGTGTATAAAGTTTGAGAAAAAATCTTGGCTGTTGATAATGTAACGGCGCCAAAATATCTATACATCTTGCGTACAGTAGTAGTGATATATATAGCGCGCGATATATGTAAGCCCGAGCTATCATATTTAGACTTTCTACTCGGCTTAATGCAAAATGGGAAGTTTCCCTCGAGGCTTTTCATACATAAATACTCGGCTGCGGCAGCGCCGGTACCTATACCTATACCAGCAGCAGCAGCAGCAGGTCGTGTGGTGTTATTTTATTCGATTGGACTTTACTTTTATCTCCAGCCTCCTTCTGGCTTCGTGCGCCGAAGAAAGAAAGAGAAAAGTCGGCGTAGCGAGGATTAGCGCGTGCGAGGGTGAATGATAATTTCATCGCGATATAGGTATAACGCGATAGGAGAGAAAAAATATATATAAAGGGTCCTAACGTTGATTTTCCGATCTCTCTCGCTCGCTCTACAAATACACGGCGCGTCCGTTTATTCCATTTTGCCCGGCGCCCATAATAAGACAAACATTAAGACACGAAGAAGGAAAAGGAAAAACTGCGAGAGTAAAAAAAAAAAATGGCGAGCTCGAACGTTATATACGAAAAATATTAAGTAATGATTCCTTCCTCCCCCTGCCGCGCGTGTAAGCAAATACAATTTTGGGGAAAATTCACCCGCATCGAGGCTGAGCTAGAGAGAGAGAATTTCCAAGTAACGTATAATACAAAGACTTCGAGGAGACCATAGTAGAGAGAGAGAGAGAGAGAGAGAGAGAAGAGAAGCTCAAAACGTATGAGTTTGTGTGTGTCTACGTCGCACTCACGTACACGCAAGGACGCAGTGCACACACACACACACAGGTCGTGTGCGCGCCCGGAAATAGGAGAGAGAAATTCGCTTCTGGCTGATGCTTGCGAAGTCTCACTTGCCACGACAGACTGTCGTAGTCCGTCAAGTAACTCCCTCTCGTTTCTCTCTCTCTCTCGCTCTGTTCGCTCGTCGAGCTTTGGTTGCTTCGTACGCTCTCCACCTCCTCCTTTCTAACTCCTCCTCTTCACTCTCCTATATATGCGCTGTATGTATGTTGGTGTGTGTGGATGTGGCATGCACGGGAGAGCTAGAGAGAAACTAAGTTTACCCGGGCTGATATTTTCGACCAAAGTCGCGCACAGCAGAGCAGCAGCAGCAGCAGAGAAGCAGTGAAAGAGAAAGAGAGAGAGAGAGCAAAGCCTTGCACAAGTTTTGCACCCCTCGAGGGATTTTGGTTAGAATATTGAATCTGCTCTCTCTCTTACTCTGGAAGCTAAAGCTCCTCGCATACGTGCTGTTCGTGTGTATGCGTGTATGTAACGAGCACACCCACATAGTGTGTGTACCCTATATCCTATATAGCACATATATACATTCACCCACACCAGCGAGCAAGGAGAAATAACGCGATGGCTGAACAGCAGCAGCAGCAGCACTCACATCCTCTCTTCGGAGTAATCTCGCACGCCGTGCGCGTATACGCTTTGCCACGACGACGTCGAAGAAGAATATAGATACACGCAACATTAGACGCTTCCTCTGTACATATCTTACGGCACGATGCTACACATACATATATACGTAAATAAATCGCAGAGAAATGAAAAGCAAGAATAGTTGGAAATGCCTTCTTTTCTCTTTTTTCCTTTTTATTTTTTACTAATGTACCGTGTATTATTATTACTCACTCCTCGTGCGATGCAAGCCCGGGGCTCGCTCGCCTGCCCAATTTATAATATATTCATGTACTTTGAAGAAAATAGTCGAAAAAGAATCGGCTACACATGTACACGGTGTAAAACAAGCCAATGAGATATAAATCAAAGTCAGCGTGTGCAAAGGCTCCATGCGTATGAATCGACGTTAGCAATAAATTTCTCTGCCTCGGCTCCGAATCAGTTCCGCGTCGCGAGCGAGCGAGCGAACGAGTACAATGATACCCCCTGTAAAGGTGAATATTGTATATAATGCGCGCAACGTGCATTTGTATAAAGAAACGAGTATGTAACGTAAAGCGGAAATAATAAAACGTCACGGACATTAAAAAGCTCAAATTTCAGCCGAATGAAAGAGGCCTAGAAGAAGAAGAAGCGATTTTATAATATACGAAGCAGTATAGTGGCTAGCCTACATGGCCCAAAGTAATGTACGTATGTAGGCACGGGTCAACCAAAAAAAAAGAACCTCGAGCGCTCTGAAAAAAAAGGTAAAACATCCGGTTTTTCTCTCGTATGGTTCGCTCTGTCTCGCTAGTTGCGCGGCGTTGATTGTGTGACACGCTGACCGGATATCGCGCAGGTGATGGGGCGCACGCACGAGCGCGAAGGTAAAGCATCAGCAGCAGTAAAGCAAAGGGTTGAAGCATAGAAGTAGGACGGAGCGTTGCTCAGTCCAAACGACATACGCGATAATTTGGTCAAGCGAGCGCACACGCGCGTGTCTTTTTTGTAGTAGGTCTCTTCCTCTTCTTCCTTCCTCGTCGACGATGATATTTATGTACGGGCAACGAAATATTTGGCGGGCCCCACTGTACGCACGTACATACGCGCACACACATATGTACAAGACGAAATGGTCGCTGCTCTTGTGTGCGTCAAAATTGACCTGGGGCGTGTCCATCGCTCTTATATTTCCTCTAACCCCATTCTCGTGGTCAAAACAGGCGGCGCGCGCGCCTGAACTGCTGACCCTTTTTCCGAGCGACGAACGAAGCAGCGTACTGCTTATTTTTACAACATGACCAATGGGCAGGAGTGAGCGCTCGATAAATCACTCGAGAGCCGTGCACAGGCACAGGGCCTAATCGTTATTGCCGTGCCTGCGCCGCGTAAATGCT
This sequence comes from Trichogramma dendrolimi, assembly GCA_034770305.1. Taxonomy (NCBI): domain Eukaryota; kingdom Metazoa; phylum Arthropoda; class Insecta; order Hymenoptera; family Trichogrammatidae; genus Trichogramma; species Trichogramma dendrolimi. The sequence goes on along the minus strand of JAPMIB010000031.1, from coordinate 373,995 downwards.
GACCGGTGGTGATGGTGTCGCATGTATCTTCGTCCTATTTTGCGGCACTTCTCGCATTATGTATGTACGCTACTGCTCTGCGTACGTATGTATGATAAATTTTATATAATACGTGAGCGCGTGGATAAGGGGGATGATTGTGTGTTATACGGTTCCTGCGCGCGCGAGCCATAAAATGTTTTTTAATCATCGAGCAGCTACTAATCATTCTGTAAAATACTGCAAAGACGAGGATGACTTTGCTCAGAGGTACATAATATTTTTTGAGGTTTGGCGTTAAGCTTTTTCGCATACACACTCCAAAATTTTCCCAAATGAAATGTACTTTATACATTAGGTTGTGTATGTATGCGTGTGTGGATATAGGGGTGACAATCACGACGTATGTTGGACGTGTATGTGCGTATGTATGCATATCCGGGACTTGTGAAGAATACATACGCACATATAAGTTGGAAAAAGTACTCGGAGAGTCCACGCGCACTATAGATAGACAGAGTGGAAAGAAGAAGAAGAAGGAAGAAAAAAAATAGGAGAGAAATGTAGAATGGCGCGTGATGGTGCAGAAGAGCGAGCCTTGGATGGCACATAGTAGGTAGGTATACGTATAGTGGCAGCAGCAGCCTGCACCCCCTCGATATTAAAAATTTCAATATCCCTAGCCCGCAGGGACGAGGAACGCTGAACGACTAGAGAGAGATATACTCTCTCTTGGTCTCTCTTTTTTTCTGTCTCTCTCTCTCTCTCCCTCTTTCTCAGTTGTGTATGTGCGTATGTGTATGTGTGAGCTAAGAGAGAGAGAGACAGAGAGGAAAAACACATAATGTATTCGTCTGACGTCGTCGTCGTCGTCGCGCAGTTGTAAGGATATATATAAAAAAGCAGCAGCACCACCCGGCCATTCTATCGGAAGCTCACGAGTGAGAGAGAGAAAAATGCACAGTTTTTCGCGCGACCTATCGAATTTTCCTCCTACAATATATATATACGCTAGGCTGCGTATATATCCCCCAAGAGGAAGTTTCTTTGTCTCATGTGTTTGACGGTCCTCGCTTCCATCGCTGCTGCTGTCGCTTCTCCATTTCCATTCGAAATGTATGTTGATTTTTGTTGCCCTTCTCTCGCTTTCTCTCTCTCTCTCTCTCTCTCTCTCTCTGGTTGGCATGTGTGTATATAGATACCGTACTGTACGTGTCATCTTCGTGATTGATTTTTCTTCGCCCTCTCACCCTCTCCCCAGCGATCCTTTCATCCCCCTATAGTCTCTATTTATCTATAAATTTTTTTTTTCTCTTCTTATTTGTTATCGTTTTCCTTCATCTCTCACACATATATAAATATACAAACTCGCCGTATATACTCGAAAATATCTTCGTTCGCAGAGCTAGTGGCACACGCGCTTAGATATATAAAGCTCCGAAATGACCCAGCAGCAACAGCAGCAATGCAATCAAAGTCTCGCCCCCGAGAAAATGGAGACTCTCTTTCTCTCTTATACAGTTTCTCAAGGGAGTTTTGTTTACGATCTCCACGAGGTACATGTATAGAGGAGAGAGAGATAGGCATTCGCTGCGACGCTGATACCGCTAGAGAGAAAGAGAGAAAGAGAGAGGGCTAAACAACTTAACGACGAAATTTATAGGTTCCGCAGGCACGCCGGAGCGTAGTACGCCTACCGTTAAAATAATAGATATATATAAAGCATGTATATAAGGACTCTTCGCTGTATAAGCAGCACTCGACAATATATGTGTGCGTGTGCATGTGTGCGGGAATCTCCATTCGGTCGTGCTCCATTCGGCGGCCAAAGGAGGAGTTTCGTATATACCGTATATATCCTATTATATATAGGACTTTTAGTCCTTTTGCGCGCCGGCGGTGTAACGTTATTTATGGCTTATACATACGCGCCGGGGCTAGGACTCTGTATAACAATAATGCGCTGCACGCGCTCCTGTGTGTGTGTGTGTGTGCGTTGTCTCGATTTGCAGCGGCCGCCTTTGCACCAGCTCTCGTTCTCTTTCGACCTATTGCACACTGCTGCACACGAGCGCGTGTATACGGTATCGATGCGAGATGGATTTCGCTGCGACGAATATATCCTGACGATACACGGGAGAGAGATACACACAGAAAGAAGCGTGTCTATAGTCGTCGGATCGTTCGTTTTTCGCGCAGCGCGCGCGCATTGATACATAATTTGCATATATCCGTGCATTTGCATATATCGAGTGTGCGCGTATGTATACGTATTATGCAGGGGTACGCGCGCGCGCGCGCACACGTGAAAAAAGAGAGGGTCTATTCAGAAAAGATGCCTGTGTATGAGCGCGCGACGACGACGAGGGTTCTATATACGGATATTTGCATTTTTTTTTTCCTTTCCGACTGTGTATAGCGATCGCGTCCGAGATCCGAGCGAGATCGAGAACGGAACGAGCCCGAATAATATAATGCCCAATAATCACTTTTGAGCTTTGGAGATCGTCGCCTTGCTCTCTTTGCATGCGTATAGACTGGTGCACAGTAGAAGTAGAAATTACCCCCTTCCCCACTCCCAGCTGAAACTTCGTCGTTGTAAGGTATATAGCAGTAGTCGTCGTCGTCGTCGATTGCCGACTCAGCTTCTCTCTCCTCTCCTTTTTTTTGGCGTCTCTCTCTCTCTCTCTCATTCCGTTCGTCGAGTGAGAGGAGGAGAGAAAATCGATCCGATTAGCGACTACAAGGACGACGACGACGACGACTACTTCGAAGTTCAACCGCAAAACCGTCGAGCTCTCGAGTGAGAGTAGTGTATGTACGAGTCGCGATGCCTATATATACATGTAATCAATTTTCCTTATATACATATAGGCACAAAACTCCGACGCATAAGTGTATATACTTACGCGAGCACTAATTATTCAGCTAAATCGGAATAATCGCTCATTCATCGAGTTTTAACGAGATGTTTGCCGCTCGCGAACTCGCAGCCCTGTATGTATATATAAGCCATCGCCGTATAAGTAATTCGCACGCTATCGTAAAACGAACGAATAATGCGCGCCGCGTGCTTGGCTATGTATATACGTGTATATGCATACGCGCGCGACCTTGAATATAAAGCTCGAGTGTGTATATAAAAGTTGAGCGAAGAAAAAAAAACCGAGTAAAAGAAGAAGGAAGAAGAAGTAGGCGAGGCAAAATTAAAGTAATATCCTAGACTGCTGCTGCTGCTGGAGCTGGGTTCGCGCGCGCGCCGCGTTTCTCGCGGATGAAAACTCAACAAGTATTATACGATGCCGGAGCTTTCTCTGCTGTCGGTGGCAACGTACGCTTAAGTACCCGCTACGCGAGCAGCGAGCGCGAAAAGTTCATATCTATACACACCCACGAAACTTTTGCGGGTTGCTCTCTCTCTCTCTCTCTCTCTCTCACTCTTTTTCTTAACTTTCACTCGCAGTTATCTCTGCAGTCTCTCTCTCTCTCTTTCTCGGTTCCATCGCGTCAATGAGCTTTTTATATATATTATAATATATATATAACGTCGGTAAACATCGAAGAGCAGCTAATAGCTTAATTCTTCGTACGACTTGAATAAAAAGCTCGACGATCGACATTTAGAAAAGCCATAGTCACCGCAGGTGTAAAAACTTGTACTATTCGTCATCGTATACACGCATTTTATGTATTATAAACGTCCGCGCGTGCACCTACGTGGGCACATCTTCTTCTCTCGCCCAGGCCTTCGCCGCCGCTCGTGTATTATATTGATTTCTGCCGCAGTCCACGCGCTATTTCTCCTCTCTTCCTCGTCGTTGTACGCGAATATATATTTTATATTCGACGTCGCTCTCTATATATATGTGCGGGCGCACAAACCACACACACACACACACGTACAGAGCAGCCTTCGAAATAACAAGGAGCCTAGCGCGCATAGAGGGTACTACAGCGCGAGTGTATAGCAGTCCAGTCGCGCGCGGGCGGGGGGGGGGGGGGTTGGTATACGGTATATATATGCTGCTGCTGCTGCTGCCGTATATACCTCGATCGATTGGGCTTGTCCAAAAAGGGGGTGGTATAGCAGCAGAGGCAGCAGCGGCAGCACACGTACGTATACTGTGCGTATATATATATATGTAATCTATCTATCTCGCCCGAGCCACGTAGAGCGGACTCGTTGCCATGGTTACCCGGGCCACCCTTCGCCAAGAGAGAGAGAGAGAGAGATGTGTTTGCGGAGGGTGAGAGAGAGAGTGAGTCGGCGGGGGTGATACCGCACCGACACGCCATTGGCCAGTGGCATAGAGCCCGAACGCGCGCGCCGGCCATGTGTAGAGGTAAAATTGCCCACACCCTCTCTCTCTCTCAAGCTCGAGCTCGAAGCTGCTCTCCCTCTGGCTGCTTCTGCTGATTCCTAAGGGATGCTGCAGCTGCTGCTCTGACGCTGAGCTCGATGCTACACAGCATTCGTGCTGGAAGGTATAAAAAAGAGAAAATAATAATAAAAAAAGACGAATAAATAAATGAGTAAGTTTAATTCCCCGAGTCGTCAATTTACACGATGTATATTACGCGATTGCATCTACGTTTTTTTTTTTTTTAAATGCCTGCGTATGCCGCACCTGACATTGAAGCCACACGGTATAAAATATACAGCGCAGCTATTATATATATATACCCTCGATCGTTAAAGACGTTGTGCAACGGCAGGGGGTACGCGGGGTAGGATGATATACGCTGGAAGGGGGCTGCGCGAGAGAGAGAGCAAAGTCGTAAAATAATTTAACCCACTTTAAGAAGAAAATTAACAGAGCGGCGAAAGTCTTTAAGAGTAAGATCTTGTTCTCCTTTTAGCTCTCTCTCTCTCTCTCTCTCTCTCTCTTACTCTCGCGGTGGCGGGTTATACACAGTCACGCGCAGCAGCAGTTTTCTTCTTCTTCTTCTTCGCACAGCAGCAGCGCCTTCTTCTTCTACTATATACTTCGTTCGTTCGTTCGTTGGAGGGTGCAACAGCTTTTACTCATTGAGAAAGAGGCGCGCGCGCGCGACACTACTACCATCACCACCAACACCCCCGCGCGCGCTATATATACTATATACTATCTCATCTCACTTTCTTCATTGACTCTTTCTTTCTGAGCACGCGATATCTGCTCGCTACTGCCGCTGCCGTTGTCGAGATATATATACACCATCGCAGCTAACCGCCTAACCACCCTCACCCATCCCCGCTTACGTTCTCGCGCTTCATTTACCTACTCTTTTGCTCTCGTTTCTTCCCGCGCTCTAATTATGAATGAAAACGCTCGGCGGCGCGCTGTTATATATGTATTACGTACAAGATACGATGCAACAGCAAGCGGCCTTTTCATCTTTCTTTCTCTCTTTATTTTCTTCCCTTTTTTTTCGCGTACACACGTACACACGCATATTACATACATCTATATATATCTTTACGCGCGAACGAACCTCATGCGTATATGTGTGTATAGTTGAAAAGCTCGATGCCCCTCTCTTTTGCCGTTTGAGCTTTTATACGCGCGTTATACATATACTCTGGGTACTCGCTCGCGCTTTACGAGATAACTTTTTTTCTTCTACCCCCGCCCGAACGTGACGAGATTTCTTTTACTTTATTTTAGTTTTTTTTTTTTTTTTATTTTTTTTTTTCTTACGTTCGAAGCTAATTTAGCTCTCGCTTTTTCAACTTGTCTCTCGGGCGAAGATGTTGACTGTCGGATTTTTATGGCTCATATCGCGGTAATTGGAATCGAGGCTTTGTTCCGCGGCGCGCGCGAGTGCAAAGAGGGAGAGTAGTAATAGCAGCAGCAGTAGTAGTAGTATTATAGAGAGCCAGAAAGAGGACGCGTTGGAATGTCTTCGTGAGCTGGATGCTAATTTTCAAGAGGAAAAAAATAAAATAAAACGAAAGTATACACACGGACAAAATGTACTTGCACTGTACCGAGAGGTTTAACAAATATGTAATTTTAATGAATGTCAAATCTTTATCCGACAAAAACCGTCATCGTTACGAATTTTCGATTGTTAAGAGACAAAATGTGCGCGATACAAACGCGCGATAAGCAAAGATCATACTGTAGGCAAAACTCGCTTGCGTTTTAAATTTCGCAGGCAGAGATCGTGATTCGCTCAGCCGTATAATGGAGCGTAATATATAATACTCGATCTAATAAGAAGAATGAAGAGCGACAGAAAAAAAAATCAGCGAACCGAGCGGACAAATACGTGTATACACATTATATTATATTATGTATTCGTCCAATTAGGAAAATTAGATCACTAGCGTGTCGTTGATCGCGATTTCTACAGATTTAAAACTCGTGTCTATATGTACCAATGGTGGGTGCTTTCATGTGTCTGTGTGAGAGCATAAAGTGTTGTTGGAAAGCGCAAATAGTGGAGTCAATATTCGACGAATTCATCGTCGCTGTAGTATAAGCCGCTTTCGAGCTTTCGGATTCAGCAGTGAATTTTCCACTGCGAGCATAAATTATTTTTGTGATAAAATAACTTTGAGTTCTCGAACGTTGAAAATTCAAGATGGATTTTGCAAAGAGAAGGAATTCGAAAGATCAAATAATAATAATAGCAAGCAGTAGTATGAAAGTATGAAAGGGCATAGGCTACGGTTTAAAAAATCCTTTAGAAAAATCTGTTATGTTCGTAGCCCTAGGTAGTAATGCTCAACATTGATAACTACCTAATGACCAAAAAATATCTATTTAAAGTAGTTTTGAACGTATTTATTAGCTTTTTTTTAGCGATTTTTCTGATAAAATTATGTTTATAAAATTAAGCGCATTTTAAATATACTAAAAATGACAATTTAGCTGTTTAAAGCAATTCAGATCAGTTATTAACTACTTTGAATGTGACAATACTACTTTCAGACTCCACCACAAGATGGCGAGTACCTTTCATATCGGTAAATGTGCAAGTGGCAAAATGAAATTATTTGTATAAGACAATTCATAGTTCAATGAAAGTTTTATCGTTACATCATATAGAGTGGTTAAATTTCTGAGATTAACATGTTATTCAAACTTAAAAGGGGTTTTGAATATATTCATTTCTTAGTACAATTTAGATGATAATGTTAATAAAATACAAATAAAAATGTTATTATGTAGTTTTACATTTAAAATGTAGAAAATCCAATTTCAATGGAAAAAATGAAGAAATGCCCAATTCTGATCGTCCTTTATTGTCCAAGAAACAATTTGTATTTCTTACGAAAAATTGTCATAAAATGTTGAGCATTTTTACCAGGGAGTGACCCAGGGATATACTCAAAAATTCTCATAAAAATTACGATGTTTTAGTAAAAATTAATTGGTTTATAAAGTAATTTTTTTCTTTGTTTAATGTTGAAAAAAATCTTGAATATGATGCAGATTTAATGTAACATCACAGACTGAAATCAAAGTAACCGGTACTAAACTTTATTTAAAGTATTTTTACGTGAAATCTTCGTTTGAAATTGAGGTATGGGTACTTTATTCTTTTACACGAATGAAAAAGATTTATTTCCTACTTAAATTTAATTGAAATTGCTCAAAAAATGTGTGAGATTTCAATCACAATTAATGACAGCATCCACCACTACAGATGGCGAGTACCTTAATCTGCAAATCTGCAAGTGGCAAAGTCAAAATAAGTGTATAAGTCAAAGCGAGTTTTTGAAAATTATACCAGAAACGCGTGAACGTGATTTTTTTCGTTGGTTCTTCCGGGCACGTATTATAGAGCTTAGAGCTTGTTTTTCGAAAAATGCATTATACTTTGTAAAATCAATGTAATCTGCTGATATTGGGTCTGCGAGGATTTTTAAATATGGTGCGAGGAATGATGCTGTGACTCCGAGCCATGATTAAATCTTTTGCATCCGGCTTTTTGGATTGCAGTCGTCAAAAGCTTTAGGTCCTACTTTTTTAATTACCAAGCCAATAGCAGTTGTTGTAATGGAATTTTTCGGACGACCACTTGTTCTCTTCATCGTATTTTCAAAGGGTACAGCAATCCTTTTATTTTCAGAAGCAAAGATTTACACTTGACTGTCTGCGTTGGATTTGGCAAGAAGGTCTAGCAATTTTTTTTGGCCTGCCTCTTTTCTTTTTCGTAGGTTCTTCAATAGGCTCTTAATTATTTCATTGTAAATATTTCCAACGGTGTGCATGTCATAGTAAAATTCACTATAATATTACTTCGAGTTTATCCCACGATGACTAAGAACGTGGCAATTTTTACCGAGTTATTTTTCTCAGTTCACGGGGGTTAAATTATATACATGAAAAAAATCCACCAGCAGCGGTATCTAAAGCTCTCTCTCTCTCACTCGTACAGGCGCTCCTGGATCGAAAAGAATCGCTCCGAAAAAAGCTCGTCTCGCGAAAAAACACGACAACAACAAAATCGCCTATACACGCGAGTAACAACCAGCAGCAGCATCGTATCGGTCGGCGTATACAAGCGAGAGGAGGGCTTCCGTACAGAGGGGGGGGGGGTGCAAAAAGGGAAGTTGGAAGCTCCACACACATACACATACGTATACACACAAAGACTTGCGCGCATCAGGCGAGCTCTTTCTCGCTATACATACTCGCTCCTCTCTCTCAAAAGCTCCATCCAGTCTTCCTTCCTCTCTCCTCTCTCTCTCTCTCTCTCTCGCTCTTCTCTCCACTCTAGCGGTTTTCAATTTTCGATGATTCCACCGAATTCGCCGAGCAAGCTCTCGGGCGCTCGCTCGAGTCTCCCCCTACGTATATAGGTATATAGCGGTACGTATACGTACATACATACATAAAGCAACGTACAGAGAGCGGAGCGGCGGCTTTATACACGCGCGAGCACTCAGCAGGTCTTGTGCCGCTGCTGCTGTGGCACCCGCGCGCGCGCGCTGCACAAGGGGGTTTTAGTGCCGCGCAGTGCAAAACCTTGAAGAGAAGAGAGATCTTTCTCTTCGTGTGTGCGAGTATGTGTATCAGCTTGTGTATGCGTGTGTGTATACGTGTGCAGAAGAGCAAGGCAAAGAACGACTACGACGAGTAAAGAGTGGGCGTGGCGCGTCGGCCACGTCGGCGGTGTGTAGGGGGACAGCCGCTGGCCAATCAGCTGCTCGGCTGCCTCGGCCACCCCCGCGCGCGCCTCCACCGACCGCACTACTGCTGCCGCCGCTGTTGCTATAGTCCATGCGCCCGGCCAGATAGAGAGCGAGAGAGCCCCTCTTTTCATACATATTGATCTCTAGTCGTCGTTGCGCCGCGCCACCGTCGTCGTAATACATATATATGTATATATATATATATACGTGTAGCAACCAACCAACCAACCCCCTACCCCTCCGATCTCTTTATACGCGTGTGTATGTATATGTGTATCATATATCTATGTATATGCCACCCCCTTGTGACCGCACCTCTGCATGTATATATATATATACGGGCTGGCCTGCCATTTTATGCATGTATGCGTGGCAGAGCACATATATAGGAGTATAGCACGCGGGGGGTGGCTGTGTATTTACGTTTTTCCAGCCTCGACGACGACGACGACGACAAGAGCATAGAGAGGAGAGCCTTTCAGGATAAAGCCTTTCCGTAGTGGTCTCGCTCGTACGCGCGCACACCTATACGTACGTTAATATACACATACGCGAGCAGTTCCATGGCTTGTTAGAGAGAAGATAGTAGAGAGAAAGAAGTGTGCGTGTGTGTGTGTGTGTGCCTCGAGTGCGAGCGAGCGAGCGAGCGACGAGGCAGGAAGGGACTAGATAAGAATTTCCAGGGAAATGCGCGCACTTTCCAAGCGTGAATATTATGCTTCTTTTTTCCTTTATTTTCTTCTTTTTTTTTTTTTTTTTTACTTCGTGCCACGCTACACTATACTGTAGCGCAGGTACTACTCTCCGTGCTGCGCTCGCTGTAGTACTGCGCAAAAACGCGGATAGAGGAACGATTTTTCTTATATATTTTTCTCTCTTTCGCTCTCTCTCTCTCCCACGAAACCGCGCATTGTTCGCAAAGCGTTTTTTTTTTTGTTTTTTTTTGTTTTTTTTTAATACAAGGATGAACGCGTTACAACGTGCAAAAATTTTTTCCGCACTCGCGCCGCGCTCGTATACTTGCGAAGAAGGGGGGCAATTATAATTTTGAGAAATGAATATGCACCACTATACGGCGTGGTTTTTTTTTTTTTTTCGTTTATATATTATAGCCTTGAACGCGCGAGAATATTTTATTTTTATTTTTCGTGCATACGATAATACGTAGCGCAAAGCGACAAAGTGAATGTAAGTCGTATAAAACCGCTGCAAGCCACGTTTTATATACATAATACACAAGAAGAAACAAAGGACTAGTCCGTGCGTACCCAAATTGTCGCGTAATTTGCCTTTGTGCGCGCAGAAGTCCGATCGAGCTTTTATACTCTCGTCTGTCTCTCTTTATTCTCGCGCTGTGTATATTTACATTTACGCGACACAAATACACACAGACAAGCACCCCCGTGTACCGCTGCAGTTTCTTTCTTTTTCTATTTACCGAGTGACTTTCTTAATAAGCGAAAGGCTGCACCCCCCGTGGTGCACGCGCGCGCGCCCGTGAGCTTTTGTCTTTTGCTCGCGGTACACATCGGGGCAATACTGCTATACCACCACCACCACCACTGGCGAGTAGTTTCTCTATTCCTCGGCTGTGGTGTAACAAAACGCCTTTTATCCACGCGCTTGTTTTTTTTTTCTATTTTCAAAACTTCTCGCTCGGACGCGCGACATCGAGCAGGTGAAACGTGCGTGTGTATACAATAAAAGAGGAAGAAGAAGAAGAAAGAAAGGGTTTCACGACTATATTGTATGTACATAAAGTAACAATGAAAAGCGAAAGTAGAGGAAATATATTCAATTGATCGAGTTCCAGCGAGTTATTATTATTATATATATGTAGGTCTTGAATGTCAAATTAATCGAGGGTAAGCAGGCGTGCGAAGCCGTACGGAGATATGCAAATATTTTTACCCGACGCTCGTCGTAGCATACCATGCCGCCGCCGCCGCCGCCGCAAAGTGGTAATTTACGAGATAACGAGGCGCGAGGAGTTGTACGGAGAAGAAGAAGAAGAAGGAAGAAGTCATTCACCCATCGTGGAAAGACGAAAGGGCTGCGAGAGCAAAGGAAGAAAAAAAAGAAGGTGGTACGAGTTTTCAGAGCTCGCGCTGCGAGGCAGTTAGCGCACAGTTGGTGGAGGAGGAGGAGGAAGAGGAGGTGGAGGAGGAGGCATGAAAGGAGGAGAAGGAGGAGGTGGTGCCTGTATATAAAGTGCACACACAAGCGAAGAAGTAGTAGAAGAAGTATATAAGAGAGAGAGAGAGAGCGGGAAGAAGAAGGCAAGGGGGAGGGAGAGATGCCATTATACTTATATACACGCGTAAAATTCTTTAGAGAAACTTTGAACTCTTTCCTCATTTTCCGCGTACTTGAATTATTCAGCGACGCCGTTGCCGCTGCACGCTGCTTCCGACGCGCTTTTGTTTCTAGGCCAGGGTCACGACGTGCAATGAACTTTTCTTTTTTTTTCACTCTCTCTCTCTCTCGCTCTCTTCATTTTCTTCGTCTCCTTTCTCTCTCGCTCGGGTGCTTGCTTACTTTTTTTTTTTTTTAACCCGGCGTAACTAACTGCTGCTGTTGCTGCTGTTTGCGTCGTCGTGGTTGCTTCAAAATTTTGGCGTCGAGCAGAGTTCCACATTCCCATGCACGGCATCTCCGCCTTATCTCAAATTTCGCCTGATACTTTTTTTCAACCCCTTTCGTATTCTTCGTCCCTTCGTGTATACGATGTATTCTATATACAGAGACAGGTGAGAGAGAGAGAGAGAGAGAGAGAGGGATCGAGACACGCAGAAGAATCGCCTGTATACGTAATAAATAATATATTCGGTGTTTCTCGATCCTTCCAAATCGATTATTATACGGCGCACGAAGCGAGGCGATCTTCATTATCGTCCTTTTCTTTTCTGCCGTACTCTCATTCCCAACGGATCGACTGATTTATACGCATGCCCTCGACGTCTCTTTTGTACAACGATACGTATATGCAGATGCGCGCTCTGTGTATCGCGTCACACATCCCGAAGTGTACACGGGTACTTTTTTCGATTTTTCGGTTAACTTTTCATGTTACAACCACGGGTCCTGTATACGAACGAATGTATGCATAATATCTGCGATTGTCACAAAAGGGGCATCGATCAAAAAAAAAAAAAAAAATAAAACCATAACGCGCTGCATCCCCGCGAACTCTGCATGTGTACAGCGTATAATAATGCTTTATACAGAAAAACAACGAGTATGGGATATGCCACGCGCGCGCGATTCGCATGACCGCGTATAATATCTGCATGTTACGTACACGTAATATATAAAATGTATCTGACTCTCTCTGCGTTGCTCAGGGTAAACAAATTGCGCGAAGGCGCGCATATGGTGGCATATACCAAAAGCAAAAGCAAAAAAAAAGCTTGGGAAGCTGGGATATATCTGCCTAGTTAGTAGCAGCAGCAGCAGCAGCAGCAGCAGCAACTTTGCCTTTTATGCATATGTTCGAGTCAGCAGCGGTGGCAGTGGCAGCGGCGCAGTGAATGGACCGTATATCTCGCTTCGTTAAGCAGTCTGTCGCGAATGTACAATTTTTTTTTTTCAAACCCTTTTTTTTCCGCTCTCTCAATACTACCAAGCGTGAGTTTTGTAACCCCCATGCCCGTGTGCAAGAGAGAGCTTCTATCAACGAAGAGATTCTCTTCTTTTTTTTTTTTTTTTTTATGCACCACGTAGGTATACGTACGGTGGCGCTTCCATAACATTTTTTCGCTCTCTCTCTCTCTTACTTACTCTCCCTATCCTCGCGCGACGCTCTCTCTCTCTCCTCTCTCTCGTCGCACCGTGGGGTATTTTTCGACGACTACACTCGCACTCCGTGCTGCTATATGGCTCCTGTATAAGCTCGTAAAGCCTCGCTGTGTGCGTGTGTGTTGCGCGCGTTTATAATATGCACGAGAAAAGACGCGACTTTTTCCTCGTTATATATATTGTTGTAGTGTGCATGTGTGTAGTGCGTAGCGTGTACGCTGGCTTCTCTCTGGTTACATTATACACCGGAATAGAGAAGTCCAGACAACACAATGCGACGTCGTTCCTTTCGATTTGATTTATAATACGAAGGTACAGGACTTTGCACAAAGTGCAAAGAATACACATTATATTGTACGCGCGTGTAAAATTATAAATTCATGATACACGCGTTTATTCGAGATCTCTCTCTCTCTCTCGTGTATATGGCTTCTTCTTCTCTCTCTCTCTCGTGTGCACCCCGTTCGCGCGCGGGCTCAGTCGCTGGAAAAATTCATTGTGTCCGTGCGTACATCGATAGCCCCGCGTGCACGGGGATCAAGTTTCCCGCGAGCGAATCAGTAGGCCTTTTCTTTTCTCGTTCCTTTATTTTCCTTTTAACTATTATATATATATATATACATAATACGGAAGCACGCGCGCGGCTGCGTACACCATGCGTGTATACATGCGTGTGCGTGCATGATATATAATAAAAATGCGGAGTAGCTCGCTTTTGCCTCGCCTCGTCTTGAATGAAGCTGCTACTTGTTGCATTAACTGGAGAAAGTTCTTAGCTGAAGAAAAGTATAGGTATAATATATAGCGAGCCGTGTCTCGCTCACTTTTCTAGGCTGTGTGCCGCCGCCGCCGCCGCCGCTTGCCGACACCTCTTTTGTTTTCTCGCTCGGAGTGTACGCGGGCGCGCCACGAGGAGAATATCGCAATTAAAAATGTAGTTCAAGGCTCTTCGCTCCCGCCGCCGTTGCCGCCGCTGCTGCGCCTCGAGGGAGGCGAAAGCTCGTTTTCTTATTCTACTTCTGCTTCTTCTTCTTCTTCTTCTTTCCTTACGCGCTGCCGAGTTTACTTTATGAAGCGTAGCTATATGCGCGCGAGGCATCGTAGCAGCAGTAGCAGTAGTAGTAGTGGTAGTAGTAGTAGTAGTCGGAGAAAAAGCCGTGTGCTGCGCAAACTTCCGTTTCTCGCGACGACGACGACGACGACGACGACGACGACGACGAAGCCGCCTTTTACACTTCGCGCCCGCGCGAGAGCGATCCTGACCTAAATATTCTTATTGCGACGAGCGAGCTGCTGAACCCGACCTTGGCATGATGGCAGCAAAAGGCGCAAAGATTTTCGCTCGCTCATCGACCCGCCTACATACGCGCACACATGCACGTGCGTATTTCATAAATCGCGTCGCCGAGTTTACTATACTTCTTTTTTTTTTTTTATACCTCTTTCGTACTGCTGCGTCGAAGTATATATCACGTCGGGATTATATCGCGTGCGTGTACGAGTTTTCGGAGTCGAGTATCATATAGCGAGTGCGTTGACTTCGCGCCCGAGTCTCGAGCGGTTATTACGTGTGTATAATATATTTCGCTATTACACGCGCACTTGTTTTGCTCGAAATCGAGGAAATACAATAAAAAAAAAAAACGCGCATACCTATGGTATACCTGCCACGAAACTTTTTTTTTCTCACTGTGTATGCTGTACTATTTCGAGTCTAGTGCGTGATCGTGATCCGATGACGCGCGACAGGTATACACACACATACACGACGTGTATCGAAGCTGTTTACGTGCTTTAGATTAAATTTTGCTCGCGAGTATTGAAAGCCAATATATACCTATGCGGGCTCCGAATGTTTTCTCCCTATATATGAGCTGCATGTGTCTAGTGGTGCGCAGCGTCGACTCCTGGCATGGACCCCCTTTTATTATTTTGAGTTTCCTACGTGCCACTGCTAACGCTGCTGCGACACGGAAGAGAGAGAGAGAGAGAGAGAGAGAATTTTTGGGTGAAAAGAGTGGCCCCTAGATTTCTCTCTCTCTCTCTCTCTCTGCGACTCTCACCTGCATCGCCAAAGGGATTAATATAATATCGAGAGCGTAGAGAGAGAAGACGCCCTGCTGCCCGAAATCACATACACACACATACGGGCACAATAACAACATTATTGGCTTTTCAAAGTGGTATTTACCGAAAATAAGCAATTCGTTGGGTATATTGAAAAAAGGGCTATTGGATCGTAATAAACCTGCTAGCCGGGCGCACACATGACACACACGAAATCTCTCTCGCTCCGCAGAGTCACGCTGAGTTTAAGTTTGGGGTGTCACCTCTGACCGCGAGAGCACCTCGTTATCCGCGGTGTCGCCAAAATTTCAGCCCGTACGTTATTACCTTTTTTTTTCTCTCCCCCCTTACGATCGATCGATCTTCTCTTTTTATTTTCGCTCAAGATCGATCCTCCTTTTATAATTATCGAATTCTGGCCCGCGAGATAAAAAATCGAAACTTTGATGTCGCGGTCTCTCCGCGACAAACGAGCACACCACGGCGGAAAACGAGAAAGAGGGAAATGTCGCTCCCGAGGAGTCGTATACGCGCACGTTGTTACACGCTGATGTAAATTCGGGGGCTTGCCTCGCATTGGCTGAGTGGTTGTTGCGTTGCCTGCCTGCCTGCCTGCGAGTCGAGCCGCGGCACACACAGAGAGAGAAGAAGACAAGAAGTACCCATCAAATAATAACGTTCGGGAAACAAGAGACGTATAGTTGAGCTCGAAGCAGCGGCGGCGGCGGCGGCGGCGGCAAGAAACATAGAAGTACATACATACAGAGTGTAACACGTATACGACGTATATAATATAAGTAAAGGAAGAGTATAGCAGCGACGGCTGCGCTGCCTAGGGCAGAGAAGAGAGAAGAGTAGAGGAAACAGCCTCGCAGCAGCAGCAGCGGAGCACAAGCAATAGTTTTCCTCGAGTTTACCCCTTAGGACATCATTGGTCCTTTTCTCTCTCTCTCTCTCTCTCTCATCCCTCAGGAGGTAGGTAGAGTAGAGTAGAGTAGAGTAGTAGTAAGAAGAAAGAGCCGAGCAAATGAAGCCCAGCGCCTGGCTGTATATAGCGTATACATCGTATAAGACGAGAGGGGTTGCTGCTGCTGCTGCTTTGCGTACATACATATACTCACAGCTCCCACACACACATATATATATAGATAGAACTTTGCACGACGACGACCCTCCACACGCGCAGCGGTGCAGCAGCAGCAGCAGCACATCTCAGGGGGTATATACAAGTTCGAGAGAGGAAGAGGACGTGCCTTCATTTGTTTCAAAGAGCGAGCGAACTGGTATATATACACATATACCTATATATATGCCGGGGCGCCATATATAACGTGCAGAGTATATATACACCGCTGCTATACACGGCCGCTGGCTGCTCTATGTGGGTGGTTACGTCACGCGCGCCCGAGCTTTCCAAGCCAACCACCCCCCCCTCCCTCCCTCCCTCCCCCGCCGCCGCCGCCGCGCCGGCGTTTTATCGTGTGCTGCTCCCCGCGCCGTTACCATGGTTACTGTCTCTCTGCTGCTGCGGTGGTGATGGTGAGCAGCGCACACACACACATATATATATATAGTGTGGGCGGGGGCAAGAGCGGGGGGGTCCAAAAGAGACACGTTCGGTTCAGCAGCAGCTCTCCTTAACAACGTAGAGAGCTGCTGCTGCACAGAGAGACCCTCTTTACCTCCTTCCTTCGCCCTCGCTTTGTGGCTAGCTATATAACCCTCCTACTACCGTTGCTGCTGCTGCTGCTGCTTATGGCTTCTGACTGCAAAAGCTCGGAGGGATATATATGTATGTACGCAGGACACGAGTCTGTACCGTATATGTGGTGTGTGTGTTATACCGCTGCCACTGGCAGTACCGCTGCCTTTAAAATTTATTGGTTCCTCCTTCTTTGATCCCACGGGAGGATATCGCCCACGGAAACTTCGTATGTTGCCGGCTGGCTGGCTGGCTGTGTAATACCCCATACAACGGCAACGCTCGAACGAGACAAAGCTCCTCTAGACTAGAATGCTGCTGCTGCTGTTCGTTGCTAGAGAGAGAGAGAGAGAGAGAGAGAGAGACTCGACAAGGAGGATTTCGCGTACATTGCCATGAGCGCATACACTAACCCGAGAGCTATATATATATATAAAGTATAAAATTCAGCGGTAGCGGAAACGTTCGGCGAAGAAAAAGACAAGAAGAATAAAATAAAATAACGCGAAAACGTACGATATTTTCCACGCGTGTCGAGGATAGAGAAACAATGCCTCGCGCGCTGCGATCCCTCATAATTCGACTTTTATTCCCGCGTATAGATCGCCTGTTTTTTATTTTATTTTTTTATTTTACCTGTACTCCGCGCGCACGAAAAAATTGTCAAAGCGCCGCCGCCGCTATACTACCGGCGCGCGATAAGTTTTATCTCGCTGTTGTTTTCTTTCTCTCTCTATCTCTCTCTTTTTTATCTGCGCTTTGTAGTCGTAGTCGTCGTCGTAGTCGTAGTCGTTGAGCTGTGTCGTCGTCGCAGTAGAGGATCCGGCTCGGCATTGCTCGATGCGCCAGCGCAGCTCCCAAGATTTTCCGGTCTCGAGGCGACTGCGAGCTACATATATCTTTTTATCTTTTCATCTTTTTCCTCTCCTCTTACTCTTGCTTTGGCTATACGTTTATTTATCTTTTTTCTATACTACTTTGCCCACACACACGCGCGTATGTTCCATCCGAGCGAGTAATACGTATAACAAGTCTCCGTACATTATTCCAACGTGAGCTTCTTTCTCTCCGCGTTGCGTATATACGCGAGTCGACGGTTTAAACTTCAATACTTTTTCACTGGAGGCTCTGTGTAATACTTTGCGCTCCACGCGCGGGTAGATGATTATTTTCCGAAATAAACAAGCTCGCCTGCTTGCTTTTGCCTCTTCAACAACGTCTTTCTCTCTCTCTCCCATTTCTCAGCAGTAGCTCGCTTGTGCTCCGACCTCGAGAATCGAAAGTCATGAATCGCAAAATTCGGGCTTGAGCGGAGCAGCAGCAGTAGCAAGCGAGTGAAATCGCGTACACAGAGAAGGAGGGCCAATTAGCGGTACATAGAGAACACTCGGCTGCCGAAAGTCTAGGGATGCTGATGCCGCTGCTGCTGCTGGCTTTTGGGAGCTTGCAGCAGCAGCAGCAGTAGCAGTACAGTAGGCAGGTATTATTATATAGACGACGCGATGCTGCTGCTGCAAGGATGAAATTTCCATAGCCAGGCACAAAGTTCGCTTTTCTCTATATGTGAGTGTGTGTGTGCTGTATATATGTATCGGTATATATAAGGGATCCTGCTGCTCCAGGGGCTCACGTGCAGAGAGCCTCGCCAGCCCTTCTTCTTCTTCCTCGTCGTCGGCATCTTCGTCTTCTTCCTTTATACGTTTCTCTTCTTCTTCGTTCTTGGCTTTGCTCTCTCTCTCTTACTTACTTATACTCCCATGCGAAAGCCCGAGCGGTTCCTCCGAGCTTCTGGCGTTTCTCTACTGCCGCTATGTGTTACTATATAGTTATAAGCAGCAGCTCTTCGGTCGTGTGTCCCGGGCAAAGGCAAAGCCAGGCAGAGAGGCACGTATATAGCTCACTTGTACGCCTTCATCTTCTCTCTCTCTCTCTCTCTCTCTCTATCTCTCTCTCTCTCTCTCTCTCTCTCTTGCATAGCACATACATACACACATAGGCACACACACACACACACACTCATTTATTTATACGTGTACGTGTGTACAGGAGAGAGAAGACGTATGCACGAGCTCGCCCGCGCGCGTTTCTGTATGTGCTGCTCAGGCAGGCAGCATTGGCAAGAGAGAGGCAGAGAGAGAGAGAGAATCTTCCCAAAGGAGGATAGCGCATAGAAACGTGTATTCCGCTTCTCTCACTCACTCACTCACTCACTCTTGAGCAGACTTTGAATTGCTCTGCCTGGCTTAGCTATCCAGTAGAGCGGAGATATACACAGACGACGACGACGACGACTACTGCGACGCAGAACAGAGAGAGAGAGAGAGAGAGAGAGAGAGAGAGAGAAGCGTCTTGTGCAGAAACTACTATTGCACATACGCCGCTGCTGCAGGAGTCCCTGTGCTCCGCGCGCCAATTTGCGTACCTCTACCTCTGCTGCGCTGTGCTGCGCTGCTGCTGCTGCTGCTGCTGCTGCTTTTGAGAAATCCTCGGCGTGCAACTCAGAGAGCGAAGAGATAGCGAGAGAGGAGAGAGAGAGAGAGAGAGCTTCGAATTGCTGCCTGCAATTCGTGTATTGTTTTCCGCCTTCTTCCTCGCCTACCCTGTTTCTTTCTTTTTTCTGCTGCTTTTTCGCCGTTTTTTTGTTGTGTACTGCCTTTGCTGTGCGTATATGTACTCGTTCACTCTGTGTCTCTCTCGTTAAAGAGCCTCGAGAATTCTATACGCTCAAGCACAATCTCTCGTTATAGTATGCAAGATATATATAATATATATACATATATAATTAACATCGCGAAATTATAAAATGATGAAACGACGTTTCGGGCTTATATATATACACGCATCGTACAGTATTGCGCCATGCGCCTTCTACATACGTACGTCCAAAGCGTATAAATCAGGGAGGCGCTTACTTTACGCGCCTCGAGTGTCGGCCGTCGCGTTAATATCCGAGGGGGCTCTTCCTTCCGGTGATTCGCGTGCTGCTGCTGCCGCCGCGTCATCGTCATGCGCCATAATGTATATATATATACCTATACGGACCGGACCGGACCCTTTTTTTGTGTGTGTCGCCACTGCTGCTGTCCACCGCTCCCAACTTTCATATATTTTATTATTGCAACGTAGGTCCACACCGTAGGGCAGTGTATATGTGTGTTTGTATGGACGAACCGGATTGGCAAAGCAGCTCGGCACAAGCTCACTCCTACTTTTTACATAATATTAAGGCGACGTGCGACACGCGCTGACCACCGGCGATATATATATATATGTGTATATAAATTTGTATATACATGCCCAATATTATGTGTGCCGTGGCCCGAAAAAGACGATGATTTATCGTCTGTTTTTCCCGCAGTATTTGGCCGATACGACAATAATTTCAACGCGATATTGTGTAGTAACCTGCTTTTGTGTGCGTGTGTACTGCTGCCGCACGAGATTTTGATTGAGTTTCGGTTATTGAAGCAAGTGCGTTCGGAGCTGGTTTATTTTTCTATTCGGTATTTGAGTACACGGATGGATATGAAATATAGGAGCGGAGAAAAATGTTTCCGACGCGCGTCAGGCGCGCAGTATCTCTCGTATTACCAAGCGTATAAGTAAAATAAACACGCAACATTGTTCGCGTACTTGTTTGGACACGAGGAAGAGGAAAATTTCATTTCGACCCTCGCGCAATTTTCGCGCGCGTATACATAGGGGGTGAAAAGTTAACAAAGTTGGTTTATGCGCGCTGACGCGCGAACGCGAAGCTGGCGAGTTATATATGATTCCGGTGTGTTAGTGGTGGTAGCGGTGTTGATGGCCGTTGCGTATTATATATTATCTGACAAGCGCAAGAAGCTCCGCGTGTACGCGAGCGCGACGAGTAAATTTTTGGAAAAGTTCGGTGAAAGTTTCGGAGGTTGCGATGAAGTAATGGTATGGCAGTGTAGGATTTCTTGTTGTTGATGAAAAGACGTCCCACTGAATGGGTGGTTCTTATGTATATGTATCGAGATGCGATGACCAGTCACGTTAAAAGATGTACGATGAATTTAGAAGAAAAAATGATATTGTTTTGTACGGATATTCGTCTTCACTATGACGTGAATTCCATATAGGCCAATCTATTTTGATAAGTGGGGGTATAGGCTAGGCTACTTTACATCACTTTAGACGTCATACAATGTATCGATTATGAAAAGATTTTTAGGTTCCCCAAAAAGATAATTTTTTATTGCGCATGAGGAATGAATCACATTGAACTTCGTATGATAAAACACACAAGTGGTATATCGTTTCGTTATCTTACGTTTATGATATGAAATACTTTGGGTTTATTTTTACGTCTTGGATTTGTTTTTTGATAGAGATGTGTGACTGGTTATCCGTAATTATGATATACTAATTTAGCGTATGAATAAATCCGATGAGTTTTTAATATTTATGTCAACTCCACAATATTCGTGTAAAAACTTGAATTAAACAACAAATAAGGTTTGTTTCTATTAAATATATTTGTAAAACATACAACTTGAAAAAGATCACTGACATTAACAATCGTACACTTTATAGTTACAAATATTTTCTCTCAAAAAGAGATGAAATCACGATCATTTAAACATGCTATAAAAACTCGCACAAGACAACATTTGTACTAGCTCGCAGCAAAATTCTATGACAGCGATCATAGTGCTCGTATCAAAACTATTTCATGTTTACTTACGAGGGCGAAAAAAAATCCTTGCGATTTCTTGACGCAACGCGCGATTATCTTTACTTTTCCGCGCGTTCGTGCGAATTGATAAAAATGTTTGCATCCAAAAAGTATGCTCTCGACGAAGAGTAGTACAGTGTAACACGCGCGCCGACCCCGATACTTTTCATTTCTTACTTTTAAGATCTTTTTCTACACTCATTTAAACACATCATAAAACTCAAATTGTTTATTCATGATGTAGAGGGTGCTCCGAACATGGATAATAACTCAAAGATGGCTTGACGTAGGCCTCGAAGTTGGCTGGATGTATCTCGAAGATGTAAAAGTTTTCGAAATTGTCGGTTGTATTGAAATTCCATGACTCGAACCAGATTTTTCTCCTGAGGTCGATGTAATGGGATACTCGCTGAGTAAATTGTAAACACCTTCCGGAATTTGGACTGAAAGTTGGGGTGAATATCCCATTTCCAAAAGTGATGAAGCATGTTCACTTCCTTCAATAACCATAATGGTTGGTCGCGACGGTCCGTTTTGATAAGTAATCCAACTCGGTTGCCTTGGAGGATTGTACCATAGTGCGATGGGAGCGAGTATGAAAACAAATACGCACAATAACCCAAAAATCACTTTCAAACTAACAGTTACCCTATCGTGATCGTATATACTCATGGCTACGTTGCGCGAAGCTCGAAATGGCACTAACTGAAATTCGAATGATACTCGTGGTTTTTTTTAGGTATGACTGAACTCATTTTTGCTATCAGTTTATTATCTTTTCCTATACAATTGAACGGACATCAGGTTAATGTTCGTGAGATACGATGGCACTGTTCACACGCACATGCCGAACGTAGATAACTCGTCGACTGACCAGATGGAAACAATGTTTATTTTTCGTGCAATCCTCTCTTAAATAGACTCGAGATTTCGGTGTTTTATAAAATATGTAATTCTCGAGTCATCGCACGATATCGATAAAGTTGTTTCTAGTAACTTTACTGCTACCCGCAAGTTTTTTGCTTCTTTCCTCAACTGATTGCTAAAATTTGTATTAAGATATTATAATATAATCATTGAGATTTTAAAAATAATTCTTTTTAAATAACGTTAAACGTTAATTTGCCTGCGATTTTAATGTGTGTATCTGTGTGTGCATAGCGAGTTCTATGCAAACGATGTATTTTTTCATAAAGAAGAGGAGAGGAGAAAGAGAGAAACAATGTAATTTATTTTCAGTATTTTAATAAGTGTAATAGTCGTATATTGGCTATATCACGCGTCAACCGTGATAGTCAGAAAAATGAAATTGAAACAAAGTATGTACTCTTGAAAAGTACATAGTTAAAAATTGTTTAGTCTATTACCAAAGCAGACAATTGTTTGTCGAGTTGCTCTTCAGCGAATTTTCATAAACGAAATTTGTAATTTTTCTAGACATTAAAATACAATTTGAGTCAAAAGGATTTTGCGAGTTTTCTAAATTCTAAAACTCCACGGTATGCTTTAAAAAGATGTATTTAGCCATTCATTTTTAAAGTAATCACTACTGGCGGTAATGTACAGCCTCTTCCCCCACTCATTAATACATTTGTCTTTTAAAATCGATCAAACGCGGCCCACCACCAAATACAACGTAATAACGATTAACACGCCAACAAAACCGGAAAAATAATGTACACACACACACACACACACGCAAGTATATATAAGCGGGCAGATAATAGAGGCGAAATGATCGATGGACTTTTGAATGTTAATAAGTGCGCCGGAAAGAGGCAATTGTTCGTGCACGATCTGATTAATTCATAAATGCCCGAGACTCGGGCCCGCGAAAAAAGAGAAAGGCCGGTCCGAGAGAGAGAGAAAGAGAGTCGAGGCAAAGCGAGAGTAGAACAACGAGTTTTGGAACTTGGACACGCACACACACGGGCACACAAATCACGTTATGTACGGTCAAGTGACGCGTTACAACTGTTTTCTCTCTTTTGCCTGAGCTTGACCAGCGGTCAACTGCCTTCTCAGTAGGAGGTAACGATTGTGTTTACCGAGAATAAAAAATGACTGCGACTGACCCTCAACTTCCGATTCTCTCTCTCTCTCTCTCTCTTCTATACTCGGGCCTTGAATGCGTGTAATAAAAGTGGGCCACGCACACACGCTAATTCGGACGGACGGCGCGGGGTGTGGAGATCACGGCAGCGGCAGTGGTCCGACGGCCTTTCACTTTTTCTCTCTCTCTCGCTCGACAAAATGGCTTTAGCTGGACCGACACCGGCTGCTGCTGCTGGATGGATGGATGGACGATATTGCCTTACTTTGTCATTGTCCGACGAGGATGACCGAGTTCTGTATATCAATAGAAAAGTACTCGATTACAAGTACGCTACACACTGTAACTCAAGAATCTTCTTTTCTACGGCAGTGAAATTGAATAATAAAAATTAAAAAATAAAAATCTAGACCGCGCATCTGCACGTTATACACTACACAGGCCGGAAATTTATCGGCGCGTTGTAAAGTTTTTCTCCAAGAGCGACTTTATATACAGAACGCCAGGAGTTGTAAATTTTATAACATATATATATACTCGCTCTGACTAAGCTCGCCAACGATGGCACATAATTGTCGATATCAATGCAGCCGCGCAGCGTCGATGTAAATCTCGAGACCTGCCGCGCTCGCGCATCCTATATATAACTAACTTTTTCTGTCCATATTATATATAATGTACAAATTTATTGGTACACTCGCTGTGGGACATTAAATTCAAGTGGCCGTAATATTTATATCGTATACGTATACGCCCGTCGGATATATATATAATATACGAATGCACGCGAAACTATTTAGTATACGAATTTATATTATTAATATCGGAAGGGAAAATTGAATATTATCATTGCAAAATAAGAGTCGTTAGCATCGTGAGTAATTTTCAGAAATACTTGCGGCTTTTTAATGTCAGCCGCGACAATGTAACATTGTAAAAACGTCGTATACGTATATAACGGAGCTTTTAATAACTTTGCCGATCATCGTGCTTTTTTTCACTTACTTAATGGAGCTATTAAGCTACTTGTATTACGAAGACGAAAGCATAAAAAAGTTGACTTATTTCTTCTTTGCTTACTTTATTACCCTCTCTTTTATGTTTTCTGAAAGAGTCGCGAAGCTGCGCGCCTGTCAATTTGTCGCGAGGATAGATACACGAGCGATATCTACTCAGTTTTACCATTGTTCTTTTTTTTTTTTTACCTCGAGTACATCGACGCGCAAGAATGAGTAACGATACGTGACTCTTGCGACATTATAGGAAGAAATTTTTGCGAGGAAAAGATTTGATTTTTACAGAAACAAACGTAAATGAAACTTACTTGAGCTCGCAACGATACTTCGAACGTCGATCTCGACGGGCCAAAAATCCGTCTCTTCTCACGAGGCTCCGCGGCATTTTCACGTGCGCGCGTATTTAAAAATATCCAAGCCTTCTTTGACTCTCGAGATGTTGTCAAGGCGGCGTCGTTCCAGAGACTAAGACCTACATTTCGCGGGACGAAAACAGCCCAGGCAGAGAGAGAGAGAGAGAGAAAAAAGGGTTAAACATATTCCGCTCTCGTAGTTAACCCACAGAAAGAGAATATGAGATTCTGTAGCCGCTATAGCGTATGTATATTGTATGCAAAATGAAATGCCGCCGTGTGTATACGGGGGCCAAGGCTTAAAACCCATAGGCCGAGGCGAAAAAGAGACAGACAAGGCGTCACACAGTTAGGAAAAACGTACGTGTATAAGGCCCCAGGTGGGGTCCCCACTACTTTCCATTCTCTCTCTCTCTCTCTCTCTCTCTTCTCTGCATACGTATATGTGTGTGCGATGTTTTCGAATATACATATACTTACCATATATCCATTTGTATGTACGTGTGTATCGAGGAGACTCGAGTGTAAATGCGTATGTGTGTGTGTGTATGTGCTCGTACTACGCGCGACGTTTCGTTTGAAGGGGGTTATTGGAAATTAATTTATGCCACGCACGTGCGATTTATTATATATTTCATATTCGGGTCCATTCGATATTCTTAGCTCCGGGGCATGTCCGGGGAACGAAATACACGCATATTTCATAACGTTCGATTTTTCACTCGTACCTCATATGTAAAATATCAAAAAATGAAGGAAAGAGCATGAATGCAAAAGTCAAAACGATCGCCCATATATATATATATATATACACGAGCAGTGTGTCGGTACGGGACATATTATAAGGATGTTTCGCTAATAATAAAACTCTCGCTCGGCGTTTTGTGTACAAGGCAGTGCGGAATTTGCGCACAATGACACGAATCTCACTCTGTCTATAGGAGCACAACCCCATCTCTCTCCCATATATCCCATAAGTATTTGTGTATCCTGGAGTATATGCGCACCGAGCGCGCCGTATTTATACCTGCGCGCACTCGCTACATATAATATATATAATATAAAAGGGTGCCAAAACTTTGATCTCTACTGTCCCGCATCATAGCGAGAGAGAGAGAGAAAAATAGAGTCGAGCGAGAGTAGCTCGTCTCGTCCTGTGTGTATATTATATATGTTGCGGATCGGCTAATGCGATTTTTATATTTTAATACGCTTCCTCGTCCCGGCGACTCGCACGTACACACACACACACACACACGTATATATAGCTTATAAAAGAGCGAGAGAAATATCAGCGTAATTAATGATGCCTAAGCCGCACACCAAAGAGATAGAGACAGACAGACAGACAGACGCAGTTTGTGGCGCTCTAATGATCGGTACATATGTGGCAGATCAGCAGCAGCGGCATAAGCGTATCGCAATCGTGGAAAATGTTGGTGGAGTGTAAGTATCAATCATGATCGATGCTGCTGCTGCACCTATAAGTGGACGCGATTTTTTCGAGTGTCGATACACACGTACATCGACGCGTTGACTTTTGCTTTTAATTGGCGTGGCTAACGCGTTGGCAGCGGCGGCGGCGACATCGATGCACACACGTCGAGGGAAAAAAAAGAAAAGAAAAGAGAGAGAAAGCAAATTGTCAAGAGGCGAATGAAAAAATCGTTACACGAGCGGGCAGATGTGTCGCGTCGCTGGTGCAGCAGCAGCAGCAGCAAAAAAGGAGTTGCTCACGTACTTACTACACATATACATTATACATACGTGGTGTATAAGAGATTATTGAAGAGCCTTACTGCGACGAGCGCGATGGAAAAATCGCCTCTTAGTTAAGACGTCAATGCGACCAGTCACGCGTGTTATCGCCAGAGAGAGAGAGAGAGAGAGAGAGAGAGAGAGAGAGAGAGAGAGAGAGAGAGAGAGAGAGAGTTTATTTTATTTTTTTTGTTGTGCTCGACGCGGCGGCCTCTCTTTCGCACCTATGCGCGCGTGATTATGCGATCGTTATCTGCGCACACACACACGCACTCGACGCAACTGGCCTGCGCGCGATTCCAGTCGGGAGATAGCGAGTTCGAGGGCTCTTCAGGCCTGATTCGCGCTCGGTTTTTTCGGCGCGTTCAATGGGCACAACTCGACTTATATTTATATACTTGTCCGACCCGAGCACGGCTATATAGAAAAAAAATAAAAAGGAGCGAGAGATCATAATTAGACTGGTTTTATTTTTCGTCGACCGAGTCGTGACTTGATTCAAATATAAAAGCTACCGGAAATAAAGTACGAGCGACTTTTCGCGCAAAGGAAAAATAAATACTAAGATATCCTACGTCAAAAAGTATAACTTGGACTTGAATTGGTGGAGCTCTTACACCTACCACAGATACAAAAACTCGATTGGATTTTAGCGAGGAAATTTCTCTTGTGCGCGACCTGGTGGCGAATTTTCATTCGAAAATACATGCTTATTTACATACATACACAGATTCATAGATACTTACCCTACTCGAACAATAATTGGAAAATAAAATCTTTTCATCGTTACATGTACGATGTACCTTGCATCGAGTAAGCTAAATTGTCACTACTTGCAGAGCTTTTATTTATCGACGATCACAGTTGATTAAACTTTCTCGTGCGAGGAAATCGTACAAAGGAGAAAGGAAATCAGTTGAAGCGACCAGCCACGTATAGTTTTGAAATATTTTTTGCTACAAGGCAAGAGTTTTCTACTCGCATGCCAATGGAGAGTAGGTACTTGGGATATATATTGTTTATATTTTAATTAATGTAGGAACGTTGAGTGTAAATTTCTTGAACAGCCACGACTAAATACATATAAATTTGTATTGAATTTGAGTTATTATTCTTTACAACATTGAAAGATAATCGTGTGAAAGATTTTACAAAATTATGTTACGCACTTTTATCAGTAAGTCATCATTGAGTTTTAATGTCTGGAAACAAACGTCACATTCGGTAGTTTACTGCCATTATGTATTTTCATCACGTGATTATTAAGGGTAACTTTTTGTCCGAATAATTTTTGACACATTTCACATACGAAGAATTTGCTCTTATTATGTACTATGCTTATATGAGATTTGAGATTACTTTTTTGTCCGAATGATTTGCGACAAATATCACATTCGAACGGTTTGTTACGATTATGTACTGCATCAACGTGAGTTTTTAAGTGATGTTGGTATCCAAATTATTTGTGACAAATCTCACATTCGAATGGTTTGATCTGATCATGTACATGTATTTTGTGATTATTGAGATTACTCTTATGTGAAAATGATTTGTGACAAATTTCACATTCAAAGCATTTGAGACTATTATGAGCTGTATTTAA
The DNA here is from genome assembly GCA_034770305.1 of Trichogramma dendrolimi. Classification (NCBI taxonomy): domain Eukaryota; kingdom Metazoa; phylum Arthropoda; class Insecta; order Hymenoptera; family Trichogrammatidae; genus Trichogramma; species Trichogramma dendrolimi. The sequence goes on along the minus strand of JAPMIB010000031.1, from coordinate 345,834 downwards.
GTGTCTTTTGAGGGTACTCTTATTTCTAAATGATTTGTGACAAATATCACACTCGAAAAGTTTGCTAAGACTATGTATTACATTTATGTGAGACTTGAGATGAACTTTTTGTCCAAATGATTTGTGACAAACGTCACACTCGAAGGGTATGCTACGATCATGCACTATATTTATGTGTGATTTGAATAAATTCTGATACCCAAATGATTTGTGATAAACGTCACACTCGAAGGGTATGCTACGATCATGCACTATATTTATGTGTGATTTGAATAAATTCTGATACCCAAATGATTTGTGACAAACCTCACATTCGAAGGGTTTACTATGAATATGAACTGCACTAATGTGATTACTGACCAAACGTTTCGCGACAAATGTCACATTTGAATGGTTTTCTCGGATTATGTACAAGATTTATGTGCGTAGTGAGAGAACCCTTTTCTCCAAATGATTTGTGACAAATTTCACATTCACATGATGAAATTCGTTTATGAATCTGATTTTCTATTTTCTCTGTTGGTGGATAACTTTTGCAAACATTTGTCGATATAGGCTTCAGTTTAATTTTAACATCTTTGCACTTAAAATCAATAAATATATTTTCATTCGCGTTAATGATCTGATTTTCATTTTCAATTTTTACGGTAGGTGGATAATTTTGATACTCAGTTTTACAGATGGTTGTCGATAAAGGCTTCAGTTCAGGTTTGACGTCTTTGCACTCAAAATCGATGTAAATTTTTTTATCTACTTTTGCAAACTCCATAATCTCATTCACATGATTCGCCTAAAAGTAAAATTATGTAATAGTTTTTGATAGTGGATAAACAGAATATCATTCATATCATTTAACTCACCGATGATTGATGGAACGGCAAAACTTCAACATTTTCGGCTTTGCAAGAGTGTACTGAATCGAAAACATAATTTTCACCTGCAACGGGCCAATTATCGTTCGGTAGTTCTTCGGTAATTAGTTTACACGTACGCGAGATATATACGGAGAAACCTTCACACAAAAGTAGAAACTTATCTATGAACCCACACCGATACAGCACATATAATCGTAATATTAGAAATTAAGTTCAATTAGGGCAGTTGTATCGTTAATTTTATCAAATACATCTCTCGCTCAGCTTTAAATATTGTAAGGACAATCTATAAACAGATAAATCGTTAATTCAATTGTAAACAATATGATCGCAAACGATTTTGACATTGTCTCTCGAACAGTGATCATGTTTGTAGTAAACGTTAATTAGTTTGAATGTTGTCTTCCCCGATGAAACAAGCTACAATACCAAAAAATAAATTTTTCTCATTCAATTTCTGTAGCACTAAATAGAAGAATCCATAGTTTAATTTAGGCACCGAAATGGATAAAACTGAAAAGAAATCCAAGGAAGTTGTCGTTTCGGACGAAGAACAATACGTTTGTGATATTTGTCAGGAGACATTTACACTAGAATCAAGTATGATAACACACCGAGACAACACTCACAACGGACGAAAAATTTACGCATGTGACAAGTGCGAGAAGAAATTTGAATTCCGAAGTCATTTGAGTAGACACCAAATATCAGAACACAAAAGCCGCAACGATTTTGCATGTGACCAGTGCGAGAAGAAATTTGTGAAAAAATCGAGTTTGTTTACGCACCAAAAATTAGTACACAAAGATCCAGAGCATTTCACATGCAACAAGTGCGAGAGGAAATTTGCAAATAAAACAACATTACTGAAGCACAAAAAAATATTCCACGAAGTATTCAGGAATTACTTATGTGAGAAGTGCGCCAAGAGATTTGATACCAAAAAGAGTTTGCTCTTGCACGTAAAAATAGTGCGCGACAAGTGTGAAATGAAATTTGGACAAAAATTGAAATTGATGAGAGACCAAAAGACAGTACACGAGGATCGCAAAGATTTGGACTTCAAAGTCTCCCAAGACTACTTATGTGATAAATGCGGGAAGAAATTTGGGTATAAACAGAATCTGCTCACCCACCAAATGGCAGTACATAAAGGACTTAAATATTACCCATGCGACAAATGCGAGAAACAATTTGGGCAGCAAAGTAATTTGCTCACCCACAAAAAAGCAGTTCACGAAGGTCGCAAAGACTACGCATGCGACAAGTGCGAGAAGAAATTTAACAATCAAAGCAATCTGATCAGACATAAAAGAGTGCATACAGATGGAAAAGATTTTGCTTGTAATAAGTGTGAAAAGGAATTTGGACAAAAATCGAAATTGATGAGACACCAAAAGACAGTACACGAGGATCGCAAAGATTTGGACTTTAAAGTCTCCCAAGACTACTTATGTGATGAATGCGGGAAGAAATTTGGGCAGCAAAGTAATTTGCTCATCCACAAAAAAGCAGTTCACGAAGGTCGCAAAGACTACGCATGTGACAAATGCGAGAAAAAATTTGGGCAGCCAAGCAATCTGATCAGACATAAAATAGTGCATACAGGTCGAAAAGATTTTGCTTGTAATAAGTGTGAGAAGAAATTCGGACTTAAACAAACTTTGGTTGGGCATCAAAGGGAGGTACACGAGGGTCGCAAAGATTACGCATGTGATAAGTGTGAGAAGAAATTCGGACTTAAACAGACTTTGCTTGCCCATCAAAGGGAGGTACACGAGGGTCGCAGAGATTACACATGTGACAAGTGTAAGAAAAAATTTGCCCGAAAATCGATTCTGCATTTACATAAAAAAATAGTGCACGAAGATCGCAACGATTTTGCCTGCGACAAGTGTGAAATGAAATTTAAAATAAAATTATATTTGATTAGGCACCAAAATACCTTTCACGATGGTCCCAAAAATTACACATGCGACGATTGCGAGAAAAAATTTGGGGACCGAGGCCATTTGATCAATCACAAAAAAACAGTTCACGAAGGTCGGAAAGACTACGCATGTGACAAATGCGACAAAAAATATGGAATCAAAGCGAACTTGCTCAGGCACCAAAGGATAATACACGAAGGTCGTAAAGATTATGCATGCGACAAGTGTGAGAAGAAATTTGGAGAAAGAGGCACTTTGATCAAACACCAAAAGATGGTCCACGAAAGTCGCAAAGATTACAGAAATGACTATTGCCAAAAGAAATTCGGAGAACTTAGTAATTTGACTAGACACCGAACAGCAGTATACGAAGATTGTAAAAATAACGAACGCAATTAATGTGAAAATGGACGATTCTCAAATTTTGTTAAGATTACATATATGATAACTGCAATAACACTTTTGCATAAAAACGCAATTTTACTCCCATGCAAATGTGTGAAAAGTAGTACAAAAACTTCGGATCTTTTAACAAAATGTATCTAATAACAAATTTGAACAAAGTAACATCTGTAAATCTCATATTTACATCAGTATCACTTCATCAAGTCTCAAACGTAGTGAAAAATGTGATGTTCCTTAAATGTTGAATACGAGAAGCAAATACTAGAATATATAGAATCTCGGAATATTTTGAATCGAATTCAATAAAGTTTTATTCGAGCTAATATTTTTACATTATTAGACGAATTAAATGTATTATAATAATAAGATGTAGAAGCCCCTTGCTCACAATGTTGGTAAAAAAAGTTCAACCACTAGCTTGTTTCCCATAGGGTAATCGCAAATATGTGCATCGTCGTATATCAGATGACAATCAATTTTTTATGAATAATTTATTGTTTACACCAATAGTTCGACAATTGCAAATATATAGAGAAAATTCTATAAAAATGTTCCCAAAATTTCAATAAAAATCGTTCTCATATGACTGTGTCTTACCTGTACCTCATGATATCAACTATCATTACATCGTTGTTCTCTCACGTAATGCCCATAATGCCCAACCCTGAATTGATAAAACATGCAGTAGTGGAAAAATTTTGATTAATTCGCTGAGAGACTGACTATTTTTGCTATGAGAGATCTTAATCAATCCAAAATCTTATTTTAATACTTTGAATTCAATTTCCCGAGTTTTCAAAAATCGAAAACCAGCTATCGTAATGTTCAGTATAATGTGTGTCGTAAAAAGTATTAATATGCACTTATCAAGTATACAGTCCAACTTTTTCATCGATTATATAATTGTTTTTCTTCTATACGCATAGTACTTCTCAGTGTGCGAGTACGATTTGTGCGCTTGAGAGCGCTGACAAGTGCTGCTATAGAAAAATATAAGTATGAGCTTTTGGAATCCACCAGCAGATGGAGTATCGTAAACTCGCAAGTGACTTAATTCTGATCAGCACTTATATATAGGCGTTCTCGAGAAATTGATCCTTAGAAGACTTCTCTGGTTAGACTCCAGCATAATAATGAACATTAATGATTCTTCAATGATTTTCTTGTCGACTAAAGGAACGTTCATGAAGAGAAACTGTGGTTCACATATATTTATGATCCGTCCCGGGGTAAATCTTCCGGGTAATATACCATGTGCACCGAGAAGCACAAAGTTGCACCAATATACTCGGCAAATTTGACGACAACAACTTTATAACACCACGTTTGTTGATTATCAAAATTCATCACTTGTCTAAAGATAATAATAAACTTATTAGAATTTCGGAGGTCCTAAAAAAAGGGCGCCGATCTCTTGGTACAAAAATAAAATTGTGTATGTTTTCGAAAATATGATTATTATAAGTATCCTCAAAGTAGTTAAAAGTTTGCAGAGTTTTGGTATATTAATTATTGATCGCGATATGCCAAGTGTGAGGGTAAACAGCGCAACAACGCAATTCTATAATTCTATTTTACCGAGCTTCTTGAAAGTACAACGAAAGATATTGCGGAGTATTGGCTCCCGAACAGACAGAAGGCTGTGATTTTTGATTTATTATAAATGCGACTCTTTCTCTCAATCATTCTCTCGTTCGGCTTCGTCCCCGGTCCCGAAAAGTTTAAATCCTGCATACACAAATGAGCGATAGCCTTTTGTATTGATTTATACCAATGCCGCGCCACGAAAAAAAAAATATAATATATATTAGTCCTTTCGCACGTCTACGCGTAAACTGTTTTTTTCCGTACCTCGTACGGGTACACATTCGAACGGAGTCACACACTCGAAGATGCATTTTTCGTGTACCCTCTATTAGTCAAAACCGAACACCTTTTTTTTTCTTCCAAACGCCGCTGATTACTGCCAATAATAGAGGACATACATGGCCCGAGGCTGCTGCTGCTGCTGCTTTTAGGTGTTGGATATTTCGCTCTCTCAGCAGATCGTTCTGGGCTTGGCTCTGCGCGCATTTGTGTGTGTGCTCAACAATGCGTGTCCCATAAGGAGAGCGGAAGGGTCCCCGAGATGTTACCACCGCACCGGAGAATATTCAAATTCCAACCCCTCAGATCCTGGCTATGCTCGCACACACACACACACACACACACGGAACATGAAAAGGGCCTGACACGTTACGATGCATATTATACATATATAACGTATACGCGTTCTCAACCCTTCGATCGATCCGCGCTCAATGGGCATCGATATATTCAAATTTATTATTCGTGCTAAGGTGCAGTGTATATACTAACCCAATATGTAAAGCTCTCGGTGTATACACACATGTATTCCTCGTACGACCCGTACGCGCCAGGGTGAGATTTTTCTCATCCATCGATGAGGCGCGCAAAAAAAAAGAAAAAAATAACGAAAGAACGTGACCTTTTTTCGATGCTGCTTCGGGTGAGTAGTGGTAGTAGTAGTAGTAGTCTCTCACACAGCACAGCGAACGTTCGATTGGGGTCGTCGCAGTTGTGTGTCGTGTATGTCGCCTGGCAGAAGCTAAAAAAATTTGCATCCGAAGAGAGTAAACGGTTTTTCTCTCTCTCTCTCTCTCTCTCTACCTCGTACGGGCTGATCCTACGAAATTAGAACGGATGTATCGGTGTGCGTCGATACATGCGCCGCTGCAGCTGAAATAAATGGGAGTGTCTCGTCGTCTACGATGCACCCGACCCCGTCCGCTCTCATTGTTGACTCGATGGATCTCGACGGATTTTGCTTTATTTTCTTTCTTATACTTTCGTAGGTGGTGGTCTCCGACACACATCTCGAATTACGCGCGCAGCTCACTTGAAAAAACGCGCGCGCACATTTGTCGCGTACTCGCACATTTGTCGCCTTATTTATATTCGGGCGGTAAGAGATCGTAAAAATCAAGAGGCACAAAAAAAAACCGAAGAACGCGTATACGAGCCTCTCCGCGTGCACCCCCGCCGCTGCTACACACTATGTACTATATACGAAATGCAAACAACGTCGTAACAAATCCATAAACGCCGTTCCGCCGTTATATAGCGTATAGAAGCACCGTACAATAAAGTAAATCCTTTCAACGACTTTAAGGAGCTATATTATATATATCATATATACGCATACGTCGGCATTCCATACACGCACTCCACTTTTGCGACGCACTGGTTCCTATATATTCGAATTCCAAGCCTATATACACGCGTATATATATAAACTCGAGAGTAATATACGCAACGCGTGGTGATGCACGCGTGTGTATTAAGCCTATAGCGCTGCGCCTTTTCAACGCTCGCACGAGTCACACTTTCTTGAACGTGAGCTCGAGCGCGCGGGTGCAAAAAAAAAGAAAGAATAAAAAAAGAAAATAATATGCTAAAACCAAGGAACGAAGCACGAGAAAGAAGAGGAGAAGAAAATAATGACTCTCGACACTCTTTATACACACGTACACACACACTGCCTAGAGTAGAGCCGTTAGTAGTATATAAGTTGCGCGACTTTCTCGGCGTACTATACCGTATATATATATATATATATATATAAAACTGCACCGAGCGAAGAGAGAGAGAGAAAGAGAGAAAAGTGGCCGTGACCCGGTTTTTTCCCAGCGCGAGCAACAGGTACCTTCTAATTAAGAACACTTAAGAAAACTTCCTACCTCCTCCCTTTTCTCTCTTACTCTTTTATATACAAGCGTATATATCTATACACAGCGTCAGCAGCCACGACGACGACGCCAGCAGCAGCAGCAGCAGCACACCAGTAGCTAGCGCTGGTATACTTTCTCTCGTTTATCGCCTTGATAACGCCATTATGTTTTAATAAAGCGTATTTCGAGGCGGCGGGGGGTATATAACGTCGCGGCGCGCGCTATATAGCCACTTTTTTCTTTCTTTCTCTCTCTCTCCTCCCACTTGCGTCTTACACGCCTCCTCCTCTTTCGTCTTCTTACCACTTAAGTCTCGTCTCTTTTACTTTCTCTTTTTTTTCGGGAGGTGGGGAGTCGCGAGAAGACCTTCTTCTTCTTCTCTCACTCGGCGCGTTCCGAATTAATTACTCATGGCTCTCGGGTGTGTAACCTATCGTATATAACATGCTACTCTTCTGGCCGCATCATATTATTTTCTCCGCCTCCGCCGAATGAAATATACGCACGAAGCGAATATAATTGAATTTCTACCTCTCGTTTCCAATATGTGTGCTGCTGCTGCTTCCGAATATATATCGCGTAAAACGATCTGTACGAGTCGAAATAGACAAAGGAGTCGACCCGCGAGCTCGCTCGTATAGTAAATACCTCGCTCGTGTGTATTTGTGTGTGTGTGTGTGCGTGCACATTATATATACCTACGTCAAGAGCTCTCCTCTCTCTCTCTATCTCTCGTCGAGGCAAAAGCGGCAAAGTCCTGGGGAAAGCTCTCCCATGTATGTACGGACGAGGAGAGCAAGTTAAAGAGCTGCCGCTGCTGCTGCTACGAGAGGGGCATACGTGTGGTACTCTTGCCGCTGCTGCTCTCTGCCTATATACATGCCGGGGAGAGTAGGATAGGTGAGCGTTACGTATGTATGTGTGTGTGTACGTGAGTGTATAGAGTGGGTGGTGTCCCGGAGCTGGCGGCCATTTTGAACGCATATATCGATTGTTTGGTGTGGCTGGGCTCGCTCTCTCTCTCTCTCTCTCTCTCTCGTTCGTTCGTTCTCCTACATACTCACGAAACACACACATACACACATAGCGTATATACATCTAAGCACGCCTTCACTCGTCTCTTGCTCTCTCTCTCGCTCACTCCAAAGAGACGACCGAATTTTCTAGCCCTACGGCGAAAGAGACTTATTATTCCTTTACCTGAGCTCGTATATAGGCAGGCGGTATAATATACATGACATAGCTCGAGCTTTTGCCCCTCCTCTGTCTATGAGTGTGTATGTGTATGCGTGTGTGCAACGTAGTATATATAAGTACGGCAGCGGCAGCAGCTTCTGCCTCTCTGTACCTTTGTTTGCAACGCTTGCGCGAGAGCGAGCTTGAGCTTGAGCTCGAGGGAGGAGTAAGGGGGGGGGGGGGGTCGACTCTTCTTGTACCTTAACCCTGCGCGCACGTCCTCGTATACATATAATGCATATAATACGTACGGAGAGAGAAAATACTCGAGACTCGCCGAGCTTAACGAGCTTTTCTTATCTAATTTCTCCCGGTGCATTATGTACGCGTGTATATACCTCGTCGAGGAAAAAGCGCGTGTACGAAGATAAAAACAACGTCGAGAGAGAGGAGTCAAGGAGCGAGAAGCGTCTTTTTGTTTAGGAAATTTTTGGACGAGTAAATGCGCGCGACGTCGTGCACCGCAAGCTTCGCGATGGATTGTAACGAACTTTCGAGGAAAGGCCATCGACTGCTGCTTTATTATTATTATTATACCTTACCGCAAGCTTCTGGCTCTGACATGACTATGCGCATGTGTGTGTGTGTGTGTGTGTGTGTGTGAGTATGTGTGTGACGAGCTTACAGAGGAAGCATATATCAATAAGGGTGTGGCTAACCCGATGTACGCTGCTGCGCGCACACACACGTGTAGTACGTTCACATACGTAACACCCACGCGAGTCGCCCTCTTCGATCTGTCCCTCACTCACGAGGCGCACGTCACTCACACACACACACACACATCCTTGCCTGTATACGAAGCTCGAATAGATCTCGGGAGCCGTGTGTGTGTGTGTGTGTGCTGCGCTACCGAGGAGCCACGTATAGCTTTTCGACTTGTGTATAATTACGGCCAATGCACTTCCCTTCGAGCTTACGAATCCTTTTTTTTTTTTTCAACAAAGAATCGACTCGGCTCGTTTTACCTCTTCTTTCGTCTTTTCTTCGTTCCATCGTCTCGTTATATAAAGTACAAAGTTCAATACGTGCGCAAATAGGATATACGCACGAAAGGAGCTCCTCGAGCTCGGTTAATATATACGCGCAGCAGGTCAAATTTCGCTTCGGTCGACGTCTCTTCCGGGGCTCAGCTCAGCTCAGCTCGCGCGCGCGGCATAAATCATTCGATGCGACGCGCGACACGCGCTGCCGCTCGCTTCGTCAAGTACTTTTGTGCGTAAACATACACACGTACACGCGTACGCACACACATGTAAGCTATCTTTATATACCGTGCGGAGTAAGCGACTCGTCGTGGCGGAGCGCAACTAGTTTGGCGGCCTCGACTCTAATTTTTCTTGTTTTACAAGCTCGCTCGCGCGCGCGCGTGCGGCGGCAAGGGATGCCATCATCGTCATCATCATCATCGTTCCATTTCTGGTTTTCGCGTTATTACTCTTTTTCACCTGATCTTGCCTGGCGAGATTGGGCCGGACGCGACACGTCCAGCTCGCAGCTTAGCTCTCGGACGATGTATATATATATATACGCGCCAATTCGTATATATACGATATAATAAATATAAGTAGACGTACCGGTCGCTATATATACGTAACTTCGAGGGAGTGGTACACAGCGCGCGGCCACTATACAAATATATACGTATGCTCGCGCACGTGTGCGTATGCGTGTGTACAGTCTGTACGGTAACGCTCTCTCTATAGTGGGTAAGCTTTGTGCGCCGAGGTGGGGCGCGGGTTAACGCCCAGCCCGACGGACCAGCGGCCAATCGTTGACCATCTGCGCAGTAGCGAGCGTAATTTCGTCGCGGTCACTGCGACACGCACACACACACACACGTATACATATTTTAGATAAGCCATTGTGGTACACTTGTGTATCACGTAATTTTTGCGTATACGTGTGCGTTTTGTACGGTATACGCGTGCGCATGCAGGATTGCATGTGTCAAGGGGCACGCACACGCACGATGTATTTAATCGTTCTTTCGTGTAATCGAGAGAACGATTGTCGAAATTGGCCTTGAGCAAGGAGGCAAAAAAACTTTTTTAAGGGCAAAGGAGAAAGATTTTTACGCGAAGCACGAAGACGATAAATAAATAGGAGGAGCGGGAGAGAAGAGAAAAAGGGGAAAAACGAGGGAAAAGAAAAACTTGCCGCGCGCGCGCGCTCTTAATGCGTGTCGCGGTATAGTTTAAGCATGGGCTGCTAAAAAGTATATAAGCGCGAGCTATATACAGCGCTGTACGTGTATATAAGAAGGCGGCAAGGAGAAACCTGTAGCTTCTGGCCAAAGTCGAGGCGCCGCCGACGCCGACGCTGCTTCATTATAAGTTTCGCGAGTGAAAGTGCTTTATATAACTTGGAGAGAGAGAGAGAGTAAAGAGAGTAAAAGAGAGGGCGAGAGAGAGAGAAAGAGAAAAAAGACGGCGCCGAGCAGCGCGCGCGTTAGAAAATGGTGCAAGTTGATTTTAAGACTTTCCCTCTTTCGCTCTCGGCGGCGGCGGCGGCGTCGGTGGCGCTCGTATAGACTGCGACCTCAAAATGAAGGCGCGCGCGCGCGGGGGAGGATTCCTCGCGCCGCGCTCGTTGTCATTTATATAAAAATTACACGTGTATCGTTGTATATATTTGCAACGTTTCGCTCTCGTTTTTACTTTTTTTTTTTTTTTATCTCGCATCTTCAGCGCGGCATTTTTCGTCTCCGCGTCTCTGCTGTCTGCTGCATTATCAGCTGGCTGCAAGCCAACTAGGTGAAAAGTGTGAGCCACGCTGCCGCTGCTGCTGCTGCTTGAGCCGCGGGGCGCGATTTACGAGCGGTAGAGACTTTTATATTATAGAAAATTACCTGTGTACGTATTATGTGCGTGTGCTTTACGTACTATAAATACACAAATACACACACACACACACACACAACGCTCATAGCTAGTTTTCACTCTCTGAGCAAGCTGTGTGTAAGCCTCATACGTATACGTAAAACGGCGTCATTTTCTTCTTCTCTTTTTGAGCGCATAGGAGGCACAGCTTTAAGTTATATCGCCGCCCGCCTTTGTTTGGCCGCGAGGCTTTTTCGTCATTTACCTGATGAAAACGTGCGTGTATATATGCAAAAGCTCCTTCACTACAGCGGCGCAGCGATCTATGGGTACAGCAGCAGCAGCAGCAGCAGTTCCGACGACATCACAAGTGCGCGATACGTGTGTGCAGCTCGAGATTAGGCATCGCGTAATTATCAAGAGAAATAGGAAAAGAAAAGAAAAAGAAGGAAAATATCGTCAAGCTCCTTTTTATGTAACACGGCGGGCGGAGGGGCATTAAAGCATGGCTGCAGCGGTTGAAGGTAATAATAATCACGGCCCGGCGTGCGGCAAATGCCAAAGTACTTACCAGTACACTTACTTCCAGCGCGATCTGCCTCGACTTGACGGCGCAGAATTGACTTTTGCCGTGAGCTTTTCTCTCGACTCGTCGTTCCCTTTCTTTGTTTTCTCACGAATAAATACGTATATATGCGCGAGCGTCGCAGCACTCTCTATTATTATCCTTACCGTTTTCCACTCGATCCTCTGCTCTGGTAGGTATGTACCTTCGTGTTTTACTCCTCCTCCTCCTCCTCCTCCTCCTCCTCCTCCTCTACCTCATTCTCGCAGTCTTAATGTATTACGCGCGCGGCGAAATTTCCACCGATTAATGGAGCGACGATTAATTGGATCAGCGCAGCGAGTAGTGCGGGATCTTTTGAATCTGTACTGCTGCTGCTGCTGTTGAGTTTGAATTTTCTAATTAAGCAAAATCAGCGTGTAATTGCTTACACGTATTTTCCTTTTTCGATTTTCGACGAGGACTACAACGACGACGACGACGACTACGACTACGACGACAACAACGAGACGAGGAACGACAAAAAAATGAAAGAAAAAAAAAGAAGAAGAGGAAAGCCAATACTACTCCTCACGCGCGCATTTCGTTACGCGCGTCGCGTCGAGAGTTGAGCGAAAGCTGCGACGAGCTTTTCGAGCACGCAGAGGCAGGCAGGCAGCAGTAGAATTTCGCAATAAAGATCTCCTTCTTCCGGGACTCGCCGAGTAACTCCTTTTACTACGTCTCTCTCACTCTCTCACTCTTTCTCTGCCAAAGAAACATCTCCAATAATATAATCACGCACCGCGCGTACATGCATGCGCGAGCACTCACACATGTGCAAGCTGCTGCCTGTATATGAGTAAGGCACATACTACTTTAGCGCGACGACGACGACGACGGCTATAGATAAGGCATAAAAGGAGAGACGACAAAAAAAAAAAAGAAGACGAAAGAAGGGAAAATCTGCCTTTGGAAAATCGTATCAAAGAGAAGAGAGAAGCTCCTCTCGCGCGCGCGTTCTTATCCTTTGCCTAGAAAGATAGAAGTTCCTTTTTCTTTTCACATATGACTACGAAGACGCGCAGCATAGCTCGCCATATACGCTTTACGATAGGACGCTATACTCGGTCTAATCCTCTCTTTTGCCTGCGATGCGAGCAGCGGCAGCGGAATTGGCATTATAGGAGTCCCTGCGCCAGTGGTAATCGGCCATGACTCGGAGTACGTCGGATTGCCTATGCCCAAGGCGAGGCCCCCCCACCCCCTCCAGACACGGGCCCTATACGCGGGTCTGTTCGTCTGTCCCTGCGGCTTTACGTTGCATCGTATAGAATAAGCCCGGCAGAGAGACAGCAGAGAGTCGATCGATAGGGAAGGTGCCTGCGCGCATGACCCGCGCACATATAAGCTGTACACACGGTCTGTAGTACACATATATAGATATATGCACGAGCGCGGAATGCCTGAGCGTGATTCGAGCGCCACCCCACAGAGGCCGCTACCCCGTGCTATATAATCTAATACGACTGCCTTGTGTACGAGAGCTATATGCAATATCGGAGTCCGTGGGTATATTATATAGGGAGCCGAGGGATAGTGGAGAGCGAGCTTAATAATGACAAAAAAGTTACTAGGGATGCCCTTTGGGCTATGTTATGCTCCGGCTCGATTAACGATTTATTATATTGTTGGCGATGACTAATTTATTTGCGAGTGATTACGAACAGTCGACTGAAATATCAAATTTACGATTATTGAACAAAGTTTTCAATGCGAATTTCTATTCTACTTAACTTTATTGCTGGTCTGTGATGATTTTTTACTAAACTTTTTATCGTACAAACGTTTTCAAAAAAAAGGCAATGACAAGAGCGATCTTCGAATTTCGACGACTTTGACTCATCGATACGCAAACTCATGATACGTATTTATACCATAACTCAGCGATTCGTTGTCCAAACGTGTACGTTTACGCGCGGCTATTGTAAATGGCGCGAGGAACAAATTTACATAAATGGCGTGCCAGATAAAACGAGCAAACAGATCGTCGCGAACTCGCGCGCATCAATTAGCCAGAATAATCGAACGACATACATATCGGACAATATTACGTGCCTATTGGGTAAATACTATTTACCCAAAAAAAATTGAATTAATTCATCCTCGTGGAACGATGAAACGCAAAAAAAATTCCAGCCTGCGTAAAGCTACGAGTCACGATCACGAGAGGTGCTACTTTTTTGGTCAGACACGAAAGATTACGAATTAGCTCTATGCGATCTCTCGAAAGCCAAAAAGGTATTGAGTTTTTACGATATAAGTCAGGGATCGAGCTAAAACTAGAGCTCCTGCGACTAGGCAACTACCACACGCAGACACGTAAAATAGGTAATATAGTTTTCGTCCATGTAATATGCGAGCACGTGCGGGGAAAAAGTGCAGTACCAGCATCGAGCTATATACACGCGAAGGGGAATTAGTGTATAGTAGTGCCTCGTACTCGTGCGACATCTATGATGGTCGGACGCGTACAAAAGAACTAATTCCTTTTGGTTTTGATACGTGTACGCATCGTTGCACCACGACCTATACCAATATATTATATCAAAATTATTCGGGTACAAGAGTGACCTAGAAAATTAAGCGAAGCGTCTTCTAACGAACCGACTCGCTGTACACACGAAATCATTATCATATCGCATTATCAACACGTATATATACGTTTGTGTAGCAATTCGAGCACGCTCGCATCGAGTCCAGTTTTTTCTCACTTCTCGCCGCAATTATTATCAACCTCGCGTCTGGGTAGGCTTAAACAGTCGCGCGAAGCAAGGCAAATAGAGGTATTAAAATCGGCCGTCTTTTTCGTCATCGTCGTGTTATTTTTTTTTTGTTTTTTTAAGTTACAGGTCGGTTCTCTCTTATCATGATATACAAGGCTCGTGTGCGTGTATCTAGTGGCCTGGCCTGGCCTGCCTGCTCGCCTGCGTTGGAGGTGAGCGCGTGAGGCAATATTATTTGTACAATTGTTTGCTCGTGACCGCCCCGTATTCACCGGTGGTATAATATGTACAGTATATCGCGGTCTGCGCGCGTCTCGTCGACAGAAAAAAAAAGAAGAAGAAAAAAATTAAAATTAAATATAATTTTGTGCGCGATCGCGTATACTACACGTGGGCGCGCGTAATGAGCTGCACGCGTGCATAATGTGTACGAACGAATTTTATTTTATAAACCAGAGAGCGAAGAACCGACGACAATGATAACAATAACACGAAACGACGACAAAAAGTGCAGGCAATTTTTGAGCTGCCTTCGCCTATCGTAGACCGCCCGAGAGCCTTGGCGAGTTTTATAATTGTCCGTTACATGCATATTATATCTGCAGCGCCAGCAGCAGCAGCAGCAGCAGCAGTGGATCCAGAAGCTCGTCTTCTGTAAAAATTATATACACGAGCGGTTATCTCTGTCGCTTTTGCGCGCGCGTTTCGTAAGTATCGCTCGCTCGCGCGTCGGCGGTATATAGCGGCGACGACAACTGCAGCAGCAGCAGCAGCAGCAGTAGCAGTGGTATACTGCACACAGCTCGCGAAATCGTGACAGGCGTTTATTAGCTACCGCAGAGAGTGAAAAAAAAACAACAACAGAAGAGGAGTCCGCGTGTATATTATATACGTACTATACGTATATATTCTCGAAGCGTCGTAGCAGTCGTATAGTCGCGGCTTATTTACCGAGAGAGAGAGAAAAGGTTTATAATACACCGAGAGATAGAGTTTTACTTGGCGTATATATATGCAGTTTGCGGAAGAGACTCCGATGATATTATTGTGTGTGTGCTGTGTATGTGTGTGTATAATGCATGTAATGCATCAGCGCAGCGGCGACGCGTCGCATCCCAGTGTGCCATTGTCGGTCGCGATTTTGCACTACTACGTGTTACGACTAATCGTTGCGACATAGAGAGAGAGAGAGAGAGAGAGAGAGGACCGAAAGATTTACGATATTACATTACTCACCGCTCGGTATATACGCGTCGATGAGTATATATAATAATAACAAGTGATAAAAGCCAATCCGTGCGCAATAATCGCATCTTATTCGTACCTTCTCTTTTTCTTTGTCTTCCTTGCGTAGTAGCCGCGTCGTGGTCCGAGCAATTTACGCACACACACACACAGACAGCTTTTGCTTTCTTAAGGTTCGAAGCAACAAAAAGAAAAGAGAGTAAAAAGGAGAAAAGGTAAAATAAAGGCAGCAGCAGCCCAGTGCAGCGCGCCCCACGATGACGATCATTGTGTCCCACGAGACCGAGCGAGCGAGCGAGCCCGTTTACTCGGCCCACGACGTGAAAAATACTTAGTATCCGTATAAATATACGTTGACTAATCTCATCCCTTAATACGCTACCTTCGTTTATGTAGGCAGCTTCGATGTAATGTCTAATAATGGATGACCTAGAAAAACTGAAAGATGAGCCCTGGAGTATAAAAAAGTGCGATATACGTATACAACGCGCGCGTTGCGTTTCCGCCAATGGCCCTCTTTTTTCTGCTTTACTCTCTCTCTCTCTCTCTCTCTCTCTCTCTCTCTCTCTCTCTCTCTCTCTCTCTCTCTCTCTCTCTCTCTCTCTCTCTCTTGTGATATTATTCTTCTGTTATATAAATAAAAAAAAAACGTCGTGCGCTACTCTCGTGCATTATTCGTGCGCGTTTACGCGCGAGCGGCGGCCAGCGTAAGTATGCTGTGTATGTATCGCTTACACGCGCGCGCGTTGAGATCGAAAAATCTATATCACGCCCTTTTCCACATTTTAGCAGTATATAACGTTAAATACGGCCCCGATGCGTATGTACTTGATGAGATTACTTGCTGTCTCCATTCTCTTCTCTCTCTCTCTCTCTCCGTCGTTTTTTTTTCCGGGATTTTTCGTTGTGTGTTACGCCGATGACGGCAACGCCCGCGTAGTGGCCCCTTAAAAAGCAATGAAATTCAATTCACGCGTTGCCAATTGCCAGAGATATTGTATATGAGCGATTCTGTAACAAAAATCCTTAAAATTCGTGATTAAAATCGGGATTGAAATATTTGCCACATGATGAATACGATAGACGTGGATAATTGTTCATTAAAGATCCAAAAATGTGACTTTTTATTCTATACATTTTTTTCGTAAAGTTCTAGACAATTATACAATGCAGAATCATTTAATAATTGATAAGAAATGAGAGAAATCATGATTTGTTTATACTTTATTTACATCGATAACTTCGAAAATTTATGGAACTGTTTGTAAATATTATATATTACGAGACTTAAATTTAATCTACATAAAAAAACTGGTTAAGAATATAACGAAGCTGTAACATCGTTCTGTTGTTTACGTCGCGCGTAGTATGCACGACCTCTCCGCGCATTGACCGGCAGGCAGTGTTTTGCCTGGAATGCCATGATACGATAGCGCTACGCCACACTGTGGTGTGTGGACCGTGTGGAGCTGGTCACGCATAACCTAAAGTTCTTCGCATCGATATAGTTTAAAATAAAGCGAGCACAACAGATCGCTCCTCACTGGTCTTTCCGTGTTGAGTTGGTTTTAGATGTGAAAGAATTTTCAAGTGAGAAGATGGAATCCAGTGATAATTGTCCTATCAGGTAATTTTCATTTCATGAGAATTGAATTATACAAATATTACAACAGTATACTTGATCTGATTGGGGTTATTTCGGAGTGAAACAGGAGCCTAGCGATGTGCCACTTTCATATTTTATTCTTGAACAGACCGATAATAAACATCGTAAATTTGATAAAAACCATGATAGTGAATTTGATGACAAAGTGGAAATAGTTGTTGAATGTGAAGACGTCAAGCCCAGCATTAATTCACTAAAAGTTGAAAAAATTGACGATGATTCGGAAAATCACTTGCAGAATATAAAAGGTAGTGATTATGATATTCGAAACACAATTAAATTCGAGATAGTGGGTAAAGTAAAACAAGAAGTCATTGGCGACGATGCAGATGAATCGACTTTCGATTTTGACTCTAAACAGAATAAAAAAAGAAGAAATACGAAAAAAATGAACAATGATCATAACCTCAAAACATACATCAGTACGGTGCACAACGATACAACTTACGCCTGTAGAATATGTGCAAAAAAATTTTCAAATATAAGCAGTTTTAAACGACACGTCGACGGAATGCATTATGGTGCCAATCATAAGCGTGACGGTAAAAAATTTAATCTTAAAATTCACATCGATACGAAACATAAAAGTATAACCCACGCATGCGATATATGTCGAAAAACATTTGCAAATAAGAGCAAACTACAAAAACACATCAAGGCGATACATAATGATGTGTCTCATTCATGTGATATTTGCGGAAAGAAATTCACAAAAAAATATTATTTCAAAAATCACATACATACTGTGCATAATGGTGTTAAGCATGCTTGTGATATATGTGAGAAGACATTTTCGGATAAGAGTTATATAAAAAAACACATCGATTCGATGCACAAGGGCTCGTCACACGCATGTGATATTTGCGGAAACTTATTTACTCAAAAAGTTAGTCTCAAAAATCACATCGATTCGGTCCACAATAAAATTTTACATGCATGTAATATTTGCGGAAAGAAATTCACTCAGAAGTGTAATCTCAAAATACACATCGATTCAGTACACAGTAATATTTTACATGCATGTAATATTTGCGGAAAGAATTTCAAAAGAAAATATTATCTCAAAAATCACATAGATACGGTGCATAATGGTGTCAAGCATGCTTGTGATATATGTGAGAATACATTTTCAGATAAGAGTAATCTCAAAAAACACATCGATTCGATGCACAAGGGCTTGTCACACGCATGTAATATATGTGAGAAGAAATTCACTCAGAAATGTCATCTCAAAAAACACATCGACTCGGTTCACAATAAAATTTTACATGCATGTAATATTTGCGGAAATAAATATACCACGAAGTATTGTCTTAAGACTCACATTGATTCGGCGCATGCCATGCCATGTAAAATGTAATGAAGGTATAAGATCAAATATACAATATTCATATTAATTTAAAATGTTCCACTTACAATTTAAATAATCAGTTTCTCCACTTTTATTACATTATGTAAAATTAAAGTTTAAGTAAAAAAAAAACAAAAAACTATTCAAGGATAATGAATCACAATGGTTTGATATCAATTTTATAAAGCTAGTCACGATTCAGCCCTCTAATTTCTCAGAGTTTGATTTCATGACTTATAAAGCGTCTATGAAAACTGAATTGCGTCAAAAATATTTTCCCTTTTTAGCATATCAATGTTTAATAAAAAGATTTTTAAGTTTATACCATAGTTACTATGAATCTAGTCAATTTTTTAAATGAAAAATTATTAGCGTCCTTTACAAACATTTCAATCGCGACTTTAGTCTTGAGGGTTTTTCTTCATAGAATTGCTCATATATAATACATTATGGTGTCGAATCGGAAACAACATAATAGAGCTGCTGCTACCGCTGCTGTTGTTGCTGCTGCTGGGCCCTATTTCTCTCTCTCTCTCTCCCCTCCTTTACTCTGCTATAACAGATCGAAGCGCCAATTAACCCGGGCAATTAATTCCCCAGCATCGGCATCTAAATCACTCTCGTCGAGTCTCGACTATGCATGAAACGCCAATATACACACGTATGTGTGTGAGTGTGTATGTGTGTGCCTTGGCAAAAAGCTTTAACCCAGTGCAGCGCACGTCGTATCGTAACAACGAATCTCTCGGAGCGATTGCAAAACTCATACGTGTGCGCCTTATAACTCGAGCGATAGGCAGCCGTTATATAGGCAATCGGCAATGGAGAGAATGAATAAGAAAGAAAAAAAAATTAAGGAACGGAAAATTCATTCAACATCATCGATAGTCGATACTCGCGCGACGAGACTTGGCCCTCTCCGTGTGTCTTTATACCGGGTCGCAGTCATACAGTCATCGTCTCGCATTTGCAACATATAGATATGTAAAATATAACAGACGAAAGCACATCGCACAATACATATATATTTCGCGCTCACCCATATAGCCTTTCTATATATGAATGTAATAGAACATCGAGGGAGAGGCGTCCATACGTGTATGGGTGAGCAACATTGCAAAAGAGAGAAAGGGCAGTCTTAGGTGCATTAGGGAGCAGCGCATATCTCTCTCTCTCTCTCATGCTCTTTCACTCACTAGCTCGCGCGAGCGTCTCTCGACGCGAAATGCTTTGTTCTCTCGGTGGCAGAAGAAAATCGACGACTTATCGCTATTAATGCTTCGATCGCACATACACACACACTTTACACACATACCAATACACTCGCAGATATTACATACATACGCGTAACTCATAATATGTTGCGCTTTACGTAATAATGCCCTAGCCAAAGGGTTAACTGTACCCGTGCACGCAATGGATATTATAGAAAAAAAACACTCCTTTTTTTTCTTCGCCATCTTCTTCGAGGGTTTTTTTTTCTCAAAGTCCACAGCTGTATACGTGCACGCGGCTCGTGCACACTGTGTTTCATATATATATATATATAAAGAGGCAGCAGATATCCTCTCGTAGCGGACCGAGCACCTTTCACTCGGTCGCGCGAGGGGTTCTGAAAACTATCTATGTGTACGTGTGTACGTGTGCAGTTTATATACAGAAGAACCTTTAGCGGGGCCTCGTCGATGTGTAAAAAAGGATTCGAGCTCTAGGAGCCGCAGCGAGAAGGCCCATGCGCCATTCTTCTCCTCTCTCTCTCTCTCTCTCTTATGCCGCGCGGCCAAATGAACTCGAAAGGACCTGTGCAGTGTGCACGGTCTGAGCAGCAGAAGCAGTAGAGAGAAAGAGAACTTAACTAGTTGACCTGCTTAGCCCTATGCGCCGTTGCTGGCTGGCTGGCTGCTGATGCTGCTGCTGATGCTGATGCATCGTATGTCCCCGATCCCCCTGACACAGAGAGACAGAGAGAGAGAGAGACTTGTATATATACCGGGAGCATTTCTTCTCTTCTATTCTTGTAACAAAAACTTTGGGCTACATATATAGTAGTATAATACTTAAACTCCCCAGCGGCTATCGAAGGGATAGATGGACTTTGGATTCTCTGCTCTCTCTCTCTCTCTCTCTTCATTTTAAACCCTTTCATGGATATTCTTTTCCTCAATCTCTCTCTATCTCTTCTTCTTATACATACTTTTTTTTTCTTTCCTAAAGGATCGCTCAGTCAGGAATTGGATGACTGGAGCTTTATATACAAGAAAAAAAAATGAAAAGGAGTACAATAATGGGGAGAGACATCGGTTTTTTTTCTCATCGTACAGTGTAGTATAATATGCAGGCCTTTGGCGCAGTGGTACACACGGGCGATTTTCATCAGATTGATGGGTGTAGGAGAGCAGCAGTGATGAGTGCTTTTCTCTCTCTGGCCTAAAGAGAACACAGAGAGAGAGAGAGAGAGAGAGAGAGAGAGAGGGAGTGAAGCGGGGTTTATTCGAGAAAAAAGGATTTGGCGGCGCGCGCGAGATAATAATATCTGGGAAAAGTGTAACTTTTTCGTCAGGTGTTGCAAGCCTGGCGTTCGCGAGACGGCCCGCCGCCGCCGCTGCTGCTGCAATCGCTCTCACGTGCATTTTATATAATATATATGTGCCTTGAACTTTTTTGATATTAAAAAAGGTAGAAGAAACGCCGCGCGTCGCACATATGATTTTCCTCTTTGATCGTGTGCTCGTGCCGAACGAATTTTTTTTTCTCTGTTTTTCGGACGTGAGTATTAGTAGTAGTACGGTTCGTAAGTGTAACGAAAAAAAAATTTAATTATTTTTTCCGCTTCTTCAATCAACCCTGGTCTCTCGCGTCGAGCCGGTTTTACTCTTTTTTTATTTTTTTCATACGAGCGTCCAGTCACCCTTTACATATAAAAAAAAAAAAAAATAAAATAAAGAAGAAAAACTAATACCGGGATTTGCTTGGCGAAGCGTAAAAACACGTGTGCGTGTGTCCTGTGGGTAGGGGGGTATAAGTGTGGGTGCACTCAGACATGAAATATCACCCGAGCGCTTACACATTATATATCTAGCAGGGTTAAAAAGGTCTCTCTCTCTCGAGCAATTAGCTAATTGTCGATCGCTCGGCACCGCCGAGGCCGGCATGTCCAGTCTATATACATTTGGCAGGTATACATATATACGATACGAAAGGCTAAACGCGCCGCGATATCCACCTGGCCTCAAAGGGTAGATGTGTACATATATGTACGTGTGCACTCATCGTGTGCCAGAGGTCGAACAGGTGAAGGATAAAGCAAAAGTTGGTAGCCAAGGGGATAGAGACCAGATAATATATACGTATATATACTTGTAATGTAACGGGGGCTGGTCAGTTTGTTCGATAGCGGGTAAGTAACTACGGGCCTATCCTCGCGAGCTATGTATATACGGATAGTTGCGACTCGGTCGTCGTTGCGGGTGCTAGGCGACTAATAGGCTATAAGGCCTACATATATATATATATATATATATTCAACGGTAGCAGTGGCTCGCCTTCCTTCTCTCGCTCTCTTCCCAACACACTCGTGTATTATTATATATATATTATAGGCAAAGTAGCCTTGCACGACGCGGCGGCGGCGGTAGAAACGGGCCATTCGCGGGTCAATATATAGGCGCGCGCGCGTGTATAGCGTGCCGGTCGTGCTGCACTGCTGCTAGCTGCAGCGCGCATGCATGCACACGTGTACGGCATGCAGATATATGCACATACACATATACAGTAGTCGAGCTTCTTCTTCTTCTTCTTCTTCTTCTTCGTCTTATTTCTTTTATGCGCGCCCCATCGTGATGAGCTACTTGCGCGCGGAGGCGCGGGGGGGTGTAGGCGGCGGATCCATATAAAGTCTTATCAGGACGATTTCGCCAACGTCTTTCATCGCCCATTCCTTTAGCCGTATGTATATATATATATATATATATATATATATATATGTACGAGACCTAATCATGACGTGCGTGATGGCTGTTAGCTAGTAGTCGTCCCGTACGAAGTCGAAGGACGTATGGAACTTATATACCTATAATAACGTAGCCGAACGTTATATATGTGCATTACGAGTCTCGAGCCTTGTGTGCAGTAGCTGCTGCTTCTGTTTCTACTGCACCAACGAGTCGAAGGGACACCGAAGTCGTGTGTGTGTGTGTGTGTGTGTGTGTGTGTGTGTGTGTGTGTGTGCGCGCGCGGCCGAAAGGATTTTTATAGGTCGTCGCGGGTCACGGATTTACGTGTATAAGTATATATTCTCTTTCTGCGAGGCAGCCAATAGCTCTAGGCTGCGAGGACATCGACGTGTGGCAGTGGTATATATATATAAGTGCCAACTGAGCACCGAACGTGTGGCATCCAATAAACGCGACGATGTATAATACATATCGGAAAATAAATATATATACTCGTGCGCGAGACCGACTGCTCGCGTATCACGCGATTGGCCCTTTTTCTGTGGATATAATGATCCCCGGTAGAAACGCTCAACATTTTTTTTTTTTCAAAACTACGAGTTAATCCATAACTTTCTTTCGATTCGATATATACAATTATCTTGACTTTGCCATCTGCAGATTTGCGTGTAAGAGTACTCGCCACCTAGCGGCAAAGGCCTAAAGTGATGTTATTGAAGTAGTTGAAAACTGGTCTACATTTTTTTCTAACAAATAAGTTATCGTTTTTATTTAAACTGCATTCGATATTTGCGATTCAACTGAGAATGTTCATTGGGTGTTTGAAAAACGTGCTTCAATTGACTTATACATTTACTTTTAATTTGCCACTTGCAGATTTACAGATCAAGGTACTCGCCATCTATTGGCAGAGGCTTAAAGTGGTCATTTTCAGGTCGTTTAAAATTCTCCCTATATTTGTAACACAATTTTAACAGAAAAAAGACTAAAAGTAAGCCAATCAATGATAATTCATTTTAAAACATTTTAAATGATCAACTTTTTGGTCATTATAACATTAATATTGATAATTCATCATCGATAATAAAAGTGTTTTTCGTATATTCAATCGCTTTGGGGGTCAGGAATTCCGCACCAAATATTATAAACATTACCGAGTCGAACGGATGTTCGCTTCGACCCTATATATTTTTGTTTTATCATAAAAAAAAATGCATCGTCTCTGTCTCTACAAGCCGACGCCAACAGCTAGTCACCGCACCACGGCTATCTTCGGGACGTTTGCATGGGACGGTGGTAGCAAGAACAGACGAATTTATATTATACTCTCCTTCTTTCGTGTCAGTCGTCGTTATATAGCCATGGCTCGTCGTCGTCGTCGCGATGGCGATTTGCAAAGTTCGTCGTCGTCGTCGTCGTCGTCGTCGCCGCCCGTCTGTCGCACATTTGCGAGAAGTCACATATATACATATACCTCGGGTATTTACTCTTTCCTCTCGAAAGTCAGTCGACGACGCTACGTCGCGCAAAAGTACATATAACGACCAACGACGACGACGAGCGAATTTTTTTCCCTCGAAGAAAAGAAAGAGGGACAGTTAGCAGTCGGTATGGGTGTATCTATTTTAAGGTCGGGATTTATACGTGTGCGCGCGCGCGCGAAGCCTCGAGGCAGCCACACGAGTTTCGGCCTTTTTTTAAATGATAAGTACGTTGACCCTATATTCTGCGTTAGTTACGCGGGTTATACGGCTCGAGAGCCGCACATGTGTTTGCGTGGAAGTTTGACCCTAGCGCACGCATATCGACGCGAAAGTCTTAGCATGTGCTTGCCGCTGCTGCTGGGGTTTTCAAAATGGTTAAAACGAAAAAATTTCAATTCCTCTCCTCTCCTCGCGCGCTATAAATCACTTGTGCGGTCTGCAACTGATTCTATTTCGCCTCGGCGTGTTTTCTTCTTTCATTTCGATCTTTTTTTTTCATTTGCCAAACGTATAACGCTCGCGACGTTGAGCGATATAAAAAATTTATAGAAAAATTCACGAGCTTCGAGAGAAATTATCGTACATAGTTACTTTCATTGGTAATCGAAGGGTCGATTTTATTTTTATTTTTGGTTGCCCACACGGTGGTGTTTCACATAGTAACACAACATATCTTCATGCTATCTTGCATGAGCTGCAGCTGCGACTTGTACATTTATTACATGAGAATCGACAAAAATCATCGCTGTACTCGATGATTTGATCCAGTCCACCCGCGGGGCGAGCCCACACACGCACACTTGTAATGTACGTGTCACGATTGGATGACCCTCGATATCAATCTCTCTCCAGCGTCTAATTTTAGGCCTGTATAGGAATTTTTTGGAAAATCAGCCACTTATCTGCCTCCTGGCTCTCTCGTATACGAGACATAATATGTGTTTTTTCTCTCTCTTTCATCCGACAAAAAATGACAAAAAAGAATCCGCCCAATTCCAATTCGACACGACGACGACGAAGGCGACCATAAGAGCCGGCGCGTATGCAGCAACAGCAGCAGTTCAAGAGCATTTACAGTCCCACAGGATCAAAAATAGTTTTTCTGTATATATATGTGTATATACCCGCGTCGCATATTGTGCAGCGTGTAGCTGTACATGTACGCCGAAGAGTTTTGTAGTCTACGTGCACATCTGAACCGAAAATCCTGAAAGATGGGTCCGAATGAGTTTTGTCGTTCGCCCGGCGACGCAGCAGTATATAGTAGCGGATGTGCATCTCGGGGGCTTATTTTAAACTCATTTTGATATTTATGGATGACATTGGACTCACCGCTCGTGTATACGCTCGCTCGTGTTCGACGATTCATTCGACTTTGTGCTTTCTTATTTTTTTTGGTTACATTACTTTTTTCGTCTGTTAATTTTATCCATATAGTAAAAATTCTGATGGAAATGCTCAAAATTAATAAAGACATACAGAACCGATAAGGAAAGTACGCACATCACCGTTTAATCGACTGGCTTATTCTTGATGATTTTCTGTTAAAATTTTGTTACAAATACTAAGTGAATTTACACGACCTGAAACTGACAGCTTAACCGTTTCAAAAAATCCAGACCAGTTTCCAACCACATCAAATACGACGATATAACTTTAGGCATCTACCACTAGATGGCGAGTTTTGCGATCTGTAAATCTGCAAGTGGCAGAGTCAAAATGATTGCATAAGCTAAAACTGTCGCTCATTTTGAAAATACTAGAATCGTTTTCTTCTGTAGTAAAAATAATAAAAAAATTGCCATTAAACAAACCTGGAACTTTAAATTGTCATAAAATAATGGAAAATTGTTACACTATATGTTAATATGCGTCCATTTCCAATAACCTTTTGAAGATCAAGCAGTGACGGATAAAAAAAAGTGCCGTCCCATGCAATTTCCATTTACCGATCAGTAAGGGCAGTTGACTTTTGAAAATTCAGAAAATTGAATTCGAAGCATTAAAATAAGATTTAGATTAGTAAAAGTAGTTACGAAAAAGATAAAACAATTATAAGCTTTCGAATAAAATTAAAGAGTGTAAAAAAAGTTTTTGATTTTAATTAGATCATAAGTTGCTTCTAGGTTGGTTTTTCAGTAAGAATCTTCAATTACTACCAATCACGTCTCTCATAGCAGAAATAGTCTGTACCTTGGTGAATTAATCATAATTTTTCACTGGTGCATGTTAGATCAATTTACAGTCGCGATATTATTATGCGAATTTTATCAAAAATCCAGTGACCAACTAAACGCTTGCCACATTCACGGCTGCAAACGAGACGTAAAAAAATGATCTCGGTTCATGGCAGCATCAGCCCGTCAGTCATTTGATTAAAAAATAAAGCACCAGTGCGATGGTCCACAAAGGTGCAATGATAGTTAATATCACGAGGTTCGGGCAAGACAGAATCATATTGTCACCAATCTTTTTGAAATTTCAATAAAACTTTAATATAATTATTTGTCAAGAAAAAATTTCAGTGTGGATTCCACGATGTTCTTTGAAGAACTGTACAGAGAATGAGACTACAATTAGTTCAAATTATTTGTACAAACAATAAATTATTCATAAAAACTTGATTATCATCTGATGTACATTTGTATGTGCATATTTGCGATTATGGGAAAAAGCTGAAGTTTCTCTACCAACATTCATTGCGAGGCACGAGCTAGAACACCTGTGCTTTTAAAAATTCAGTGTGTTGATTGGGAAAAAATCAGTGTCAGTTGCAAAGCAAAAAAAAAATTAATATCATGATGAACATAATTGTTATGCATAAGTCGTCCAATCATGTAAAAAAAAATTAATCCAATAAAACTTTTCAAATTAATTCTCATTTTGTACTCATTTTCACACATTTACATGCAAAAATTTTATCGCATTTATAACGTACGTAATCTTGACAAAATTCAAGAATTGTCCAATAGATAGTTTCTGTAATTTTCTTATGTTTTAGTTTCTAATTACTGTCTTTTGGTCTCTAATGCAATTTAATTTATGCCCAAATGTCTAATCACACTTGTCGCATGCGTCATCTTTGCTACATTCGTGTATTGCTCTTCGGTGCCTGATTAAACTTGATTCGAATCCAAATCTTTTTTCGCATTTGTCACACACATAATCTTTGCGACCTTCGTGTACTGTTTTTTGGTGCTTCAACAAATCTGACTTACGTCCAAATTTTTTCTCGCAGTTATCGCATGCATAATCTTTGCGACCCTCGTGTACAATTTTTTGGTGTTTTAACAAATTTGATTTACTTCCAAATTTCTTCTCACAGTTTCGGCATGCGTAATCTTTGCGACCTTCATGGACTGTTTTTTGGTGATTTAACAAATCTGATTTTTTTCCAAATTTCTTCTCACATTTGTCACATACATAATCCTTGCAACTATCGTGTACTGTATTTTGGTGTTTAATCAAATTGCTTCGTTCCCCAAATTTCTTCTCGCACTTATCGCATGCATGATCTTTGTGACCTTCGTGTATTATCCTTTGGTGCTTGAACAAATCTGATTTTTTTCCAAATATCTTCTCGCACTTTTCGCATGTGTAATCCTTGCATCCTTCGTGGATCGTCTTTTGGTGTACTATTAAATGCAGTTTATGTTTAAATTTCTTCTCGCACTTGTCGCATACGTAATTTTTGCAACTATCGTGTACTGTATTTTGGTGTTTAATCAAATTGCTTCGTTCCCCAAATTTCTTCTCGCATTTGTCGCATGCATAATCTTTGCG
Source organism: Trichogramma dendrolimi (assembly GCA_034770305.1). Classification (NCBI taxonomy): domain Eukaryota; kingdom Metazoa; phylum Arthropoda; class Insecta; order Hymenoptera; family Trichogrammatidae; genus Trichogramma; species Trichogramma dendrolimi. Next base: position 318,022 of record JAPMIB010000031.1, on the reverse strand, counting down.
ACCTTCGTGTACTGTCCTCTGGTGCTTCAACAAATCTGACTTACGTCCAAATTTATTTCCGCAATTGTCACATGCATAGTCTTTGCGACCTTCATGTACAGTTTTTTGATGATGGAGCAAATGTGATTTTTGTCCAAATTTCTTCTCACAGTTATTGCATGCATAATCTTTGCAACCTTTGTGGACTAGTTTTTTGTGTTTGTTCAACTTGCCTCGGTCTCCAAATGTCTTATCGCAATTATCGCATGCGTAATCTTTGCGGCCTTTGTGGACTGTCTTTTGATGGATGAGCAAACTCTTCTTTTGTGTAAATTTCTTTTCACACTTGTCGCACGCATAATCTTTGCGATCTTCATGGATTGCCCTTTTATGTTTCAACAAAACTGATTTATATCCAAATTTCTTCTCGCAATTGTCGCATGGGTAATACTTACAACCTTCATGAACGGTTCGTAGGTGTTTGAGCCAATTCACTTTATGTCCACATTTTTTCTCGCACTTGTCGCATGCATAATCTTTGTGACCTTCATGGATCGCCTTTTTGTGTAATAGCAAATGCTGTTTACATCTTAATTTATTTCCACACTCAACACTAGCAAAATCTTTTCGAGCCTTATGGATTCGCGTAATATGCACAAGCAAACTATGTTTAGTATCAAATCTCTTGGCACACATTTCACATAAGTAATTTTTGAAAACGTCGTGAAATATTTTTTTGTGTTTCAGTAAAGTTGATTTATTTTCAAATTTTCTTTTGCACTTGTTGCATGAGTAATCTTTGAAATCTTTGTGGACTAATTTTTGGTGCGTTAGCAAACTTGATTTTTTCACAAATTTTTTCTCGCACTTGTCGCACGCAAAATCTTTGCAGTTTTTGTGTTCTGATATTTGGTGCCTACTCAAATGACTTCGGAACTCAAATTTTTTTTTGCACTTGTCACATGAATAGTTTTTTAGTTCATTGTGAATTTGGTCTCGGTTTGTCATCATACTTGATTCTAATGTAAATGCCTCCTGGCAAATATCACGAACGTATTTGTTTTCGTTCGAAACAACTATGTCGTGTTCATTTGAATTATTTTTCAAGACAAACACTTTGATTTTCTCCTCACTTTCATCCATTTTGGTACTTAAATTAAACGGTGGACCCTTTTATTTAGTGTCACGAAAATTGAATAAGTAAAATATATTTTTGGGTATTATATATTGTTTCTTCGGTAAAGACAACATTCTTTAACTAATTGATTTTCACTATAAACATGATAAATATGTCAAGGGAATAAGTCAAAATGGAACAGAATCTTGTTTACAAATAAATTACCGATTTATCTGTTTATACATTCTCCGTACAATATTCAAACCAGTTTAAAATTGTAACTTGATGACGATTCCTTCGAGGAAATTGTACAGTCTTCTAAAACTTCTCTGTAAAATCTAAAAAAATTCTTTGTAATATCGTGTTAATTATAGATCCTTATAAAATATTTATTTATATTATAATACAAAATTTTAATATTTCTACTAAAATTTGCTGCCACTGTTTGTTGTCGATTCCACGCCATGGCGTGATTAGCGTACTTCACAACCTGCCACTGAGTCCAAGAAACTTTTTTGTTGGTCAAAAACCAGCCATATCATCAAGATATGAGGCGATGTGCGGGGAAAAAGACATAGCGATAAAAAATGATGCATATATATTAATAGGCGTTGCGGGCAAATGATGATACATAAACGCGTGTGATATACGAGTGCGAAGCAATTGATCATCAACTAGAGCCTCGATAGCTAAGCAGTTGCCATTTATCGATTGGCCGAATATGACGTACACACACAATACGTAACAATATTCACGAGTTCATTCAGATTTATACGTAAGAACGTGCTCGCCGTTCCCCATCACACACGCAGCTCGCGGGGTCATTTGAATGTATCTGCATATAAGCGGACACGCGCCGCGTTTACCCCTCCCCATCGCGCATGGACCATTATACACGCAAATAGTATTATTTCTGGCCCCATGGACGACAGGTCAACAGGTCAGAGTAAAAGCTGCCCCAAACACGCACGAGATACGAGAGAGAGAGAGAGAGAGAGAGAGACAGAGAGAACACTCACGTGCACGTACATGGACCCACCAATAAGTCACCCTCGACTTCTTTGTCTCAGATATCGCATGCGTAATGTATGCGCGCGGGGGGATGCGGACGAGACGAGAGAAGAAAGCGAAGCCAGCGAGAGAGATGTGTTCTGTGCGCGCAATGGTCAGTCGGGTAGTACCGCTGCTGCTGCTGCCGTTGCTGCAATACAAGCGAGGGGTGAGAAAAAAGGATCTTTACTGTATTGTACAATTGAATCGGACATATGCGGTATGCACGAAGGCGTAAATGACCTCGTTATAATGAGAGCACTTCTTCTTCTTTGTCGGGTTATAATTGTTTTACAAAGCGCCCGATAGACTATTCAACGTATGCAAAGCCGAGAATGAAAAAAAAGGAAATCAAAGTGGTCCAATTTCGCGGTCAATTTTATCGAATTTGCAATTCGCAGACACTGCACTCGTATCTAACATACATTGTACAGGGTGCATATTGCAGGATATAAGGCTCTGCGCATGCATATAAACAGCAATAAGAAAATAATTACGTTCGGATGAACGGCCAACTGTGTATGATATGTATCATGATACATTTGTATACTTTCGCGAAGAATACATGTCGCGCGTCGTACCCTTTCAACGTTTCAACGTTTGTTTTGATATTCCTCGTTGCAGCGAAAGTTTATTGTCTCGGCCGTATATCCCGGAGGAATACATAATAATTTCTCGCGTGATTTTAAAACCGTAAATTTTTTGTGCGCTCACGAGCACTGTAGCCCTGCGCGCGTTTGCTCTTTTTCCACGGAGTGTATCGCTTATCTCGGTCTCCGAGCTTGGGCCCTGGAGTTTTTTTTTGTGCATCCCGCGCGGACTCCAGATCGGAACCCGGAAGAAAACAAAACAAAAAATTTTGTCCCTCGAAGGCGCGCACTCGCATGGAGCCAAGCCAGAAGATCGGTTATGATTTCACGCCGATTAGAATAAACTTGTATATATTACGGAGGTAAGTAAGAGCCCGATGGTAAGCGAGACTCGCGGGGCAGCGACCAGAAAAAAAAAGAAAATAGAACAAAAAAACAACGACGCACAAAGAGATAGTGATACATACACGCTAGAAAAAACCTGTGTGCGTGCCCTATCTTCCACTAGCCTGCGTAAATAAGTATATAATCATTCGGTCGTAACGGATGCCCATGCGACGCTGACAAAAACCCTTTCTCTCCCTTGTAGCTGTGCCGTACCGCTGCAGCATCTTCTTCTTCTTTACGCTTTGTTTTTTGTGTGGCTCATCTTCTCTGTGCACCCCGCTCGCGCGCGAGTCCCGTAGGACTGGTTTTTTTCGCCTGTCTCCTCTTTTTTTTTTTCTTTACCTACTTTTTTCTCCGTATACCGCTCTTGTGAGGCCAACGGATAAAAATCTAAATTAACTGAATTAAGAGGCAGTACGCCGGGCGCTCGTTCACGGCCCTTGGAATTCATATCGAGGAACAAAAAAAAAACTGAAGGAACATAAAGCAACCCCGTGTGCTGCCACTGCTGCTGCGTTGTTTTTCACTCGCGCGCGACCCAGCAGAACCCCTTGCGTTGTTTTTCCTTCGTGTGCGCCAGATCCCCGGCTCCCGTGGTGACCTCGTTTCTTCTTCCACTTTTTTTTTCTAAGCTAGATCTTAATATTCCTTCTCTCGTTTTTTTTCTTCGTTCGGGGAGCTTTTTGCGCCTCGTTGAGTGGCGAACGAGTTAGAATATATAACGCGGAGAGAGAGAAAAAAATAGATGCACATCGCTAGGTCGCGCGCGACCCAAAGCTCTTATACGCATAGATGTATCGTTGAAAGGACGATTTACGGTTACGCGAAATTATTCGCTTGGAATTAGGAGCGTATTTACGAGCGCGTCGCAGCAGCTTCTCATCGTCGTACCACGTATGTTACGCGCATATGAAAAATCCGATCTTCGTGCGAGTCGCGACGCATCATTATTAAGCATGAACGTTGCGATATTTTTTCCTTTTCCTTTTTCTTTTTTGTCGACCTACGACACAGTACTCTCCGTAGCGCGTACGTGAAAATTCGAGGAAATAAAAAATTAAGTTACATCGTTCGTCGTACATGCTTTACTGTACCGTACGTGAGTGTCGCCGATGAGCCGCGCGAGACATCGAAGGCAGAAAAGAGAGAAAAAAAGCTTGATATATAGTCGTAAGACAGAGAGTGACAAGCAATCGCATCAAGTCGTGTGTGTGTGTGTGTGTGTGTGTGTGTGTGTGTGTAGACAGACATCAGTACAGATCGTACACCACGTCTCGCGCCAACATTAGCGTAATTGTTTGGCGCGCTGTGTTTGGACTGCTGTTTTTTTATGTGTCACCTAATCCATCCGAATCGATGGCCACGCACAAATATCGAAGGGTCACTTACTGCTGCCACAACCGCTGATGTTTGTTTTTTTTTTCCTGTCCAATAAGTATCGATACTTAGCGCGAGAGAGAGCAAAAAAAAGAACCTCGTATACCGATATAAGTCACGTATCTCTGCGCCGGGCGAGCGCGTAATTTTTCCAACGAATGCGTGTAAACGCACAAACACACGCACACAATCGTATACTATAATATTGCCAGGCATGGACAAAAAATTGTCAACACTTTGTCTCTTTCGGCTCTTTTGTTGCATATACTATATGTACGGCATATTTATATATCGAACGCGGCGCGCGAGCGACACCCTCGATATTCTGACCGTTTGACCATATGCGTGCGTATGCAAAGTCTCTCTCTATGTATCTGTATCGTGAATAGAAATGAGAGAGCGCCAGAACGAAATGACGTTAAGTCGCACTGGGATATACTGTTTCACTTATGTATATTTTTCGCGTCACAGCGAGAGAGAGAGAGAGAGAAATTGCGCACACACGACAATGCAATGTGTGCCGCCGATCCACGTCTGTCTATTTCCTAATATTACGCGAGCGATTGTGCGTGTTTCTGTGTATCCGGGGGTTAGACGACGACGACGACGACGACGACGGTGGTGGTGGTCTATCGTCTTTTCTCGCTCGCGTCTCTCTGAATAATATTACGTTATATTTATATATATCTACGGATGCTGTCGGTATCACACGCGGGGGGTGCGAGAAAAGAGAGAGAGAGAGATGGAGAAAATTTGCCATGTCGCGATTAATTTCGTATGCATCTGCCGGCGCTGGTCGTCGATACGATACTATAACAATAATGACGATGAAAATACGATGTCACGCGCTGCCCACGTATTTGTTGTTATTATTATTATATGCGACCTTTTCTTCTGTCTGTACGGGCTGTAACGTTTGACGAAAACTAGAAATCGAGCGAATGGGCATTTCGATGTATAGACGATGCAGTTTTTCGGAATGACTTTTCGACACGCTTCGACAACGGCAGCAGCAGCAGCAGTACCAGCCCCCGAGGCGAGATGTATATACATATAGAGAGCTGCGTGGGTAAAAACAAAAAAAGAAACAAATACATTTGTCAGAGAGAGAGAGAGAGAGAGAGCGAGAGGTAGGACCCTTTCGCCTATACGTCGCGTTTCCTCGCGGGCACGAATACACATACACATACACGCGTGTGAGTTCGGGGGATTAATTACTTCGCCCGAGCGGCCAACGGTACAGGACATATCAGAGCACGTGTGGTGACGCGCGTAGTTTTCACGCGCGACTTTTAATTAATCAACACACGTACGTCGGTGGATGCGATATGTATAGCAGTGTGGCAGCAGTACGTGTGTGCGTGCGTGTACGAGCGACATTCTTTCAACAAACGAAATGAAAGCTCGCACAAGTTTTTTGCCGCGTATACACTGCTCGACGCTCTTTCTACGTACGTGCAGGTAGCAAAACGTTGATTTTTTTCTCTATTTTATTCATCTAATATGTTATAAGGTAAAAAGTTTAAAATTTTCTCGTATTAACTGTCTCTGCGTCAACGCGTGTAATACGCATAAATAAATATATTTATGCATGCGTGCTCGGTGCATCGCAGAGGCGCGTTATCGATGCGGTGTACGCGCAGAGAGTGAGAGAGAGAGAGCTTGCAAAAATACTATACTACTCTCCGGGACATAAATTCCGCAGCCATTTAACGGTCGTTAAAACGCAGAGCGAAAAGGCATTTATTACAAAATCCTGGGCTACGGCTCTCTCTCTCGTTGCAATTAACGAGTTATTTACTTTTGTCTGCGCTTGTTGTACCGTGCTGTGTGTCTCCTATGTGCATGATATCGTATAAAATACACCAAGAGAGAGACAGCAGTTGATGGCAAAAAGATCTGTCTCTATAATATAGGCGCGCACATGCTGCATCGCTTCTATCTTTCTCTCTCTCTTGGCACCGGTAGCAGTTTTTTTTTCTCGCTCCTCGTCTTTCATTTTTTTTTTCTCTCTGTCTCTCTGTGTCCGTGTAGCTCGAGATGATGCTCACCCAGAGAAAAAAAAAGGAAAACCCGGCGAGAGGGTTAAGGTAGTAGCAGTAGCAGCACACCTTGTGCTCGGAGCTATACGTAGGCCTATGCTAAACAGGGGTGTGACTGCCAAAGGGATGCTCGTGTTCATGTCTGTGTGTGTGTGTGTGTGGCACCTCTCGCTTTTTTTATTCATTAGATACTCATACTCGACGACGATTATGCCCATGATGTTTTTTCAGTGGCCTAAGACCGTAGCATAGCATTCGACCCCTCGATATATATGTATTCGGCACGATAATATATGTGCAAGAGAGAGAGAAAAAAATCAGTCCGTGTCAAGATATACAGCCAGTGAAAAATCTTTGATTTTGTATATACGTATTATATGTATACATATATAGTTGCACGCATTACACGCATACAGCACAAGAAATCCGAAACACTTTCCTTCGATACATTTGCGATAATGGTTCAACGGATGTAAAGCGTCGAAACGCGCATTGTGCGCGTCGGTTCGAGTAAATTATCGTCTCTACGCTGCGTAACGTGCATTAATTATCAAAAACGTATGTAGCATCGAGCATATCGAGCGTCGCATATATGTATACGGAAAAAAAGGGTTGAGCGTACAAATGGGTTTGATTTATTATTGGAGATTGGAGCTTGTAAGAAAGCGATTCACGGGCTTGTATGTACCGTAATAATGTTAAAAGTACAGAGGCACAAACGATCTTCGATGAATGACATTACGTGGCAGGTATTTCGTCGGTTATATAAAACGTCACTCGTGCTAGCTGTTCGTGCGTTCCCGGATGACGATCGGTTTGCGTACATGCATATTCGCGTGCCTCGTAGTAGATAGGTAAATACACGGAGAATTTTCGAGCTCGCGTAAACCCGTGATTTCGCCCGCGGTAAATTTAATCATTCGATAATTTCCGATTTGGGCGCGTGTGAATTCGACTGGCAATGCTGTTGTACGTACGTATGATATGTGACCGATTCTCTGGGAAATCGAATGGCGAAAAAATAATTTAACATTACCTTACATTACATTACATTTGTTTTTTTTGCGCTTGTATAGTTGCGATTATGTTCAAAATATTGAGCGCCCATTGAATGACCTGAAATAGATCAGTTTTAAAACACAATATTAAATATGATATAATGATGTCACTTTCAGCCTTCACCACTAGATGGCGAGTACCTTCACTTGTAAATCTGCAAGTGGCTAAGTCAAAATAATTGTATAAGCTAAGACGGATTTTCGAAAAATTATCGATCGCAGTGATCTATAAAAATTGTAAATATTTTTGACGGGCTCTTTTTGGAGCCTTGCGATCATGAAAAATCTGAGAGTATCAAAAAGCAGAAGAAACAATTTTTCAACCATTCAATTTCCCACAGAATCGGCCATATGTATATACATGCGACACGATCAAATCGCGACTACCCTTCGATGTTACTGTACCTCAGCTCTCACGTATTACGTATACTTGGCGTACCAAACGCCTCGAGCAATCGAGCAGAGAGAAAAAAAATAGAATAAGGAATCCTATGTATTATACATGTTGTGGACGAATGTGAATCGGAAGGGGCTGTTGCTGTAATCGTCGGATTGCCCCCTCCCCCCTTCCCCTCCCCATTCGTACCCGTCCAGCACCACCCGCATATCGCTTTTGGCCGATCTCGTAATTTTTTTTTTCTGGCATTATTATCGGAAAAATTTCGGAAACGATCAGCCGTTGAGTTGTACACGTCACGGCGTTTCATATACGCGCGCGCGCGCGTGCGACACCTAAACAATGCATCTATGCCATATAATACAGTATTTGACCAATCGCAGAGAATCACGTTGCGTAGCGCGTTGCGCAAGCTGAAGCCCATATTGTGCGGGGGTGCGCTTGGAAAAATCGGCACGCAGCGCAGGCCCAACACCTTCGCTCGCTCGAGTGAAACCCTTTTGAGCAAAATACGACTGCGACGCAACGTGGAATAAGAGAGAAGAAAAAAAAAAGGGGAAAAAATACATATTATAAGCTTTTGCGTAATATGGCAGCTGCGCGCGTCAGTCAAAGACTTCGTGTCCATCGGCTCGTGTGCTGCTGCTGCTGCTGCTGCTGCTGCTGCTCTCTCATATGGCAACACAGAGGACTGCGCGTGTACATTCGAGCGCCTTTGACCTTTGTGCTCGGTGCTGTAAGTTGGCCCAGCGCTGGAGAGAGAGAGAGAGAGAGCCGCGCACGCCATTGTGACGAGGCGCGAGTCTTATGGGGATTCGGTTGCATATATAGCAGCAGCAGCTATACCTAATATATATACTACGCTGCCTTAATATGAAATATAATGACCCGAAAATGCCGAAAAAAAAAGAATAAGAAAAAAAAAAGGAATCAAAGCATCTTTTTGAGTCTTGCCGCTTTTTTGGGGATACGAGGCGCGCGCGCGCGAGCCGCGTATTAAAATCCATTGTAAGTTCTGTATTACTAGTACGAGTAGCAGTGGCTGCTGCTGTTGCTGTTAAAAAAGGGTGTATTCTGTGTATAATGGCCCGGACAAGCACATTATGAGCGTTTTTGTGTGTATAGCAACAATATGTAATGACGAGAATACGAGAGAGAGAAGCTTCATTTTTGTATTGTAACGGGCGTAATAATATGTAGAATGTCGTTTTGACTTGTTTTTAACGTGCTTTGCGCGTGTAAATATCGTGCGCGCACGCCAGTCGAGGGCCGCTTATTTCTCTTCTCTTTTTTTCTCTCGAGTACTTCGCGCTCTTGACTCTACATACATTGACTGCTGCGTCGGCTCGAGCTGTGTACATGTGAAAATAGTTAATACCATCGCCTGTGTAAGGTACGCGTTCGGACCTCACAATTAGGGATAATCGTAAACGACAAATAAATCAAATCATACCAGCACAGCTTTACAAAACATTTTTGAGTTATCCGCTTGCGGATTTGAAAATGACACCCAGCGGGCAGATTGGAAACTACACAACGATGCTGTAATTCGTCGAAGACTCGTATGGAAATTATCGTATAAAAAATGTATTACAAGAACCTGGTTCATAAATCAGCGATATTTTCTTTTTATAAACAGTATTTATTTTTAGCCCAAAGAGTTTCGATATAAAATTTTGGATTGATTAGAAAAGGCTTAAACAATTACGAGAGCTTTCACTAATTATGATGAAGCGTTTTTTTGGTTCAAATTAAATTATTAAATGGATTTCACTTTGGTTTTTTGGTACAAACCTTTTTGGTATTAACTTTCACGTCTTTCATAGCAGAAATAGTTAGTCTTTCAGTGAACTAATCATAATTTTTCACTAATGCATATTTGATCTATTCAGCATACCAATACGAGAGGTTTATCAAAAATCCTGCTATAACCAATTATAAAAGGTTGCCCGTTTCACAGTTTCAAATAAGACGTGATAAAAAATGAATAGCTGCAGGAACCAAGTAGCCAAAACATTTACGACGAGTAGTAACTACAAGTACGCGAAATCTAAAATCGTCACAACGTCAGCGTACATAGATAAATGAAAGTCCGGGATTCAGGTAATACACAATCATTTCAGCACAAATTTGCACAAAATGTTATTAAAATTGTAGAAAAACATTTGTGTTAGAATCTATACATATTTAGAATTGTCAATCTTCATTTCTTCTCGTATTGGTCGCAAACGTAATTTTCCGACTTTTGTGAACTACTTCTCGGTGTCTGAGTAAGTGCGATTTTCGTCCAAATTTCTTCTCGCACTTATCGCATCCATAATCTTTGAAACCTTCATGAACTGTCTTTTGGTGTGTTATAACATTTTTTTTATCCCCAAATTTCCTATCACATTTGTCGCATGCATAATCTTTGCGACCTTCATGAACTGTTTTTTGGTGTTTGATTAAATGCTCTTTTCGTCCAAATTTCTGCTCGCACTTGTCACATGCGAAATCTTTGCGACTTTCGTGCACTATCCTTTGGTGCTTCAATAAATTTGGCTTTTGTCCAAATTTCTTCTCACAATTATCGCATGCGTAATCTTTACGACTTTCGTGGACTGTTTTTATGTGCGAAAGTAAATTCCGTTTACATGCAAATTTCTTCTCGCACTTGTCGCATTGAAAATCTTTGCGATCTTCGTGGACTGTTCTTTGATGGCCAAGCAAATGAGATTTTTCGTCCATATTTCTTCTCGCACTTGTCGCATTGAAAATCTTTCCGACCTTCATGAACGGCCTGTTGGTGTCTGAGGAATTGATGTTTATGCCCAAATTTTTTCTCACACTTGTCGCATGGGTAATCTTTGCGACCTTCGTGTACTATCTTTTGATGCTTGAACAAACCTGATTTACTTCCAAATTTCTTCTCGCACTTGTCGCATGCAAAATCACAGCAACCTTCGTGTATTATCTTTTGGTGCTTGAACAAATCTGATTTTTTTCCAAATTTCTTCTCACATTTGTCACATACATAATCCTTGCAACTATCGTGTACTGTATTTTGGTGTTTAATCAAATTGCTTCGTTCCCCAAATTTCTTCTCGCACTTGTCGCATGGGTAGTCCTTACGACCTTCATGAACTGTTGTTATGTGCATGAATAAATTCGATTTTTTTCTAAATTTCTTCCCGCATTTATCACATAAATAATCGTTGAAGACTTCGTGTACTGTAGTATTGTGAAAGTACAATTGTGATTTTTTTATAAATTTATTTCCGCACTCGACACTAGCAAAATCTTTTCGAATCTTATGGATTCTCGTAATGTGTACAAGCAAACTATGATTAGTATCAAATCTCTTGGCACACATTTCACATAAGTAATTTTTGAAAACGTCGTGGAATATTTTTTTGTGTTTCAGTAAAGTTGATTTATTTTCAAATTTTCTCTTGCACTTGTTGCATGAGTAATCTTTGAAATCTTTGTGGACTAATTTTTGGTGCGTTAGCAAACTTGATTTTTTCACAAATTTTTTCTCGCACTTGTCGCACGCAAAACCTTTGCAGTTTTTGTGTTCTGATATTTGGTGCCTACTCAAATAACTTCGGAAATCAAATTTTTTTTCGCACTTGTCACATGAATAGTTTTTTAGTTCATTGTGAATTTGGTCTCGGTTTGTCATCATACTCGATTCTAATGTAAAAGCCTCCTGGCACATATCACGAACGTATTGTTTTTCGTCCAAAACAACAACTTCCTCGGATTTTTTTTCACTTTTATTCATTTTAGTGCCTCAATTGAACGATGGATCCTTCTATTTAGTTCCACAGAAATTTAATAAGTAAAATTTATCGTCTGGTGTTATTGATTGTTTCATCGGGAAAGACGACATTGAAACTAATTTATTTTTACTATAAACATGATCTCTGTGTCGAGAGATTACGTCAAAATCGCCTATGATCATATTGTTTACGATTAAGGTACCTACTTATCTATTTATACGAACGACAATTATGCTGCTTTGAATAGTTATAACCTATGTTTGTGGAGTTAATTCTTCCAATCGGTTATTCAATTTCTTATTTAATTCATTTAACACAAAAACTATATTATCCAGAACACTTATTGTTAATCAAATTATAAAAAGCCCTCATCACTGCGTTATGAGGTTTAGCCCGTTCATAGTTATTTTTAACTTGTTAAATATTTTATATAACTGTCCTTTTCTGATGAACAGATTGTCAATCATCAAAGATAAGCATTTCCATTCACACTCACTTACAATCCATCATCGATGTTGCTACGTTTATTACTGAAGAAATACACATTATCAATTTTTTTGTTAACTAGTGTTTTCGAAGAGCCCTGTTTGTACGACATGCTATTAAAAACTATAATCCAGCGTTCGTTTCCACCACGTACGATCTGAATCGAGTCCAATTCCTTAAATATAACTGTGTTAATATAATCCTATTCACAGTAGTAGTTTGTTTATTGCACAGAGCTTCATACAAAAAGTACAGTTATCCACTTGTGGATTTGAAAATGACATCTAGTGGTGGAATAAGTCAGTGTCAGTATTTACTTCATAGAATCAAGTCTGAATAAAGCTCTGCAGAATTCAATAATAAAAAATAGGAATAATTGAATTTTTATTCTAAATGTCACTACAGATTTAAAATGTTTCATTGACGGAGACGAGTAGATAATTTATTTTAATTCGCAAAAACATAACATTAAAGAAATTTCGAATGACAAACTTCTAATGATTTTATCATCGCGAATCCATAACTAGAATTGATCGAGTTGTCAATCAATGTACGCGCCAGTGGTTATGTTTCTTTTTCTCTCTCTCTCTCTTTTGAAATAAATTAGACTCGTTTATTGAATGAACGGAAATTCAAACAACGAAAATAGGTGGTGAAACTTTCGACGGTGAAAATTTAGGCCTGGTGAAGTTGCAGCACTCTGTATCGTAAGATGTATTCCTACCCGTACCGTACAGGCCCACACAGCATCAGCGCCATAAGTTTCCGAAGCGACCCATAACGTGCTGTACATAGTACCTCTACGTACAAACCCAAGGTAAAAATTTTTCATCTCGAGACTTGGCTCGCGTTCGTATGTGTGTGTGTGTGAGTGTGTAAGTTTATTTATATACATAAGAACATGTAAGACTAATAAATATCCCGATGCCGCTGCCACACAAGCCATCGCGAAAACACGAACGACTTCTTCCTTGCATTAGCAGCAGCAGCAGCATCGGCACGAATCGTGAGGTTCAGACCGATAGCGTCAAGTGGCGCGCGTTGCAGGGAAAAAGGAGGGGAAGACATGGGTATAAGGAAGAGAATAATCTACTTTCTTCAATTTATTTTAACGAAACTTGAGCGTGTTGTGCAGCAGCAGCAGCAACACATGGGCCAAGTAGTAGATCGAACGGTTGAGTTTCGAGATTGCGCAAAATTCAAGCGTTCGCGTTACATCGCGGCGCTAAAAAAGCTTATACATACATTATATTTATGTATATTTATCAATTGATAAATTCGATTGCGTAACACAAGAGCCCGTGCCCACCTGATCGCGCGATACATTATAGATATGCGCCTGCAACGTAAGAAAATCACAGCTGCACGAAAGTAGCGTGCCATTATTATATTTTTATAAAACTTGTCCGTGGGTATCTCTCGAGTCGCGGAAGCTCTTCTCCTTCTTCTTTTTTTTTTTCCTCTTATAAATAAGGATGCGCGCCCGCGTGAGAGAGCGAAAGATATAAGCGAGCTATCCGCGCGCAGCTGTCTATGCGCGTGTATATATGTGTGTGTGTGTGTGGGAGCCACCGCTGCTCTGAATGCAGCTCTCCTTTTGCGTGTGAACTGACCACCAGCGGGGTCACGTGCATCTACCCACCTCTCCTATACATGCGTTATATACCCGCGCGTACTTATTATCATTTCCACAAGCTCCTTATACCGCCACCGCCGCCAACCTGTGTATGTGTGTGTGCGCGTCGAGTCTAAGAATGAAATCTAGATCGCCGGAAGCCGTCTCATAATTAACGCGAGTAGCTCTCTCTCTCTCTCACTCTCGAGTCAGTCTTGGGCGAGGGACTGAAAAAGTACCGAGGCACGCATATCCATGCACACACACACATACTCACACACTCACACGTAGACAGTCGCTTGGGTATTACTGCTGGTGCACCTCTCTCGAACTCTCCGACGCGCGCAAAACAATGAAAAGAGGAGGTTCGCGCGCACACACATGCACTCTGAATGGGCGACTCACCCGCGCGCGCGCGTGAGTCGGAGCTTTCTATATCGTATATAATGTACATTCCGCGTGTGTCGCTTCTCTCTCTCTCTCTCTCTCTCTCTCTTTTACTTTGACTCGGCACTGCACTATAACGCATACACGTACAGATACATATATATCTGTGTGTGTGTATTGATGCGATTTATTGTTTCTACGTAGAGCGGCGAGAGCGAGGCCTATTATTTATCGTATGCACACGCACATTACTACGACTGCGACACACGCGCGCGCGCGCGGGTCGAAACTTATCCTTTTTGCGCGATCCGATGAATAATTACGTATACCTGTTTATAATGTACCTTGGCGCGTATTTGCCAAAAGTGTCTCTCTCTCTCTCTCTCTCTCTCTCGTGCCAGCTAGAGCGAGATGTATAAATAATACGCGCATTAAGAAATTGGACAAAAATCAATTAGCCCTGACGCTTGCACGTACGTGTGCGTTGGAAACAGCTCGAGCTTATGTATACGTTGAAGCGCCATTAGAGCTCTAATGCTTCGTTATAGGATCGGTGAACCGTGATATATATACATATATGTACTCTGCTTAAAGCCACTCTCGGGTATAATCAGGTGCTACGCGCACATACACACACATACACACAGACACACGTGTGAGAGAGAACGGCACCTCACACCCGCGCACGCGGCCCATTAGACGCGCTTCTCTCTCTCTCTCTCTCTCTCTCAACTTTTCCTGCACTGCTGACTGCACTGCGTGCGGACAGAAACGTCGACGAGCCGCGAGAAAAATCCCACGTATATACTTTATACGTATACAAGACAAACACGAAGAGAGCCTCTCTCTCTCTCTCTCTTTCAAGCGTTGAAAGGACAATGTCAAAAGCCGTAGCAGTAGGAAAGTCCGAATAGCGAGAGAGAATCGTGCGCGAGAAAGCTCTAGTCTCTTATATATATATTGCACACGAGGTATAGATACGATATAGATATATTATATATGTGTTATGTACCCCTTTACTCGCGCCTTATTTTTTTGAGACACGTACCTGTATATAGTTGCGCGCTCAGATTCAGATTAGTATACGTTGGCTTGCTGTGTGTGTGTATATTATGTGGGAAAAGTTCGAATGACCGGAACGTCGCTTTTCCGCTGCGATGCCCTTTCTCATGTTATGGGCGGCGTTGCTGCACACACACACACACACACACATAGACATAATATAAGCCGCGGCCGGCTTATCTCTCTCTCTTACTCGCTGTGTATTACGAGCCTCATGGCGCGCATGTGCAAGCGAGTGTGTCGGACTATGCGCCGCGGCCCGACCCGAGCTCGTTGGCTACCTTTTTTTCCTCTTCTTCGTCTTCGTCTTCTTCGTTTTTTTTTTATACTTTAGCTTACTTCGTAATGATTATCAAGCTTGGAATGTTGCGTGGGGCTGATTTTTATCAGCCATGGGAAAAGTCTGATTTTTCTACGCGATTTCACGTTGCGCGGGTGCTATGAACTCTCCGCTGTATTATGCGTAATGCGTATACATATATAATACTCGCTGCGTGCAGTCCGGTCGTCGCTGCTGCTGCCGCTGCTGACGGGTAAGCGTGTGGAAAAATTTTCAAATTCCCGATGGAAATGCTCGAGCGCGTTTCAATGCTAATTTTTGTCCGAAAAAGTTCTTTGGACTTAAAAAGCCCATTTCAGAACTTAACAATGTCATTGTATCTATATGGCATTTCGATGTAGAAAAGCTGAAGTTATTTCCGATCGAAGTGATGTAATTTTTTTTTCTTCTAGATGCATTTAGATACTTTTACAGGGAGTTAAAAATTGGACAATTTCGCCTAATAATGCGTCGCGCTGGGAGACTTGATGAAAACTTATTGCAGCCGTTGACATGTTAGTTTTATCAAAACCATGTTTCAACTTATATATGATTATGTTTACTTTGCCACTTGCAGATAATAATATAATTATAACTATCATATAATTGTAACGGAAATTGTTAACAATTTTAAATGGTCATATTTTTTGGTCATTGGGCCATTATCGATAATCAAAATTTCTATCGGGTGCGTTATTCCAATGATTCAAACGAGAGTATCGTCGTAAAAGGAATCGAGGAAAATTAAATTTTAATATCTAAAACGAGTACTCGAATTCGAAGGATTACTCCGTCACTTGAAAAAAGTTATTTTCCACGTAGTCCACTGATTTCGCTGGATTCGCAGCGTTGTTATTTCAGTCGAGCTTTTTATTTAATCAGCTCAATCAATAGATCAATCGACGAGCATATTAATTTCAAGCGCAAGTTCAAAAAAAGTAGATACACCCTGACGCTTTATAACGCTCAATGCAGTCATATATAACACACAACATACACAGTTATGTTATAATATAATACATGAGAAAAACATCAACTACACCCTCGCGTACGTCGTGCATCATCATCATCATCATCATTGCCGCCGTCGTCGTCATTATGACAACGCGTAATCAGCGTATAATAATTCCAGAATTAAAAAAACAACAACAACAACAACAGTAGCACTGCACACGCTTGTATACATGCACACACATACACATACACTCCTCCGCTTCGTACATATCGGTCTCTCGCGATCGCACACGTATACAACACACATATACATAAATACAAGCGTAAAATTCACATAGCTTAACGTCATACATACAGGCGCGTAAGACGAAAAGAAGGAGGAAGAAGAAGAAGAAGAAGAACGAAGAAGGCGAAGAAGAATAAGGTACGTATGTATAGATACGGTGGTTGAAGTGCATCGCGCGCACCGCTCTGTGTGCCAGCTCCCGTTTCATTAGCCCATAATTGTCCCGCTCGCGTATAGTATACACACACACACAGCTACGCTTATACACGCAGACACATGCGCGCGAGACGCGCTCGGTGTAATAAAGTTCGCCGCGCGCTGCGCAAGGTCGTCGCGCTTTTCTCCTCTCTCCCTTCCTCTTTCTTTCTCTCTCTCTCTCTCTCTCGCTCACCTCGTCCGCGTGAGCTCTCGTAATATAAATATAAATATAAATATACACTTCTCCCGCGCGTATACATATTTTTGATTGCGTTGCAATATTAGTTAGGTACCTTTAAAAAAAAAAAAACACTTATAGCTCGACTCGCGAGGCTCTGCCATGCCATATTATAAATACATGCGTCTACCTGACTCTATACCGCGGGATAATTGATTCGCGCCTCGATAGTGTCATTTCTGGCCCGGCGCCCGCGCTCACACACGTATTCGCATATACATTATAATACACGTGTATATATCTGCAGCGCAGCTAGAGCCAATTATCGCGAAAGTAATACGTATACAGCTGGTGCATACACATACGCGCGCCTGCTAAATGTGTCCTTGATCAATCATATCTGATACATATATTTGAGATACATTATCTCTATCTCTCTCGCGTCGTTCGCGTTCGAGCCGTTGCGGTATGAGCACAAACTCGCGAATGCGCTTGCTGTATATGTAATACATATATGTACCCACAGTCTACGCTATACTTTTAATAATTTTTAACGATATCCTCTACCTGTAAATGTACGTACGCGTGTGCAACAGGAGTGCACCAGCTTATATAAGTTTACATGATTTTCCAACGGGTCTTGGTACTACAGCATATATATATATATAGCAGCTCGCGATTCCCGGGGCCCGTGCGCGGCTTTAACGATCTCAGCGCGCGCGCGCCTTTAATAGAAAAGAAACTCGCGCGAGTATACACTTGCATGTGTGTATGTGTGTGTGTGGGTATATATAAAGGTAACGAAACGCGGACATTGTTAATTCTTTCTCTCGCTTCTCTCTTTACCGTCGCGCGCATAATGCGTGGCTTTTTATTCCCGCAAACTCTTCTCTCTTTCTCTCCTTCTATCTTGGGTGCATCCAATAAATCTCGCACCCGCGCCTGCCTGCCAGCCACTATATATATATACTCGCGGATTTTCACTATTTAAGGGCATTCCTTCGACCTCTCTCGTTCTTCGCGGAGCTCCAAATCGCCGTATACTTGAAACACACACATACGTGTATATATACACGAGCGCGGGAGAAAGTCGCGATGCATGTACCGAGCATGACACATATGTGTGTGTGTGTGTGTATGTGAGAGCAACAGCGTGGGCTAATTTCGTGATATGCCCTCCTGTCGCGAATCGACCTGAGAAATGGATCGAGGGAAAGAATGAAGAGAGAGAGAGAGAGAGAGAAGCTCGTCTATTTTATGCACACACGTATCTCTCGTATGGTACGTGTATAGTATCTATATAGCAGGCCTTTTTTTTACGATCTCGGGCACATGTATATATACGCGTGTGTTATATTATGCGCGTCGTCGTGGGGACTGCAGCGCAAGCCAACGTATATATACACATAGGAAGTCGATGAGTACTTGGTCGATACGGCTTCCTCTTTGTATAATACACATAATACGAGTCTATACGGCGAGAAATTGCGAGGACCATTTCCAATTAGCGAATTAATGCACGTCGGCGAGATCGCATCGAGCTCCCGCGCGTCCGAGTCTTCTTCTTCTCGGGTAAAAAAATTGTACGTATAACATCGAGCAAGTGTTGATTATTATACGTGAGCTTGATCGTCTATTTGGGGCCCGTGTAAGTCCGCGCGACTGTGTTTATATAGATTTGCGCGAGCATTCGACATCGGCCCGAAGCTCCGAAGCAGCAGCAGTGGTACACATTAGTGAAAGTCTAACGGTCGTATATGTATACGAAACGATCTCCTATATATGTACGAGAGCTAGAAGCTACGCGCGCGCAAAAAGGCACAAAGTGCAGCATCTCTTCTCGCGCGTTAGGTATATATACCCTATAAGAAAGTTCGTGGATACATCGATTTTGCATTTATACGCCGACGCTCTATAGCTTTGGCTATGTATATAAATGAAGAATATAAAATAATTATACGGAGGAGAACATTTTTTTACCATTAGGAGAGCCTATATAAGCACGCGTGCCTGTTAGTCGAAAGTAATTAAATAAGATTCTCGGACAATGATAAAAATTTGCTCGCAAGCTCGCGCTCGGCTACTTTGATACTCAAGCGTATAGATGTGTGTGTGTTTGTGTGTGTGTGTGTGTGTGTTGTGTGTGTGTGTGTGTGTGTGTGTGTGTGGTGTGTGTGTGTGTGTGTGTGTGTGGGTTTGTTGTGTGGGGTGTGGTGTGGGTTGTGTGTGTGTGTGTGTGTGTGTGTGTGTGTGTGTGTGTGTGTGTGAGACATGTGCAGAGGAGGACATAGTCGTCGAAATTTATGAAAATAACCCGTGCCACACAGCTGTGACGCGGAATAAAGTAAGTACACAAGTGTGTCTGTGTGTTATGTGTATGTGGGTAATGGACGTCGTGAAAAATTATTACAGCTGCTGCTGCTGCTGCTTTGGCGTGCGGATTTTTTTCTTTTTATACTTCTTTACAAATCGACGCGTAATTTCAGATAGATGTCAACAACTTTAGGCATTAATGAAACGACGACGACGACCAAAAAAAATTCCCCAATCACGTCGTGCACCGCAAATTTACACATACACACACACAATGTATACGCCATCGCGAGGTTTATAATGTTTATCCGAAACAAAAATAACACAGGTGATATGGAGAGAGAGAGAGGGAGAGAGACTTTCCGAACGTCACGCGCGCGAAGCGTCTGGCCATTTTTTTCTCTCTTCTCTCGGCAGCAGCAACTATATGTATAATACAGCGCAGGCGGTGCGCCGTGCCACACCGCGAGTTATCACGGACAAGCCGCTCGCATACATGCAAAGTCTTTGCTTATATACGCGCGCGGTATATAGCCGCACGCGAACGATAAGATAAAATGAAAAAAAGAGAGAGAGAGAGAAAAGAAAAAAAAAGACCAGCGACAGGCTCGTCGTCGGTTTCCAAAGTCCACGAACGCGGAAATCTGCTGCGTGTGGCTTTTGAACATTTTATTTTTATTTTATTTTTTTTTTAACGCGTGTATCCCTTCATCGAGCCCCTTTCTGCTCTGTACGTAGCTCCCCGCCGTTTTGCTCTTCTTCGTATACCTTGTTTGTAGCCGTTATTGTTGTCGTCGTTTTTTTTTTCGAGTATACTGGACTACGCATCGTTTGAAGATGTTAATCGTTGCGTCTCATCAAGCCCAAGCTCTGCACTGGACAGCCCGCAGCAGCAGCAGCAGCAGCAGCAGGACTATTGAAAAAGGCATTTCTCTCTCTCACTCGCTCTCGTTTGATCGTGCGATACGTAAGATAGGCCCGCGAGCTTTGTTTTAAAGTGGACGAGACTCGACGGCCAGGTCGAGTTTGGTTTGTCTGATATTCTTTCGGAAAATGTACTCGCGATCAGTTGAAGAGAAAATATTCGTCAACGTGGCCGAGTTCGCGCGACGATATAACGAGTTGTAAACGTTATAATTGAAAAAAAACCTTAATTTTAATGCAGATTTAATGTGATATAAGACGTTATCATGAAAATGTTATTACTTTAAAAACATTAAAGTAATCAATACTGTATTTAATTTAAAATAGTTTATCATCAAATCTTAGTCAAAAATTAATGTTTTGTTACTTATTTGACATAATGGCATAATTTTTGTGTTGGCTGCTGAACAAATTTATGAAAATTGAATCGTTATAAAAACGACTCTCCATCACTAGATGGCGAGTACCTTTTATTCGTAAATCAGCTAGTGGAAAAGTAAAAATAATTGTATAATTTAAAATACAGTTTGAAGAACTTTTACTAAGACTTTTCGGTGGTTCAGATATCACTACCATTGTCGGTAATATATGCAACCCAATTGGGTTTATTTTTAATAATAATAATATTACTTTGAGGCCCCGTCACCAGATGGCCGATAACGTGATTTGTAAATCTGCAAGTGGCAAAGTAAAAATAAGTGTACATATTAGGACGGTTTGTAAAAATACTCTAATTCAGCAAGTACGTGCCAATCTTATGGTAATAAATGATTCACGAAATAGCTTTAAATTTAAATCAAATTAATTATAATGCTTTTACATCAAAAGTAAAATGTTGAATTCATCTACGCAAAGGAAAAACTATTCCTCCACTTTCACATCCATTTTAATGTAAATATTTTTAACCCATCTATGTACAAATAATTTTATTTTTCTTCTGTTCAAAAATTAATTCATCGATGAGGGCGTGACCGTGAGTTGATAAAAAAAAATATGCTGAACTGCGTTTGGATTATATTGCAAAAAATTGATACACCAAAAGCGCTACATTGTCTAAGGGCTTTTATCATACGTGTCAATCGAATCTATCCACGCGTGTATGTGTGTATTTCGCCGTCCCTCGTATGTGCGAGTGCGACAAGACGTTTCTTACGTAATTCAATCAAAGCTCGAGCTCGCGCGTGCGATAGAGGTAAGTACCTCGTATATATAGTAGCGTTATATACAACGTGTGCAGTCGCGAGGGTACAGCTGATGTACTTTTTTTCCTCTCTCTCTCTCTTCTTATAATACTCGATCGACGCTCCACTCGCGTCAGTAAGCGAACGTAGCATAAAGAGAACATCAAAGAAAAAAATTGTGTTCATGTGCGTCGTCGCAGCAATTGATGGGATGTAAAAAATCTCCGAGTGGGGTAGTGGCTTATAGTACACGACAGCTTTTCATCCTTTTTTTTTTTTGAAAGCTCGCGTAGTACTCTCGAGCACCGAATAACTTAATTATCAATATTCTTATATATATCGCGCGCGCGAGAGAGAGAGAGAGAGAGAGGGAAAAGTCGAAAAATAAAAAAAGCGACCGTATGACGCCACCAACGCGCGCGCATCTGCGCGACGATGACTCGACGACGACGGCGAATAAGGCGGACAATCCGGCGACCCCGAGAGCCGCAGCTCGAGCAAGAGATATCGCCATCTTTGCAAATATCATAAAGATAAGAACTGTGCCTCGGCGTACCTACACACACACACACATACGCGTTATTATTATATACATGAGAGATTCGCGTTTCTCGAAACTCGCGTTGTCGCGCGCACGCTGCTGCTGCTACGGCGGCTCCGGGAAAAACGGAATTATATTATTTCTTCGAGATTGCGAGGCATGGAACGAGGGTCTCCGATTCGCGTTATTTTATTTTACTTTTTTTTTCAAACGCGAGTTCCGTTATAGTCGCGCATTGTTTTTTTCTTTCTTCTTCTTTTTTTTTTCTCATTCTTTCGCTCTAATTTCGAGGGCGCGCGCGCTTCGATCTTACCCTCCCCCCTTCTCGATCGAAGCTATAGCGAGCGCGTTTGATTTTCAATTGAAATAGCCCATAGGTACACGACGAGGACGGGCACACACATGCGTTCGACCCTTACTTTTTTATTGAACGCGAGATCACTGCAATGCTGCTACTCGCTTGGCCATGGGAACGTTTTGAAATTTTTTTTTTTCATTCGGGTGTATCGAATGACGCGCCTGGCCATTTATAGGCTGGCACACAATGTACAAGTAATGTACATCGACCGAGAGCTGCATCGTGCGTGCGATACGCAACATTTTTCGTGATATAATTTTTGTACGATTCTTTTTTTTTTGTCTCATTTGTCAATTTCGAACGCGAGAATTATGATAATATTATTGCACCGCCGCGGCTCGCACACGACACAGACGATCATCCGGCCCGTTGCTGCTGTTGTCAAAAAAAGAATCCGCCGATTACCGCACGGAAGATTAAACTCGCGCCGCCGCCAAATGTGCAGCAGCTAATAATCACGCGCCCGGCATTATACACATTGTTTATTGTGTATACTGTATATGTATCGGGGACCGATCACGCATCGATGTGTGTACACACGCGTTATTACTTCCGTATTAAAGGAGAGGCGCGTCGGTGGAAAGAAAAAAAAGTGTGTGAGAGAGATTCACCTTAACAAAAGGAAGGAAAAAAGGCCGACGGAAAAGTGAAGAAAAAAAACGAAGGCCTAATCTTCAAGTAGAGATCGAGCTGTCGCACTTTATTATTGCTCTCGTATAAATACATACGTATATATCAAAAATATATATAAAAATATGCAGGGTGGTCTCTCCATGGCTCGTCGGCTGAGCAGCTCCGTCGCCGTGAATTGTGTGTATATACAGGCGACGACACTTAATCCCTGCAGGTATTATTCGCACCACGATCGCTCGGACTCTGACGCATCGCGAGCCTATGTATTTAATGTCCATTGTTGTGTTTATATCCATCGTCCTTCGTCGTCTTAAAAAAGGAGCAACTCACCGGCATCGTCGGTTTCACCCTCACACACAAACACCAACACATTATGCACGCGGCTAATTTCACTACTCGTCGTTGTCGTCGTCTTTTTTGTTGTCTTTTTTGTTGTCGTTGTTGTCGTTGTTGTTGTCGTTGTTGTTGTTGCCATCGTCGTCGTTGCTGTTATCTGCGTTGTTGTTGTCGTCATCGTCGTCGTCTTCGACGTTGCAAGTGTCCAGGTCGGGATCCTGCGCTATGATATCGTTGATCATTGTCAAATGGTTTCTCACGTCCATCACGTAGGCCGACTTCAGCGAGCACATGCCCATGGGTCCTGCCACCACCCCGACCAATATCCCGTCGATCACCACCGGCGAACCGTTGAGATACCTCTGATCGTCGCCGTCGCACTTGTCCACGCACCAGCCCGCCTTGGCGTCCAGGCTCACGGCGTACCTCTCTATGGTGCATCTCTCGCAGTGTTTGGCCTCCTTCGCGCTCATCCCCGTGTAGGCCGTACATCTTGCTGCTGTTTCTCGGCCCGTCGGCGTCCCAGGTCGGTATCGCGGACACGCGCATACCCGCCAGTTCGGCTTTGTCGTCAGGCTCGATCATGTCTATGGGCCTGGCTCGATCGCCCCACTCGAAGTGGCCCGTGATCCTCAGCACCGCCAGGTCGTGCTCGAGCGTCGACATGTAGATCCTGTTGTTGCCGTCCGCGTCGCGCACCGTGTAGGCGTCGTAGCCCGCTGCCATCCGCGGATCGACGACCTCGAGCACCTGATTCGCCTGGTCCCAGCGGCCTTCCCTGAAGTCGGCGTGCACGTTCAGCGGCGGCAGATCGAGCCCGCCGTCGAACAGGGCCGACTCGAAGAATATCGTGCTGGCCGAGGTGAGCACGTGGTGCTTGCTGATGATGGCACCTGCCCCGATCAACCGACCCTTGTAGACGATCGCCACGAGGTAGGGGTGGCGCCGGCTCTGGACGGTCTGGCGATTCGAGTGGTCGCATTGGAATTCGGGCAGACGGTAACCGGTACCGCAGCCGATGGCGAAGACGACGACCAGTAGCAGTAGCGCTGACGCAGTGAAGCTCGTCATTTCGCGGTGAATCGATCGATACTGTGGCTAGTGCGCAAAAACAGTTACTCTGATCTATCTAATGAATCAAAATTACTCCGATATATAATGGATTAAAAGAAACCGGCTGGGGTCTACCTAATGGACTCGATACAAGCTTTTAACATCATAGTTTTATCAGATTCTGTCGTTTCATCCTCATATCTATTTTGCTTATTGCCGGCGCGAAATCGTTTGTTTTTCGACGCACTATGGGCTTTTCGCGGGAAATTATACACGTGCGCGCATGACTCGGATAATCGGCCTAACGTTGGGTCAAGTCTACGTGCCACCTATACGTCACGCTTCTACGTATACATATGAACTTTCGACACAATCGCGCGGTTGCATCGATCGGCCATTTATCTATATATATTGACCTATTATCGCTATTATAAATATGAGGTAATGTACATTGCGCTATCGCGTCGACGATGACATAATTGGCCGATATAACTATAAAACGGCCGAATGAAAGTTTAGAATTTTAAGAACCCCCCGAAAAACCGGAGTTAAAATCGTGAACGGGGCGATTTATAAGCCTTATGAGCTAGCCATGCACTACTCTGTGTCGTTCGCACGATCTCTATCCCACATATACTACATATATACACAACCAATAGATAGTGACAGTAGTAGTAGTAGTAGTATCGCGTCGGCGTTACGCTTTAAAGACACACGTATGTATACGTAACACACATACATACATACATGCTCGAGCAGCAGCAACAGTACAAGACACAACTTTGTCCGCCTGTATACATACGACAACGACTCGCGCGAAAAGATATTCATACGTGTCGGACAGTATTTCGCGCTGCTGCTGCTGCTGCTGCTGCTGCGCGGGATATAAGTGCAGTCATCGCCTCGACGTGTACACTACACTGCAGACACACACACACGTGCACACGTGTCTATGTGTCTAGCGGGTGTACACATTTTTCAATCCTCCGGGAATCTTCCTTTCTCCTATATGTATACCGTGTGTGCGCGGCCGTACGTGTATGTATATGCACCTATATATACTACACCTACATACGTGTGCAGTGCACCACATGGGAATTTACCTTTCGAATCTCTACCGTGGCGCGCATGTATATATACAGCCACTGCACTATATGCTGGCGCTGCTGCACACGGTATATATGCGCACCACCATACCGAGAGAGATGCGGTGGTGGCGGCGCGCGAAAAACCACGCCGTGAGCGCCGCGCATAGGCTCGAAGGGATTAATAATATAATATCTCTCCGAAAGTCCGTGTGTAGCGTGCAGCGGCGCCAATTGCTATTTAAAAGAGAGAGAGAGAGAGTTGGCCAAACTATATTGCAACTTCGTGAGCGCGCGCGCGCGCACGGTGCACATCGATTGAATAATCGCGAGCGAGCTCGAACGAGCGATGGCCCTTGCGGCACATTTTTTAATTACGTAATTTTATTTTCACGTGCCCCGCGCGCGTGCATGCATGTGAGTACTACTACTACTACTACTACTACTGCAGCAGCAGTACGAGCTCACGCGCGGCGGCGGCGGCGATTCGAGAGCTCGTAAACTAGCTACCACTACTACTATCTATAGTGTAACATGTAATACGTGTGCATCGACGAGCATAATAATATATAGAACGAGAAGAAAGAAAAAGTACCGCGTATGTAAGCGACAGTTCCGCGGCTATGTGACGAGATATTACACTATACGAGACGTTCGAGAGAACAAGTGGTACAGTAAACACTGTTAACGCGAGTTTTTTTTTCTATCTGTCTCTCTTGTACACCGCACATCGCGAGCCGTGTGTTATATACATTACCGATCGTAAAATGGTATATACCTATAACATATAGAAGAAAAAAAAAGCACAAGTCGTGCATTATTTATATGTAAATCTATATAATATCGCGCGATAATACATACACAAATGTGGATTCGGCGATTCTATTATGCGTATACACCTAAAATATCGCGTCTTATAAGTAACTTACAGAGAGATAAGTGCGCCGTTCTTTTTACTTTTGGGCTTATAATAGCGTCCATATCATTGTACTTGTATTACGCGTCCATGTATGCGGTGCAAACACACTCGATTATGGCGACGACGAGCACTAACAGATTCGCACACTTGTACACACTGGACTCTTTTATCGTAATATGTATGTACGAAAATTTGGAGCGAACGAAAAATAAAGAGAGAGGGAGAGAGAGAAAGAGAGCCGAAAAAGAGACATAGATATATTATAAAGAGAGAAGGAAGTCGTCCGTACGTATATATACACCTGTGCGGGCGCCTTATCTCCCATTTACAAAAGCACTGTACGCCAGTATTTATATATATAGCTATTACACATCCGTCTTGGGGCGACTCTCGAAGTAAATGCGTGCGTCGGCATACGAGTGACCGCTCCACCCCACAATATACAACACACACATGCAGCTCTCAACTTTATAGCATACCTTATATAAATACGAGGGGAGTCGTTCTTTCGCGCGCGTCTGGTACGGTCAAGTGAAATTCAAGAACATGGGTGGTTCGCACATACGACGCAACAAGTCGAGCCAAGCACGAGATGCCTTTGCCCGGCGCGCGCGAGAACACCCATATTTTCCGTTGGAGGATTCTTCTCGCTCGAGCTACTTCTTTTTTTTTTTTTTTGTCCATTTTCGGGGGTGTGTGTGTGTACAAGTACGCGTTTAATGCGTATATCATAACGGATATACGCAGCTTCCGTATTTACGCGCGAGATGAGCGAACGAGATATAGCACGTTAATTTTATACTCCTTGAGAAATATCGATCATCTCTCTCTCTCTCTTCTGCAATAAAATACTCGAGCTATTATGTGCGATACAAGGCGATGATAATCGGGTGTGTATATCATATATAGTACATATAAATGCCGATCGCGCGCGAAGCTTATAAATGAACTGCATTAAAGCAGACGTCATGACTTTACGCTGTGTGTGTGTGAGTGTATAAACATCATGATCCCCTACATTATATTCAAATACGTATACCGCATATAAAACTACGCTCGCGGCAAGGTCTGCAACGTGTGTATATGTATATATGCACCGAAACCGGTATAATATATCTGGATGTAATCCGTTAAAGCATGAAAGCGTTGATACGCTGCCGAGCCGTTGATCGTTGATTGTTGTTGTTGTTGTTGTTGTCGAATTAAAAACATTATTTATTAACGCGCGCGTAATACACACACATATACATAAAACGCATTAAACTGTGTATATTACACGTACTCGAGAGCTGTCATGACTTAATAAACATTTCTCTCTCTCTCTCTCTCTCTCCTGCTCGTCGACGCGCTCGGCGCCGCGATTAGCGAAGTAATTGAATTTATAAATGTGTGCCGCGCCGCGCACAGCGCCGACAAGTGTATTATATCCCTGTGTGTATGTGTGTATGTGTAAGCCTCTGCGTGCGCGAGTACTGTACGCGACGCGTGTATCGATGAAAATAAACATTATTACATTTTAACGCTTCCGTGCGCGTAGTAGTAGCAGCAGCAGCGGCAGCAGCAACAGCAGCAGCGATTATATTCGCGAGCTTTCACCTTGATCAAACGGAACATTTTTATCCCTTATCGTTCGGCGAATTAAATCGTCGCTTTTATATGTGCATACACGATTGCGAGTCAAGTTTAACGTAACGTGCGCACAGATACAAAAATAGCACTACACGTAAAAGCCATTGAAAATCTATCGGTACCTGGCAATCGGTTAATTTCGTTTCAACGCGCGCTGCGCTCATCTCTCAATAGACATAGAATTTCGACTCTATATTGGCAGGTAGAAGAAGAAGAAGAAGAAGAAGCATCAAGAGTAAAAAAAAAAAAAAAGAAGATATCGATGAAAAATTCAGCTGCAGCTGAGCCATAAATCGTCCGCGTAAAGGTATATATATAACCAGTCCCCGGGACTATCGATCTCCATTACGCGGCGCGAGGGGCTCTTGATTGGCGCGCGACTATATGCAGTATAAGCAGCAGCAGCATTCGATCTCCCGCGCAGCGCGGAAAAGTCGATCGAGAGAAAACATTGATGGACCTTCGGTGTATGTATAATAGTTCGAGGCTCTCTTTCTTTTCTGATAATGGGTAGTAGCAGCTCTAGCTGGCCCCGGCGCTGATGCGATCGATATATAATAGATGATGGAATGCATAAAATGTAATAATATCTCGCGGATGATCTCTATCCTGCTATATAGGCAGCAGCAGCAGCAGCGCCGAGAGCACGAAAAACAAGGCAAAATTAGATCTATTACGTGCGTAATATGTACAACAGGCAACGAGACACGGGGTTCTATTATACACTCACAAAAGGTGCACACACTGCAGCGTGCGCGGCATTATTTACAATCGAGCTCTGCTCTCTCTCTCTCTCTCTCAGTGCAGTGATCGGAGATTTAACTTTTTTTCTCTCTTTCTCTCTCTCTCTCTCATACACACGATCTCTCGGTGCGGTGCAGTGCCTGTATACATATTCGAGTTATGATAAAAATTTTCGTGCACATGCGTGCGTTATATACTGGCCGTGTGCCCGTGCAACGGTACGTCATTTTATCTCTCTTTCTTCTCGCTGCGCAGTTCAGGTGAGTGTCCGTGTGTGTGTGTGTGTACTCTGGCACATACATACATACATATTTCGCGCATTGTTTCATAGAAAACGACTCTGCAGCGGACTTTATATACGTATGATGTAGCTGCAGTTCGAATCATCGCTTATAAGCTCTTGCACAAAACAACGCGCACCGCGAGGAAAATGACACTTGTAGTCACCTCTCTCGCACCTATATGTATGTATACGGTATATTTCGACGCATTATTTCTATGTAATGTATACGCGATCGTCATCGTATAAGGCAATCACGCACTGACCCAAGCGCGCGTAATACGTGTAGTAGTAGCTTGCAGTGTCTTCCGACTACGACTACCACCACTGCTATATATATATAAACGCGTTGTGTTGTGCAAGAGCCCCGGCATCCGAGTGCGATAACAGCACTCAATGGGTGTAAGATCATTTGTTACACAGCGTCGCCGCGGAGATCGCCGCTGTTGCCGCTGTCTGTCGTCGTCGTCGTGTCGCCACCACCACTACCACCATCACCACCTCCTGCATTGTTTTGTTTCGCCGCGCGCGCGGCTATATCTTTTGCCATTACTTGCGCGGGGGGCTATAATAAGGCGAGAAAATCGTTCTTCTTCCTTGCGCGGAGCGTAACGCGTGACATGCTGCTGCTGCTGCGGTGGCTACGACGACGACGACGACGACGACTGAGACAGATAACATCCTCGCGTTATTCTTCGTCTTTGCTCGCTCGCTTCTTTTCTATAGGTATATATACCGAAAATTTTCTGCCAACTCCGCAGCATCGGGGCCGATACAAATGGAATAATCGAGCTGATATGGCCCCCCGCGGCAACAGAAGAGAAGAGAGAGAGAGAGAGAAACTGTTGTCTGTGCTCGAGCGCGGCGAGTTAATTCTTTATAGCCAATATATATATAGCTGCCTATACCTATAGTGGGTGAGCAAGAAAGAGAGAGAGAAAGCATTTATAAGAGAAGAGGAGGTTGGGCAAGCTTTTATAACAGTCGTTTGTGTATATCCATACACACGTACATACACACACAAGACAGACAACGGGATGAAAGTAAAAGTGTCTGCTGCTGCTGCAACGCTGGGCTAATATAATGCGCGCACTGCACTAAGATGCACTGAGATGCTGCTGCTGCCGAGCTATATGTATTATGCGATCGCGGGGCCAGCTCTCTGCTATAAGCGCATGGAAAACTTCGTATATAGCCGCGCGGAGCGTCGAATACAATTGGCTATTTTTGCAATGCCAAAGCGTCGACACGGAGCTCACGATCTAGGCTCTCCGAGGTAAGCAGCAGCAGCAGAAAGCGTCGATAGATCTGTGCTGTGCTGCTTTATGTATGTATATACGGTTGGAGGAGGATTTTAGATGGATGTGTAACGGTGCAATAGAGCGAGAGAGAGAGAGAGAGAGGCTGTCGTTGCGCGAAGATTTGCATTCGCGCCCGACACATACGGCTGAATCTTTATACGTGTATGGGTGCATATGGGTGTGCATACGAGACGATTTTGTGTGTTATACTTGGTAAAAAAATAAGGGGGAAAAAAAAGAAACAGCGAGAGGAGGGAGAATAGATGGCGATGGATTTGATGAAAGGATACGCGGTTTCGGAGTTTTACAATATGCGATACTCGTTAATGGTTATCGATCTATTTGTTAGATCGTCTTGACAGCGCGAACAACGTTTCTTTTCTTTTCTCGAGTAGTTTGCTGCTGATCGGCGCATTTTTAGAATTTTAATGACAGGACAAATGCGAGGGTATATAGCAACGATTCCTTGGTGTGTAAATCGAGAGCGGAATGTAATCGCATATAACTTATTATTGAGAGTGAGAGAAGCGATTGAAATTTTTATGCTATTTACCAAATTAAGAGAGAACTACCCTCTGTAATAGTGTAACTATGATCAACGTCGATGAGAGCCTAATGACTATAAGTGAATATTTAAAGTGTTTTAAAATAGATTGCCATTTAGTGACGATTTTTCTGTTACAATTGTGTTACAATTATTGAGAGCATTTTAAAAAATGACCTGAGCCGCCAATGACGATTCAATTGTTTCCAAAAACTCAGACCACTTTTCAACCTCTTTGAATACGATACGATAATACCACTTTAGGCTTTCACCACTAGACGGCGAGTACCTTTGTCTGCGAATCTGCAAGCGACAAAGTACAAAATAACAATCTCTATGTGTTATGATATAATTTATTGTAGTAGCTTGGAATATCATATTAATTTACCCTTAATTATATTTGTTCTGCTTATCACGGTGAATGAAGAGTTTTGGTAAGTGCCAGAGAGAGAGAGAGAGATTGAAAGTTTTTCGGAGGACAAAAATAAAAATTGAAAATAAGAAATTTCTAAATATCGATTACAATAATTACTGGTGTGAAAAGTCAAAATAAATCTTGATGCTGATATAAATTTGACAGGTGAATGAAACAAATACGAAAAGCCAATTCTGCTGACGATAAACAATTTAAACTCCGAAGTAGCTTGGATGTGAGTGTGACACGAATCGAGTCACCACATGTGTGTACCATTGGTTCGATGCAAATACATATAAACACCAAATAATATATAAATCGAACAGTACCTGCAACATCAAAGCTATAAGTTAGCTTATAGGATACATATATATGTGTAGCATATCGAAACAACAACATATAGAAAGGTACAAAAGTAGGGGGAGTGAAATAGGTAAAAAAGGCCGAAAAAATGAATTCGTGCGCTCTCGGCGCATCCCGTGTGCCACGGTACACACACATACGAGCACACATACACGTATTATAGATCCATACATATCGTACACAAACACACACATACACATACATGCCCACACGTCTTGTGCAACTTTCACTTGGCTCCGAGGAGCAGTACACTGGCGGAGTAGAGCCCAGAGGAGATGTGCGCGCGCCTGTGCAGTGTGCATGCAATGGGCCTCTATATGGATTGCCTCGCTCTTCTTTTACCGCTCACTTCGCGCCCCCTTCACGACCTATGCGAATCGGCAGCGGCGGCAGCAGTTAGGCTCGAATGTGCAAATCGCGATCTCCATTCGGCGCGCGGACTCGAGGTGCACCCACGCTTGCATGCATATAGCACTCACACACATACACATACGGTTGTCCGGGCGCGAACACACCAGCAGCGCAGCACTATATACTCGATCCAGCCATTCCATTCGGAGTATATATAGTAGCCCTATACGTTTTTCGGGGCACACATTTTCGAAAGAGCTCTCTCAAAATCGCGATAAAAGCGGCTAATTCATCAGTTATACAGGTATGTAATATTCACGCGTGCCAATCGTACGTGTATGCAGAAGTAGCATCAGCAGCAGCAGCAGCAGCAGCAGCGTCAGCAGGCAAAAGACAGATTGCTATCGAAATTCGTGACGAAGCAATTCATATGCATAATATACTTATTCATTGCTCATCATTATAAGCAATAGCCAATGTATAATATGCAGCGACGGCAGCAGCAGCAGCCAACTATCGAGGGTGCTTAAATGCATGCACGATTTCCCTAATACACACGCCACACATATAATATAAGCTCGTCTTGTCTGTGTGTGTGTGTGTGTGTGTGTGTGTATATATGCATGCGCGCGGGCACGTAATTTTCAAATGCGCGCCTGTCTGTGTGCAGTCGTCGATCGCTATCGTCCCTCTCTATCTTACTCGCTTCCATCCTACGGCGATATACACAGGCTCCTTTCAACCGCGCGCGCGCGCGCTCGAGCGCTAATTGATTAATTGCGGAATTTCTGCCACGCGCATATTTTAATTTGGGTCCCTCGGAGCGCAAAAAAAGGCACGACAACGGACGAGAGACAGCTTATACGTGTATGCATGTATGTATGTATACGCGCGAGCGCGTGACGTGCTACACAGAGAGGTATAGAGAGGTGAAGGTGCGGGAGTCGATCGCTCGGGTAAAGGGAAAAAGGACGAATAGAAAAAAAAGAAAAGAAAGAATTATCCAACATCCTAGGCATGAGATCGGTATATACGTGTGTGTGTTGTGTGTGTTTAGATGCCCGCGGGATACCGATCTTTCGGCACGGGTACACATTCTCTCTCTCTTCTGTCTCTAGTCTTTTCTTTTGAACTTTACCTGTGTGTGTGTGTGTGTGTGTTGTATGTACGTTGCTGCTGCACCTTCATCACCCACTGAGCGAGGCTGTGCACCTCACAAACACACACACACACACACAACAAACTGTTCATTCCTGACCCGCGAGCAGCACGTACGGGCTGCTGAGATCCTTTCCATATCGTTGTGCATTATAATATTGAATCGCTTCGAACCGATACATCCTTCTATATAATAATATTATAAATATCTATTCATCTATATTTTCTCTCTCTCTATGAAAAATGTTTTCTTTCGATTCGCGCGGACAATTATTATATTGCGTTAAAACAATGCGTTTGTATATTATACCACAAGATGCTGCTGCTGCTGCCTGAACGCTGCGCGCGCGGCTCCATGAGAAATAACAATTATCTTATGCGCGCGCTCGCGTTGCGCAAAATTCTTGCCTCGCGTACCCGTATAATCCTGTGTGCACCTCCTCCTTCGTCTTTCTTCGTCTGTCTCCTCTCTCTCTCTTCGTTGGCGCGACGCGTCGATCTACTACCGCGCGCGCTCGCGCGGGAGAGAAGAATTATTATGCACCGGCTTGTGCACTGCGCTGCGAGCGCGCAGTATGTACTTTTGCCGGCTCGCAAAAGAGATTCGCTCGCGGTCAGCGCGAAGATATTTGTGACCAAGCCTCGCTCGCTCGCCGGGGCAAATTTGCACTGCTGCCTGCTTGCCTGCCTGCAGCTCTTATAAAGGACTTTCTGCGGCTTTTGGGACGAGCGAGCGACTCGACGATAATGATGATGACCAGTGGTTCGTCGCGTCGCCTTCTCGCAGTCTATCTCTCTCTCTTTCTTGTGTCGTCGTCGTCGTCGTCGTCGCGCAATAATCAAGCCGAGAGCAGAGAGCTGCAGTTGCATCAGTTGCACGAGTAGTTTTAGTAGTAGTAGTAGTAGTAGTAAGATAGAAGCCTGGCCCCTTTTGTCGCCGCGCCGAGAAAATTTCATACGTATAGCTAGCTATATACATACGTGTGTTGTATATGCAGCGAAAGCTCATCGAGGCCTCGTGCTGCCGCTGCTGCAGGAGAAAACCGCTAAGAGGACGACGTTTGGTCGCCCCCGAGTCGTCTATATAGCTCGCGAGCGCCCGAGCCATGCGAATATACCGCTTCGCCAGCGTCACGATCTACTCTCCCACACACACACAAACACAAACACACATTCGTATATATAGCTGTGTGCAGCGCAAGAAGCAGCTGAGCGAAGCTCGGCACACGGATCATCTTTGCTATATAGCCGGGTAATTTTCGTTATAAACATTGTGATTTCGCGTAATACGGCGAGGCTCGCGCGACTAGAGAGACGTTCTTCTTCTTCTTCCTATATAATATTTCTCTGGCTTTAATAAATGCAGTAGCTATAGGCTCTCTAAGGCTCTTCTTCGGTCATCATTAAATCTCTCTCTATCTCTCTCTATATATATATATTTCCACTTGTGCCACTGCTCGAGCAAGAGAGATAGATAGCGAGAGAGAGAGAGAGAGCTTAGGAGCGCAGCGGCTATGGCACAGCCTGCGACGACTTGCGTTGATATATATCAACGTTTTGTGTTTATACAAAGGTGATTACACGCTCCGAAGCGGGTATATACTAGTACAGCAGATCGCTCCGCCGACACACAACCGTACATCTTATATACCGATATATATGTATACACGTGACTCGATCGTCTCTGTGTGTGTGTGTGTGTGTATCGCACTGCGCAGTGAGCAAGTCGGCATACATAAATCGTTTATATATGTACGGCGACGGCGGCAGCGCTAAAAACTTAGCGCGAGCGCCTCGCGCGACACGCTGAGAGAGCAGTGCATACGTGTATATATAGGTACTGTGCACTTTATGTATGTGTGTGTGTGCAGAGATGTTCGCGAAAGAGAGACTCGTGTGCTCACACACACACACACACACATACATATATGTGTAGTCGAAGAGTCCGATATATAGGGCACCAATGTATATATATGCACACGAGCTGTGCTGCCTATACAAGAGAGTCGCGAGTCTCACGCTCTATTCATCTGCATCGGGGCTCCTGTATAAAACAGCGAGAGACCCGTTTTGACCGCGTGTATGTGTATGTGTAGGAGAGAGAGAGAGAGAGAGGAGCCGCTCCGATCGGTAGCTGCCGATTTTCTCGGGCTACTTTTTTTTTCTCTTTCTCTCTCCATACATACATACATACACACTTTGGTCATGCTGCTCTTTAACTTTGCCGAGCTTCTTCCTCGATCCAAGACGACGACTACGACGACGCGCTAAATGGCCGAATGCATTTACATGGTACACACACACACAAGCTAGGGTAATCGCGACTTTGTGTACAGTGGCGGATACCGTTTTGGAATCGACCCATTCGCGACACCGCGGCATTTATTACTAATAATATATGTGTGTGTGTGTGAGCCGATGATCGGCTGCTTATACACGTATATATAGAGAGAACCAAACCGAAGGTACATAAAATGTCGAATTGACCTCGTGTTTGCAGCGCACTTCGTCCGTATAATATATGCTCGCTGGCGCGCGTGCACGTGTGGGCGAGCTGTGCAGCATAGACGAGTTTCTTATAATGTTTGATCGATATTATTGTCTCGTGCCGAGCTCGCGCGCCATATATATATACGTATATATTATCCGTGTAGCCGCAACCCGAAACTTATATATGAAGGTATATGTATACGTGTTGGCCTGTGTAACAGTCCGAGCGCCCACCGGGGTCAGAGCAACCGACGACGACGACGACGACGACGACGACGACCCTTGGCGCACGGTATCGGGGATTTTAAATGTTTTCAGCTTATTTTATCGTCAAGGAAATAGTAGTTACAGGATTTCATAATAAAAAAAAAACGTTGAATTCTTTTTTTGAGATTTTTGTAAGAAAATATCTTTCCGAGGAAAAAATATGATATTAGATCATTCGACAGCTTTAAAGCTATAATTGAATACAATAATATTCTGTAGAAAACAGCAACCGTTAAAAATATTTATACATAATTATTTGAACTTGGCCACTTGCAGATTTACGGATGAAGGTACTCGCCATCTAGCGGTAGAGACTGGCTTTATATATATAATTAAATTTTCATACATTTTTTGTACAGTTAATATAAATAATAATGCATAACGAATACATTAACTTGCAACGAAGATTAATTGTAAAAGTACCTTTATTAAAATTATATATATGTTACTTTAATTTTAACGTTAGATTTTACATAAAAACTAAAATTGCGGTTTTCTATAACAGTCTTGAAATCTTCATTATTACTGATCAGATGATCCCGAAAAAATGTTAGCAAAGATCTGTGCCTCGGAGGTGCGAAGGTTCTCTTATAGGTAATTCTTCAACGATAACTAAGATCATCTGTAACAGTTGATCCATTTCCAACGCAAGTGATTGAACATGTGCATAAAATTAAATGTAAATATAAGTTTTACACAAATAAAACATTCTATAACTGAGACCTTTTTTTGTTTGGTGTGTTCAGAAGAATTAAAAAAACCTCCGATAAAAAATTGACTACATGGAAGCGATGTAAATTATTTGCATATAACTACTGGGTTTCAGAGGAAGGCTAATGTTTAAGGTTTTTTTTTTTCTAATGATTGCAACACTTTACTTTGGGTGTTACAAGTTACGAATAACTTTCGAACTGGTGCATCCAATGTGCAACCTTAATAGTCTTATGTCTTTAAGTAACGTCAGTTCTGTTGATAAAGCTTCTGATTAAACCGCTAGATGTCATAATTGATTCTGAACCTGGAAAAATATAAAGTTTTCTAATAAATTATTAATTCTAAATATGAAAAAATAACTTTTTGGTTTAAACACATTTAAAAAAATGCATTTCTGTGGTAATAATGTTAAAATTATTAAGCACATTTAAAGATTATTCTGAAATTACTATTAACTGTCACAAATAATTTATACCAGTTTTCAACTTCAAATAAGATAATCCCACTTTCAACTTACGTCACTAGATGACAAGTACCTTTATCTGTAAATCTGTAAGTGGCAAAGTAAAAATAATAGTATAAGTCAAAATCCGTTTTCAAATATTCATATATTTTTTCTTTCACTTTCTTGCTCAATAAGATCGCCAATATTAGGCACATTTTGAATCACTCAAAAATGACAATTGTTTTGAAAAAGAATGACCAATTTTCAATCACTTCAAATACGATAATACTATACTTTGAGCCTTCACCACTAGATGGCGAGTATCTTATGTCTATAAATCTGCAAGTGGTGAAGCGACAAAATGTGTATAAAAACTAAAGCACGTTTTAAAACTATCCGATTTGATAAGTGCGAAAAATATTTCTGTTAGTAAAAACTAGCTATAAAATTTTTGAGCATTTCTACCGGAATAATGAGTTATGATGAATTATACTTTGCAATTAAAAATATCCACTTCTCCCCCGGGGTCTTCCCCGTATCTGCATAAAAATACGACGGTACAAGTTGCACCATTCAAACGCAATATACGAATCCAAAATGTTGCAATCGACTAAAATTTCTCCTCGTCCAAGCTCTCCTACCCGACACTCGATCGCGTTAATTCTTTCTTCCCGCGCTCGCAAAAAATCGATACACATATAATAATAAACGAACTGCTGCTGCTGCTCATCGTCGTGTGCTGTCTTCGTTACGTAATTAAAGTTAAAGAATAATGAAAAAAGAAAAAAGGCTGCATCACGATATATTTTTCGTGTACGTATATATGTATATACACAGCGCGCTAATAAACGCGAGGCGTGCTGAGAGCACGTTGTATATATATACAGCCCATGCACAGCGGAGCAGTGAGTACCCCATAAAATCTAAGCGTCCGAATCTCGCGAAAGGAAGTGAAAGTCTATATATCTATGTGTGTGTGTGTGTATGTACACAAACGTGCCCCGCGTCCAATTATTCTATATTCCACACGTGGTTACGCGCGGGCCGCAGCGGCGGCATGGGTTTCGCACGACCTCTGCTTCAATACATAGATATATATATATATAGTCTCCGCGTGCTCGGGATCTATCGGTGCTCGCGCGCGCGCGGGTGTGCATGAGAAGAGAGAGAGAGAGAGAGGCTTATAAGCTGGACGCCGGTCACTCGCTCCTTTCGCGATCGTATAACGTATAGGCCCCTTTTCAAAGGCCAGCAGCGCAATAGTGGCTCTGTGTATGCACTTCTTGGGAACGAAAAAGAGGTCCGCGCGCAGCCGACGCCAACGCGCTTACTTACCATAGAGAGGCTCCTTTATGGCCAGGCCGTAAGGCTGCAGCGTCAGCGGAGGATAGTCTCGGGGGGGCCCCGGGAGTCGAAAGTTCATGTACCTCCTTTCGCCTCTCTTGCGGCTGATGCCGCTGTTGCTGCTGCTGCAATCGCTAGATATATACATATAGCGTGTATGTGTAGAAGATCGTGCCCCTTCGTAGCTATATACAGCTCTGTGGTCTCGATCGCGCGCGTCTAAAACGAGCCCAACGATGCCGATCACGTGCGCGCGACCGATCTATAGATAGGTGTATGCCCTACGTGTGTGTGTGTGTGTGTGTGTGTTTGTGGATGTATACATAGCTGCTGAAAAATAATCATTTAACCGGAGGGGGGACAATGGGGATTCGCCTGGGCATTTAATGAATCGATAAATCATCCCGAAAGAGCGAAGGTGTACATACATGTATGACGTACGCGAATAACAACACACTCGGCCCTTCCGGTTTCTATAGCTGCTGCTGCGGCTGATCGTCATCATCATCATCATCATCATGGGCGACATTGTGTGACCAATCGATTGGTATCGCGCCTACGGGGCTTTTTTCTCTTTCTTTTTCATACTTCTCTTCTGCTTCTGCTTCTACTACCACTGTTGCTGATGCTGCTGCTATTGCTTTTTTTTTCGCTATCCATATGTCAAATCTCTTTACCGAAACACGCCAGAACATGCCTTGGCATTAATGTCCAAGCATGCCAGCAAGCGCTCGGTGTCGATTTTTTCTTTCCTTCCTCGTGCTTTTTTTTTTGTATGTTATACATAATATCGGCCAAGCCCTTTCATGGGACCTATTTAACCGGTGCGTGAGTTGTATGTGCGGCTAGTTTTATATAGAGGATTGGGGGTATAACGCGACACCTTTTTGTTCCCGATGACTGATCGGATTTTTTCCGGAAAAAGATTCGAATTTAAACTTTTCACCTAGTTTTTATCGGTGAGGTAAGGAGTTTGTAACAATTACCGGGTCCGGTTGTTGCTTCACTTCTCTCTGACTTGTATACGACGACGACGACGACGATCCACCCACGCCACTTGTCCAAAACCCAGCGCACAACGAGCCTGTATGCAAGCCGCAAGACCATAATATCACTACGCGCATGTGTGTGTGTGTGTGTGTTTCCGTTTCTCTCCTCTCACGAGAGTGCATATAGGCTTGTGATACAGCGCCAACCGAGAGAAAAAAGAATATTCTTATTGGGCCGCCTTCGCATCTCTCCTTTGCCTATTTTAAACTCGATCTCTCTCTCTCTCTCTCTCTCTGCACTGTCTTTTATAAGTACCACATTATAGCTGTGTACGCTGCGTCTGTGTCACACAAAGAGCCGCTACAAGAGATCTTTCTCTCTTTCGGCGAGCATTACACACACACATAGGCGCGCATAGATAATAGTTATGCAATCGCGCGCGGCAGAGATACGCGCACACTTGGAAATTTTAATAAGTGACCCATGCGCGAGCTTTTCTCGATACCATTGTTGTCTGCAATAATATAACGCTATAAGCTCGCTTCGACTACATTACCTCTCTCTCTCTCTCTCTGTATGTATACTCGAAAGAAAGTAAAGATGAATTATAAAAAAAAAAGTAAAAGGGAAAAGTAATACCTCCCGCCCGATCTTCGAATTGTGTGCTGTGCCTCGCGGACGTTATTATTGATGCGCGCGCTTCGCGGGAGATCGGCAAGCGAGATATATATCTAAATTGTCATTTGTGTGTGTGTGTTTGCGTTTTGTTTGCTCGCTTGCTTGCTTGTTCTATCGACGAACCTCGGCGAAATTTTATTTATTTTTTTTTTTTGTTCTTCGCGCGCGCACAACAATGAGATCCGTACGCGACGCGTGTACGGGAGAGTGAAAGGATATTATAAAAAAGTTACACCTCATCGTTCTGTCTCTCCCGACGACGACGACGACGACGACGACTTTTGCAATGCGTGCGTTGTGCGTTGTTGTGTCCGAGGAGGGAGGAGTCGCGCATCATGATGCTGCGGGATAACCCGCGCGTGTATGTAAGGATACGAGAGAGATGTGGGTGCGGACAATTGAGACGCGCGTCCGTATACATTATACATTCGTGTACTCAGACAGACACAACGCATCGCACCTAGAAAGTGTCCAGGTCAGTTTTGTTGACCGCACCTTGTAATGCGTATAAGAGTGGACGAGATATCCTCCGACGAGAGACGATGATATATGCTTTCGAATCTCGCCCGCAGTCCCGGACGCGATACGACCGGAACATATATTAACGGCCAAAAAAAAAGGAGTCATAATTTCGAAGGCTGATTAGAGGCTTCTTCTTTTTATGATATATATAATACAACGCGTGCGTTGAAAAAAGTTCACCGCCCGATAATGTAGTCTATTGCGTGGCTTAGATATACATGTACCGAAGAATCATATCGTTTTCTCTCGTGCGACCATATATATATATAGGCTCGAGAGGGCCACATTTTTTATGCTCGCACCGATACAAAAGGTCGCAGCGAAGAAGAAGTGGAGAGAGAGAGAGAGAGAGAGAGAAAAAAAGAAGCGATCGTCGGCGTCGTTTCTTCCTGTATTATATACTATATATTTTCTGCGTGTGGACAAATGACTTTGACTATAATATGAACGTGGATATATATACGTGACCCAATAGGCTAACGCACGATTTTCCACTTTGTGTGTGTGTATAAAGAAGGCGCTCGCGTGGACGCATGCTTGCCTATACATCATTATACCGGACTCAGGCCGAGATTCGTCGCACGATCCGCTGGTCATACGTATAAACACAGATTTCGTATTACGTGACTACGGACGAAAAAAAGGGTTTCCTTCCGACGTCGCTGTTTTTGTTGTTGTTGTTGTTGTTGTGTTATTTCAATGGCATTGAGAAAAAAAGTATATAAATCATGACAGGTGCAGACTGCTGCTACTGGTGAACTGCGCGGACGCTTATTTTTTTGATTTTGTTGGAAAAAAAAAGGAATAAAATTAATTCAACGTTACTCCATTGTGTTATGTACATTACGTAAAGGCATGAGATCGCATCCCTCAAAGTCCGCGCACGTGTTATGTATGTATAGGTGTACCCACACACACACACACAGACACACAGCTAAGAGCTTAGAGAACGTACGATTAGACGACCCAGAGCTGCTCTCTCTCTCTCTAGAGAAAGATCGAGTCTCGTCGCTCGCGAGTCTGTATATATATATATAGTGCTGGAGCTCCGCACGGCGCGCGGCAACAAATGGGCCGTTGTTAAAGCGGTACATGCCAAAAAACCAAGCCCATTGCATGCCTCGCGCCGTGCAGCGCGCCTCATATATATGCGCCTGCTTATGCAGCATCAGCAGCAGCAGCAGCAGCAGCCAGAGCAGAGAAGAAGAAGAAGAGAAAGAGGCACGCGCGTCACGTTTATCCTTATCGAATGCCGCCGCCGCCGACGCTAAAGTCGCGCGCGGTTACGGCATATATAGGTAGGTAGGTATAAGGTAGATATATGGTCGAGGCAGAGAAAGAGAGACCTGCTGAGAAAGGATCACATACGTATATACAATATGCTTATATATATACCCTATATAGGTAAGAGTAAAAGCTCCGAGTAATAAGAGGGCTAATTGCCGCGAGAGAGCAGCTAGACGTATGTGCAGCAGGGCTCCACGAAATTCTTCTTATTTATTTATTATATAAAATATATAGACCCTATGTAGCTGAACACGTTGCGTTTTTGTGTGTGTGTGTGTGTGTGTGTAAGCGCATGGGACTGAGAAATAAAAAAAGACGAAAGGTATTTCATGTGTCGATCGCGTCGAATACTATATAAACGTCGCGTCGAATGAACATGTCGCGTTTCTGCGTCCAATATCAAAGTCTATTTAGGCGCGCGCGCGAGCTGCAAGTCGAGATTTCTATTATAATAAAGTGTACGAACGAGAGAAATGCAGCCCCCGACGGAGGATCATCTCTCTCTCTCTCTCTCTCTCTCTCTCGATCAGTTCGAGCGTCAAAGTGTGAAAATCGGCTCGTTTTTTGTGTCAAAAAGGACATCACGCGTCGTCATCG
Source organism: Trichogramma dendrolimi (assembly GCA_034770305.1). Classification (NCBI taxonomy): domain Eukaryota; kingdom Metazoa; phylum Arthropoda; class Insecta; order Hymenoptera; family Trichogrammatidae; genus Trichogramma; species Trichogramma dendrolimi. The sequence continues at coordinate 275,314 of JAPMIB010000031.1, read as the reverse complement.
ACACGCGTGTATACAGTTTGCGAAAAAAAGAATAAGAAGACGAAGAAAAGACGAAGAATGAGACGAGTCTCGTACGTACATGCGTCGGGTGACTCGATCGCTAAATGTTACCTTTTTTTTCTAGACTATTTTTCTAGACTACGTAATAATAGAAACGGACAATCCGCCTAATCGATCTCGACGCGTTTAGCTCCCATTGATACTCTCGACGTGTGCGGATCGATTGTCGTGGAATAAAAAAAGAAGGAATATGCGCAATGGGCCGTACTGCGTTGCAATAATACTTTTGGTATATAGAAATGCTCGAGATGTTATGGCTAGTTTCTGGCCAAAAGTTTGTTGGGCGTGAAGGGGCCATTGGAGCTGGGCTTCCACTAATCAGACGTGTAAAGTTTCTTATTTTATGGACGTATAGTATTCCAAGATTTTTTTAATGACCATTTTTTTAACTTCCTTCAATTCCGACGAATAGCGATCTTTCAGTATATCAGAAAGTAAAAATTCGTGCTGTGATTTATGCGGATATTTTTGCTTTGCCACTTGCAGATTCACGGATAAAGGTACTTGCCATCTAGCAGGACACAATCATGGGTAATTATCATATTGATTCGTTATTGATTCGTACAGTAATTTTCACTTGAAAGTGAGAAGGACTCATTGTGGATTTGGATCTATTGGCCCTCGGAAATATACACAGCCACGCATATTGTCACTTGCAGATTTAACAGATGAAGGTACTCGCCATTTAGTGGTGGATGCACGAAGTGGTATCGTCGTATTCGAAGTGGTCGAAAATCGATCTATATTCTTGTTTGCAAGATAATTGTATGAAAAAATTGTAAAAAACGAGTCAATAAATGTTGAAATTTTTAAATAATATTTCAAGTATCGATATTTCGGTCATCAGACCATCAATAAAGTTGAGTATTTCTATACCAGGGACGTGGACGTCCGAGAGCGCACATCTTCTCTCCTTTACAATATACCGATGAAGACTGCTCCATAATGCAGCAATGCAGACGCACATGCGGGCACAATTCACGTACATTATAAATACACGCGTGTACGTACCTTACGCACGTATACACGCGTACGTATATATATTTTTGCCTGCACCGCGATATAATGCGTATACGAGCGCAAAAGATGACCCGCGCGCGCCGCACCTTTTTTCCTCGTTGTCGCTCGCTCGGCTCGTCATTATGTAACCTTCTTCTTCTTCTTCTTGCTTCTTTGCCCTATTGTTGACGATGCGCCTCTCTTGGCTCGCTCGCGACTGGCCATCCTCGCTCTTTTCTGCATATTATTAAAATAACGACGATGATTGTCGCTTCTTTCTTCCTCCCTTCCTCTCTGCGTCTTTCTTGTTCTTTTGCTGTGCCTGCGTGTCATCGACAAACGAAACGTACCTCGCGCACCGGACGACTCCTATACTTTCGGCCCTCCTCTTTCGCTTGTACGTGAGTGCGGGTGGGTTGGTGCAAGTCGAGTCCGCGAGTAAAATTCTCCTTTTAATTACGATGATAAAGGCCTAATATATGGCCATGGTTTTATTGTGACAGCGCGGACCGCAAAAAATCGGTTTCTTATCGGTATCGTATTTGTCATTCGTCTCTTGTCAATCGAGTTACGCGCGCTCATGAATATTCAGAAGAAGAAAAAAAATGAGCGAGGTGAGCTAAATTTCATCGAGTGTCGCAACAAACGAGTCGCGGTCTTTCGATCGATTGTGTCCGTGCGCGTATATCTGTCGCCACGAGCACGATCCTATATACCCTACAAGACCCAAACATACACACACCTGCGCGAAGAAAATAATTACGTTACATTTTTTTTCTCTCTCTCTCTCTCTTCTCGACATCGGCGCGTGTAAGAAAGAAGCTCTTTAAAAAAAAAAAAAAAAGAAGAGACCAAATGCGCCTGTTTACCATGTATATAAACTACGCGGGAGGTCAAAACACATGCGGGCCGCGCGCGCGCGCATCATATACACACGTTTCTGTGTGTACAGTCCATTGCAAAAGACAAAAAAAAAACGCAAGAATGATTATCAAAGCGGCACATTTTATGCAACTCTCGTAAACGCGCGCGCGAAGGCTATCGCGTGTGTATGCATGGCACTGCGCCGTACATAATAATATGCACGAAGTTAAAATAAATTTGCGTAAAATTTCTAAATAAACGAACGATTAAACCCGGGGTAATTTTCTCTCTCTCACTCACTCGGGCAGGTATATGTGTATACGCCCGTAAGCGGACTTGTCTTCGCGGTTATGAACAGCTCTTATACTATATATACACATATAGCTGCGAGGCGAGCAAGCGCGATTACGACATCTCTCTCTCTCTCTCTCTCTCTTTCTCTTTCTATATTGTAAGTGTGCGCCTGGCCGCGCGCGCGCGCGAGAAAACCTGACGATTTTTCGTCTCGTCGCATCTACTAAGCGCGAGCAATGTACATCCATAAAGAAAATACATAGTAGTGAGATGCGGCGGCGACGGCGGCGCATTATTATCCCCGCTCTCTTTCTCGCTCTCTTGGTGTCCCCCTCTTTCCTTTACCCTCGCGTTGCTGCTGATGCTGCACCGAGTCTTTTTTTTTTTTTTTTGTTGGTGTGCGGATCGCGCGAGGAATCGTCCGCGCGACACCCCGTACTATATAGCTGCGACTCCTCGCGCGAGCAGAGAAAGTAATGGGTTTGCAATTATTTTGCGTAGGAGTGAGCGCGCGAGCAGCGCACTGCAACTGAAAGAGAGAGAGAGAATACAATGGCAGTTATCTGTATTTGCAAGTCTAATGCAGGCCGTGTGTATGCCGTCGCGGCTCCGACACTTTTTGACGTATGCCGTGTGTACGTACGTGTATGTGTGTATACCCATTGTACAGCTATAGTGAGAGAGAGAGAGAGAGAACTTGAAGCCCGTCCGGAGCGATGCGAAATCGACGAGCAGTATTATATAGTAGTATAGTAGTATGCACATGCGTTTGCGTAACGCGAGATATCTATTCGATTTTAGGAGTGCACACGGCGGCATTTGTGTGTTGCCTCATAAACACATAATATCGTATACACGTTGCTGATTGTTGTTGTTGTTGTTGCTTCGCTGCTATGGTCAGTGCGTGCCAAACATCGTATGTATACCTACCCACCTACGCTGCACACCCGCATGTCATCGGCGGCGGTGGCAGCAACGTCGACACGTGAGCCATCCGCGCAGCCCAAAGACAACGCACAAGCTGCGTATTATATATAGACATAAATTCGATCGGGCCCCCATAGTCGGAGCAAAACAGAGAGAGAGTGAGTGACGAACGGCCTATAGTGCGCATGTATCGCAAAATTGATTGTAGTATGTAGGTTGCGTGCGCATATATCCGCGAGGTTACATTGATAATATAATTCCAGTGTGTGTGTGTGCGATGTAAAATTCGACGATACCCTGGTAGAAATGCTTGGCATCAACGGTGGCCTATAATGTCCAAAAAAGTAATCGAGTAAATTGTTTTAACATACAATACAAATAATTTTTATGTTACAATTAGTTTACTAATATTTAGGGCATTTCAAATGACCTCATTATGACCATTTAACCGTGTCATCGAAAAATTTTGATCAATTTTTAACTACTTAAAATACGATAATGCAACAACTTCAGATCTATGCCACTAGATGGCGAGTACCATTTATCTGAAAATCTGCAAGTAGCAAAGCCAAAATAATTGTATGAGTCAAAGCAAAATTTGGAAAATTCAACATCGATGCACGAAAACTTAAAATATTATTATATCATTATGCATAATCCAAAAACTAACTACAAAATGTTGAGCACTTCTACGAGGGTAGTGGTGCTCGCTTAAGTTACATAGCTTTGTGTGACGGAAATGATATTTTTTTTTAAATTACACTTCGAAAAACCAAAAGTCCAACTCAACTTATCCGTCAAAAAAGCTTTAAAAAAAATTGCTGAAAAAAATATGGAAAATTGTTAGTTTTCCATCATTTTTCCTCGATCGTCCTTTTATCCTGTGGTAGGCAGTATATATTTCCCTACAGGATCATTAGAAACCAAAAATTCGACATGTTTTTCAAAGTGTATACCTTTGGCTAGTGATTGAACGAAGGAGAAGTAAAAAAAATGAAAATGAATAATTTGACACGAGTTTGAATGAGTTTTTGGTCCATTTTTTGCCCAATTAAAATACGAAAGTAGCCGCTACTTCTCTCTATGCATATTACACATCATGGCAATGATCCACCCCGAACCGCAGCTCAAACAGACCCAAAGATATAAAGATCATAATCTCCTTTTGCATCCTCTTGGCTCCTTTACTTCATCGTCTTGCTTCTTCATCTTCGTCCTTCCTCGCTGCGTATCTGCTTCTTTATAGCGCATAATACACACACACACACACACATATATATACCCAATTCTTATCCTCGACAATACACACACATACACGCATACAAGTACAAACGAACGAAGATTCAATTAAACTTTTCATATACGGGTGCACGCAATCTCGGCCGATCCGCTCTCGGCCCCGGCTGTGTAAACGTTTCACCAATGAGGTCCTATCTCCACTTCGTCTTCTTCTTCGTCTTCTTCTCATTCTTATATTCCACACGCTCTGTCTTGGGCTTCTTTCGTATATTATATACTGCCACTGCCACCGCATTGCCCCGCGCGTATATAAAACGATTAGCAGCCGCGAGGCGAAACGTTTTCTCTCTCTCTCTGTCTCGGTGTTTTTCTTATACATATATAGGATAATATACGCCGCAGATTATCGAGGGGTAAACGCGGTGAAAAGGACAGACAAATACGTGTGCGCTGCAGTTTGCGTTGACGTGTGTGTACGAGACCGGCGAAACACGCGATGGATAAACATGTCCAAGAGAGAGAGGGACATTTTGTTATTGTTATTATCATCATTATTGCTTTTTTTTTTCTTACGAAATTGGTCATCCGAGGCCCGAAAATATGATTAACTTTTCCAACGTGACGCTGGATAAAAAGCGGAAACGTATATATATGTCTGTGCGCGAGTATGTGTAACCGAAAATATAGGCGGCTTTGTGCGCGTGTGTGTGTGCGCAAGGGATCGGTATATACACAAGCGGCGCGAAATCGGCCGATACATTTATATACCATACACAGCAACGACAAAGGATCACGCGAAGCGCTCATAATGAAGCTAAACGGGCACGACGACGACGACGACGACGACGACTGCTGTCCGCAGTCAGAGAGAAAAAGAGAAAAAGTCGCTCGGTCACGATGCGTGTGTGTGGCTATGCTATGAGATGATGATTGTCTTGTCCTTTTTAACGCGCGCGTGGACGCGGTGTCCGATCATCATCATCATCATCCGACAGTCGTCGATCATCATCGAATGCAAAAAAGGTGACGATTTTTCAAGAAAAATGTTTTAACGCGATTTTCACCCCCGCCACGTAGACACAAGGGTGTAAAGCGTGAAAAATTGCATCAAAGGTATACGCATCTGACGTTTTGAAGAATCGGACTCCAGGCGCATCTCGTCGACTCTGGTCACTTCTACGAACACGATCGTCTTCTTTTCGCGTAAATTTTTTCTTCATTCTTCGATGCGCACACGATCTTACCGTTGTACGTACAATAATAATATACGTGTGAGTCGGTGTCTGTGCGGGATTCCGTCGAGAGATGACAATTAGGCATGATTCGTACATTTTCGCTGGTCATCAATACTGTGTCCATCTTCGAGGGAAGGGGAGGATAAAGAGAGCTTATATATGGCTCTCGTTTCCGCAGCATCATCGTGAAAAACAATGCAAAAAAAAAAAAAAAAACACATACATTCGTAAGAAAGGAAGAAAAAAGTGTCGCACGTACTGATCGCGACGCAGCGACTATGATCCTTGCTACGAACGTGCTCACGAATAAAGGCACCCAATGCCGGAGAATAATATTCGTAGATGTGAAATCTCGAATATACGTACGCGCATTCTTTTCGCCGCTTTTTCGGAGGAAAGAGTGCGCGAGCGGCTATATACACGAGCAAAAGGCTATAATAAAAGCGCCATCCGGAGAGAGAGAGAGAGAGAGACCGGGAGCTATTTTAACCTTTTCTCTCCCCATCGGCGACGTCGTCGTCGAGTTACTTGACCCTTGGCCAGCGCGTCGTCGCGAGCTGCGAGAGCATAAAAGCGAGCCTGAAATGATTATTTTTAAACCGGATCGCGGCGTGGTCGCTGCTAACTGCTGCTGCTGCAAAAATGTACATAAGTTACCGCGAGAGCGAGAGAAAGAGCCCCGTTGACATATGCAGAGAAAGAGATCTTTTACAATATTGTCGAAACGCAGTCGTCGACGGGGGCGCTTCTTTGTGAATTCTTCACTTGTTTTTCGAGAGAAAGACAGAAAGAGAGTAAAAGAAAAAAAATGTCATGAGTCGCTCGCGCGCAATTATAAAAATAGCCAAAAACAGGCGGGTCGCGCCCATGCAACGTCGTCGATATCGCCTTTCGCTGTATGTAGTACTTGATGTCTCTCTCTCTCTCTCTCTCGGCCGGTGACATCTTTCGATTTCCCGAAAAACGATATATATAACATCGACGATTTCTCGGTACCAAGGACGCGATTGGTTTTTCGGCCGACCCAGTTGACATAAAACATATAATATGTATGTAGTTGCAAGGTTTGTGTTATGCCGCTTGGTGCTGCACTTATGGGTGTAGCGCGTGTATATATCAGGCTATTTTTGGCCCACGAGAGCACGAGCAGCAGCGGCTCGCCCACAACACGTTTCCCAAAAAAATTCAAGAGAACCCGAGCGACTTGAGAAAAATCCATTTAGGAGCTCGCGAGAAATTAATGAACGTATATAGAATAGGACGTATGCGTGGAATCGTGGAAATTAAGACGGCGGCGCGGCCTCTGGTAGACGCACAGCACTTGAGCTGCGTCGATGATGGACGTGCGCGTCGGTGGGACTTTTTTTTTTCTTTTTTTTTTTTTGGTGTAAAGCGATAATTTTTTTTTGATATACCTTTGAGTTTTTTATCAAGTCGGACCCACTCAAAGCGACCATCATCCGATACGATACAGTCTCTTTCGATTTCCCACACTCGAGTGAGCTATATATGTAACGGCGCGCGTCCTTACGGGGCCGGGCGCACTTGTAAAGCACGTGTATGCGGAGCAGCGACGATAGATATAGATTTCCGGACTCTACGTACGTACATACGCGTATGTATAGCGAATCGAACAGTTGCATCTTCGAGTATCGCGCGCGCGCCAGTCGAAAAGTCAAGCGAGAGAAGAAGAAGAAGAAGAAGAAGAAAAAGCAAAAAAAAAATACTCTCGAGTACTGCATGTCTACTAAACATACGCCGAATGTGTATAACGTGCATCGACGTACCTGCTCCAATTTTGAAGAAAAAAAAGGAGAAAAGAGAAAAAAAGAGAAGAAAAGAGAGATGAGTGTGCGTCGGTCTGTCTAAGCCCGTGCACCCGCGCTGGCTCAAAGCAAAGGGCAAGGTTTTATTATTGTGCTCTATACACCTCTTCCCACGATTAGTCGATGGTCAGCTGGTGTTCGCCGCGGCGGCGGCGGTGGGGCCCACGATGCGCTGCTGCTGTGCGTTTATAAGGTGCATGAAATCTTTCTCCGCGCGGGGCCCCTCTAACACACCATATACCACTTATACCTACTACTACTACTAGGCTGGCCCTTCTGTGGGGCATTTTTCTACCTAAAATCTCCTTTTCTCCTGCCATGTATATCGTTTTATTATTATGCGGGTCATTCGAGATCTTTTTACAGTTAGGCCAACTCGATCCCCGCGCGCAGTATGCGAAAATACTAAACTACGACGGTGTGTGTGTGTGTGTGTGTGCAGCTATATTCCTTAAGACTGTGCGCCAAATAAACGCGTGCACTTTGTACACCACACTTACGGGTAAAAATTATTATTTCTCAACCTTGTCTATAAAATACTCGTACGTGTGTGTGTTTTTTTTTATTATTATTATAAAAGAATCTCCAACTTGAGGATAGCTCAGACTAACTGCCCCGTGGGCCTCTAATAGAAGAAAAGGAAACACGTAAGACGAAGAGGACGACGACGACGACAACGAAGAAAGAAAGGAAAGAAAAAATTGGGCGTAACGTTGAATGAATTTCTGTTTACCTTTTCATGCTCTCTCTCTCTCTCTCTGTATACTGCTACCGTATAACGTGTGCGCCTACATTTCGGAATCTGGTCAAGGACGAAGATCCTTGCGGCATGAGCAACTCTGGTCCACACACACAAATTTCCTCTTTGCGCTATATGTAGTTGTCCCGTTATGTTGTACACCGTGTGTGTATTCTTTTGTACTGCATTATGGCCAAACACAGTGTATATAATGTATATAAGAGCCTATATGGTCTTCTAGTCTCTCTCTCTCTCTTTCTCTCGGACGATCATCAAGTGTTTTTCGATTTCGACCCTATAAAGAATAAACGGTACATGAATTTACACCGCAATAACGAGGCAGGAATAGTGTAACTACTGCGAGAGCGCCTATATGGTAACAAGCAGCATCGGAGAGTAGTAGTAGTAGTAGCCAATTTAGAACATTTTGCTGCTGCTGCTGCAGGACGCGGGTGACAGAAGAAATTATCGAGGTCACACCTGGACGTCCGCTTGTGTATACCGAAGCGTCCTTTATACATGCGCGATTAGAAATCGAGTGTCGAGCCTCGTCGACTGTTGCTTCTGCTGCTGTGCAAAAAAAGGAGAGAGAGAAAGAAAGAAATAAGAAAGAGTGAAGAGCCCTTCGGCATATACCTTTTTTTTCTCCTATATATATATTAATAGAATAGCTTAAAAAAGTAGTGGACGAAATTCGATCGAAAAATTAGAGCCACGCACGTACGAACGTATAAACGCACGCGCTTACCTATACCTTATGCCTTATGCGTGTGTGTCCCTTTTCATGCATCGGAGCAATAAAAAGATACCGTGCGAGTTTTTTTCTTCTTCTCTCTCTCTCTGGTCTTCTTCTAGGCATCGATCGCTGCTGTTGCTTCGTTTTTTTTTTTCATACGTACGCACCGGTGAGGCGTATTTTTTACTTACCCCTTAGCCATTGCAGCCATCTGCCATTCGTACCCATAGCGCAAGAAGAAGGGAAGCTTCGGGCTGCAGCAGCAGCGATCCGAGGAGATTTCGTAGATGTGTTCGAGTACACGTGTGTGAGTGCATATACGTGTCTGAATGTACGTCGATAGAGTCGTAGTAGTAGTAATGGTATATATATATATAGGCTGTTGCGATCTGTGCATAACGGCTCGATCGTGAGGCATCTTGAGATTTTGTGCTTGCCCACGCGTGCGACGACGACGACGACGACGATGACGCCGACGATGACGCCGAAAGGTGTGAATTACGCTTTAATAATTTCCCGCTGTGCAGAGCTTTTGTCGGGCTATGTGTATTTGTTGCGATGTGTACGCGGCGAAACGAGCGGCGAACGTCTTATGAAATTCAATATATAATGTGTGTGTGTATTGCGTTATCCTTTGAATGATGCGCTTATGTGTTTATACCGGTGCTACCGATAAATGTCTCGCGCCCTTTGTACGTGCAGAGAAGATGATTTCATTTCGGGTGAAAATATCAGGTCTAATTGCGAGTAATTGGAGACTATAACTTGACGTTTGGACTAATGGAATGTGCGTCACCGTACGATGCACTTCGAGTGATTGAAAATTACTTATTTGAAAATTCATAATAATATTGATAATTATGAATTTATAAGATAATTGTAAGAAATTGGCGTTTGCGTATGAGTTTTGAAATGAACATAACAAATCAACTCTCTTGGTGGCAATTTTCCTGCTGACTTTAACAACGGGATTTTGGATTCGATATTACCACTTTGAGTCTTCGACACTAGATGGCGAGAATACTTTTATCTATAAATCCACAAGTGGCAAAGTCGAAATAATCGTATAAGTCAAAACATGGTTCTTATGAAATTTTGGTTATTTGCATTTTTCTTGAAATTATTGTTGAATATTAACCATTTGTAAATATACACCACTAGATAGCGAGTATCTTCATATGCAAATCTGCAAGTGGAAAAGAAAAGATAATTGTATAATTCATAGTACAGGTGACTTGCTAGGTGTTCTGCCCAAGAATTTAGTTTCTAAGAACAAGCACTAACCATCGGGCGGCTAGGTTGACACTTTTTAAAGTCACCTGCATTTCGTCACTAACTCCTTGGTTTCTTTGAAAATTTACAATTGAAATTTTGAATAAATTATTTCTTTGATCTATTCAAAGTTCTCGGCTACTGAAAGATTTACGATATTTCCAATTAATAAATTTAATTCAATTGATAGTTTACACATCAAATGTAGTAAATTCCAAACAACTATTAAAAATATATTTAAATGATATTTTGCACTAACCACAATACGTCGAGCACCTCTCTAAAATACACTTGATTATATTTGTTATATATTTGTATAGCTCAAAAAGGGCTTCGGTTTGGAAAATTATTAGAAAAAGTTTAAAACGCCAGTAGAAATAACCAATCTTAGAAGTTGTTGCTCACCTCACGAAAATGCGCATCCAATCACAATCGCACGGGAAGCTGCCTACGCAAAATTACCCATGACTTTTTTTTTTTTAGAGCAGAGGATATCTGCGTATACATACCGAAGGTGCAAGCACAGTCTACGAGTGTCCGTGTGAAAAAATACGATTAACGCGGCCCGAGGGCAGAATAATAAGAGAAAAAGAAAATAAAACGATGATCAATATTCATCGAACTGGTGCGCGAGAACACATGTTCCGGCCCTTTGCGCACAGCCAAGTACTTGGCTCTTGCCTGTATACATGCACTCGTACCCACGTATACGCGTAACTTCCGAAATGCTCACCTAATTTCTTTCCTGTGCGAATATATATATAGATGTGTATACATAAGCATATGCGGCCAGCCGTCACTTTTTTAGCCGTAAAAAACGAAGAAAAAAGAAGGAAAGCAAAGGTATATACAGCATAAAGCCACGGGTAAAAAAGCATTTCTAATCTGGACCGTGCGGGCCGTGGCTAAAAATGCGCGCGTTTTTACGGTTTTTCTCACGCAAAAATCCGCGCGCGCACCCCTATTAACACGACGTACTGCTGCACACGTATTTCCGTAAAAAAGTCCGAAAAATATATACGGGAGAGTAGGTGAACAACATCCCCCCTCGGGGGCCTTGGGCACATCTCGAGACACACACACACACTCGCACACAGAAGCTCATACGGTATAGCGGTAATTCACATTTTTTTAAGGTAAAAAAATGCCTTATTCCCTGCGTCCTTCTTTCGATAACTCGGCCGCTCCGTTTTTTTTTCTCTAGCCATCGGTATGTGTGTGCGTGTACCCAAGACACTCCGGTACGGCGCGGTGAGTTTTTTATATATTACCCCCCTTCGGCCGCGCTCTCTACCCCTGAATTTCCGATACAGGACGCGACCCCCCGATCGGTGTATAAGGAAAAAAGCACAGACACGCACAGACAGATCGGCGAAAGGAAGCAGGGTGAGTTTTTTAACAACGGGACACATTGCGAGATGCACCTTATATTATTACAAGGTGGAAAAAGGGAGAGAGGAAATGCTTCTGCGCGCGCGGCTTTTTCCTTTTTAGCTCCTAGGAAGAGAGAGAGAGAGAGAGAGAGAGAGAGAGAGGCATATCTACGACGATGACGGCCGAGTCTAAGCAGGGAATAATCTATCGCGTAACTACGCACTACGTACAGAGAGAGAGAGCGCCTCGTGCGAAAATAACGACGGTGAGAAGTTTTTTATGCAAAAATGGACATGGGAAAAAATCACTGCCGGCGCTTTTTTACTCTTAGGTGCAGTGTGTGTGCCGCGTATTATGTATATAGGTATGCTTATACACTATCTTAGCCGGGCGTTAAGGTTATTTGTGATAGATAGACAGTCATTTTTTTATTCTTTTCTTTTTTTTACTTTCGGTCCGGTGGGTATTCGATGATATACTATACTTACACATTTTCGCGCTGCATATCGATGGAATCGATTCCTCTCCTCAGTTCTCACCGAATGACCGCATCTCTCTCTCTCTCATACACACACCTTTTCTCGTTTTTTTTTTCTTCTTTTTCAATGGGACTGACAAACGCGCGATAATCGCGCGAACGCGGAAGGAAGACACTTTTTTTTCGTAACTATATCTTATCCGGCAATATCCTTAACTCGGATATATATACTTACGCACTTGAATACATAACGGAGCTCTCTTACTTTTTCTAAGACTCGCTTGGTCGCGCGAGTTTTTTTTGTTGTTTTTTATCAAATTTCTCAACCATTGGTCGCGATATACGCGATAGCACCCACGATAATACATACGCACACACGTATAGATTTCAAAGATATAGTCCATCGCGCCTTTGTACTTTCTCTCGCTGTGTTTAATAATAGATTGACTTGTTTGACTGCTGATGCTGCTGCTGGTGCGTCAAGTGATAAAGGGGAGGTGACACTTGGGTGTGTGTGACGAATTGGACGCGAACATTCTGGAAGCGTACGTCCGATATTACAGTTATAAAAAAGTATCGTCACATGATATGGCCGCGTAATTTCGGCGATTGCGTTTCCTTTTATTTTTTAACGCTTGTGTTTTTTATCGCGAGTTACCGTAATACTCCGCGCGCGATCGGCGACTGTATTGTCTAAGACAAAAAAAAAAAAAAAAAAAAATAGACGAGTGAATGATGTATATCCAAACTGATTCATTGCGGACAGTAAAAATGACGACGACTACGACGCGGTTTCCTTCGTAACTGCGCCGTATTAGGTGGTATCGTCCATTATCTATCTATACATGTTATATGCGGATGATAAACGCGAGACATGTGTTCGTGTATTAACCTCGGGAGAGCCCAAGACGACGACAACGACGACCAAGAGAGAGAGAGAGACGATAATGATGAAAAGAAAAAAGGAAAGAAATTTTTAAAGGCTATGTGACTCTCTTCGTGAAATAAAAAAAAAAGGAGAATGAAAGAGAGAAAAATGTAAGAAGGAGGAAGCGTAAATCCATCAACGAGCCGTAGGTCCTAACCCTTGATACACGAAAAATTTCAAACCTCTCCTCCTATTTTTTTCTCCTTCTTTCTTTCTTTCTTTCTTTCCTTTAGCGCTTTTTTAGCGCGAGCGTTTATATTTTTGGTCTATATAGTGCACCCCTGCACAGCAGCAGCAGCAGCAGCAGTAGCGGACGTGGATGGCCAAACGCAGAATTTCTCGGCAGCGCCTTTTTTTCCCTTTTTTTTTTTTTTTATTTCATTTTGTTGCTCTCTTTCTACACTCGTCATCCGCTGCAACGCAACGCAACGCGCGCTGCAGTAAGAAAGATTTTCGTATATATATTTTTTCTCCCTTCTTTTATACATACGTATTCTCTACTCTCCTACGCACACACACACACACGTGCGTGCTAGTGTGTATATAAGCACGCGTTTTTCTTCCTCTCTTTCTCGCTCTGCGCCAAATGGCGTTAGAGAGGGCATCGTGTATATATAGTATGCAACGAAGCTGTGCAATTGGTAACGTTAGAAGCTGTGAAATACCGAGAAAAAAGTATTTATTTATCACGCAGGGCGATCACTAATTGAAAAAACTTATCATAATTTTGTCATCCTGATCAGATTCGTGTGTAATACATGTAAACTCTCCCCCGATATCGCTCGTCGTCGAGCGGAAATATATATTACGCCTTATTTTTTTTCTCCTTTACCATGGTACCTCTTACCAGACCAGCTGGACTCGGGTGTACTAATTTTTGTTTTTTATTTTCTTCTTCTCATGCCATCATCGTCGCACGATACCAATAATAATAATAATAATAATAATTAAGAGAATAACAAAACAAGCTCGTACTTGAGAGTGTCCAAAATTATGACTGTATCACCGCAACCGATACCGTGCTTGAGTAGACGTATCGCGCGAACTCGACCGGCACACACGCGACAGAGGCGTAGCGGCGGAGGGGAGAGAGAGAGAAAAATCATCTTACAACTAAACACTGTGCGTTACACACATACATACACCAAGAGACGACGACAACGCGCGAGATGACGACGACGACGATGAAGAGCCTCTTCTTTCGCGTAATTGAGCTTACATGTATTTTGAGACATAGATACACACGAGGGCGTACACTTCTTTGCGACTAATGTGCAAGAAAGAGAGGCAGATGTTTTATTTCCCTTTTTTTTTTGTTTTTCAGTCCAGATGATGAGCCACGGCGCACCGTGTCCGAAAAGAGCGAACGAGAGAGAGAGAGAGAGAGATGTGATTTTTTTCCTCGCTTAATTGCAAAAAGAGAGAGACAAACGGAAGGAATGGATTACACTTTAATATTTGATGTCGCGTCTCGATAAACACACGGACCTTTCGGACAAACGCACGCGTGAGCGCGGGTCGGGTGCGAATTGTCTTTGACTTTTTAAAAAGCTATTACGTACGTGTGTGTGTGTGTGTGTGTGCGAGTGTATATGAATTCTGCCAAAGCTTGTGTAATGTTAGAGTACAAGTACATTTGTACAAAAATACGCGAGAGAGAGAGAAAAGGTCTCTCAGCTGCGCACATACACATTGCACTGCGCGTCTCATACCTTTTATAATATAGGCGCAGATACGAATCTGCCTATCCATGCTTTTTCTCTCTCTCTCTCTATTTCTCTCAAGTCTCATAATAATAAGCGCGAGTCGCTGCCTCAAGAATGAAAAAGAGAGAGAGAGAGATGGAATATATATCGAAAAGTTGATCGTTATCTCTCACTCGCGAATGCGTTTTGCTGCTGCTGCTGTTGTGTACTTCCGCGATTGCTTCTCTCTCTCTCTCTCTCTCTCTCTCTCTCTCTTCAATTGCATTCCTACGAGAGGCGAAATCGCGTCAAAGAGCTTTTATATTTATTACGTGTGTGTGTGTGTGTGTATAGTAGCTGCTGCATACACGAAGCGATTCAATTATTCATTCGCGCGTATGGCGTACTCGTCACGCAAAAGGAAGAAGAAGAAGCTTTCGAAAAGTTTGACCGAATTAGACAAACTTTTTTTTTCCCTTCTATCGCAGCTCGGAACGTCCTTTACACGTGTGCGCGCGCGCGCGCAAAAAAAAAACCCACACACGCACCGCCGAGAGACAATCGCGTTTAGCTTTTAGCCGAGGCCAGCAGCAGCAACAGCAGCACCGCGAGCTGTTTGACAATGTGGCGGTGGCGGGCTGGCCAGTTTGTGTGCGAGTGTTGAATCAGTTGCCCGCATATTATGTTATGTGCGTATGTGGCCTATGTATAAAAAATGCGTTACGTGTCGCTCTTCTTTGCGAAGACGACAAAAAAAGGAAAAAAAAAAAAAAGAGAACGAAAGACAACAGGTAAAGTGTGTGTGTATATATATATCTCTCTATGCTGCACGTAATATAATGTGAACTGTATAATAACGGACGAGCCGCGAGACTCGTAAAGCGCCTCTCTCTCTCTCTGCTTTCGGAGCGCAGTGTATTACAGCTAGCGACGACGAACGACGACGACGAGATAACTATATTTGCCTTTTATTTATTCGTCGCGCCGAGTGTGTGGCCTTTTTTTCTTCTTCTTCTTCTTCATTATTTCCGACGTATCATCGCGCGCACTTACGTACGATGTACGAAATCCTCGGCGAGCTCGGAGAGGTGTTAAATTACGTATTTTATAAAAAAAAAAATGTATCTGTGTGCGTGTGTATACACGCCTAATTACCGGGTGACCGAATGACAAAACGTTATATATATATATATATATAAAAAAAAATGATGAAAAGACAGAAAAAAAACTCGCATGCTCCATTTCGAAATTAATTTACGATCAAACAACGCGACGCGGCTTATCTGATAAAGCGAGCGCGAGTATACCCGAGTGTGCGTCCGTGTGTACGCCGCATATTATAATGTTGTGCGTTATGTAGCGCCCGCGGACTCGATCGTTTACAATTGTAATATTAATAAAGCGGTGGCGCGGCGCGGCGCTCGGCAACTTGATTGTATTGTAAAAGAGGTGTTTCGAAAAATTCTGCAAGCGGCGATTTCCCTGGAATAATTTCGACCTTGATTATACTCGGGCTGCTGCTAATTAACGACACGATAAATATATATATACATGATGTTTAAGGAATAAAACGGCACTTAAGCCGATGTATCAATATACAATCATCGGGCTCGCAAAGTCGAGATAAAAGTATTATGCAGCGCAGTTAATAACGAATCAACGGGTGAATCGTCGTATTAGCACTATTGGAAATCTCTCTCGTGGTATAGTATACGAGCGGACGGGAACCTGTTAGATCCGGCTCAGTCTCAAATATACACACACACGCACACATGTTTACGTACTGGTCAAAAATTAGGCTAATGAAATATATCTGTATACAGTAGTCCATTCATCAACGTCACGTGTATAGTATAGGCGCGTGTCGGTCGAGATCATAATTGACCCTCATTAGTTTGTGTGTGTGTGTGCGGTCAAGATTACTGTCGAGACCCGTCGACACCTTCGTCGGTATATAAATCGTCAAATAGATCGCTAGCAGCGGCTTTGACATATACACACATTTCGAGGAGATAGTTCTCTCTCTCTCTCTCTCTCGAGAAAAAAAAATAAAGAATCTTTCGAATCTCTCGCTGATTGTGTTGTTTGACCTGGCTCGCGCGTTAAGCCGGTCATTTTCCAAAACGATTCTAAACGATGGGGATTATCAATAATCAATATTAGATTTGTATATTTTTCATTTGATTAGTTCCTTTCTTATTATAAGAGCTCGACTCGACTTTGTCTTTATATGATGTGGGAAAAGACGAGGCCGTGTCCGAAAATTTTTTTTTTTGTAACTGGCCCTAGATATAGACGCGCATACATACATGTGGATAAAAAAAGCTAATATACACCACACGAGTCTATATATCTTTCGAGAGCTCGTAGTAAGTAGTAGTCGTACGACGACGAGTGGAGTGTAGCTTAGGACCGGATGGACCATCAGCCAAGGCGGCCGGCGCGTCGCCCAAGACTACTACACGTCGCCGTCTCCTTCTCATTACACACGCACAAGAGATACTTATATATACACAGTACATGATATGGTATATAAGACATATAAAGAACCGAAGAAGAAGCGAAAAGATAAAAATAGTTCGCGCGGGCTCTCGATGTGTCGTCGTCGTCGTCGTCGTCGTCACGGCAGGACAGCAGCCAGCCATCGGGCGTCTGTAGCTAGATATATGTATACCCTAAAAAACAGTTGCAGCGATCTGGAGCAGCTGTTTTTTCAATTTTTAAACGCGGTACGCTGCAGCGGTTGTCGCCACGCCAAACACACGATGATGCGATGCATTTTTACCATCACGCAGCGACGAAAATGAGCCAAGTTAAAAAAAAAATGTATCGCGTCCCTCCTCCTCCTCCTACTCCTACTCCTTTTTTTCGCGCGGCGACGTATCGGCACGTGCGCGCTTTTATATATACTCTTTTGGAAAATATATCTCTCTCCAACGCATATATACACACACAGAGATATCGGCGAAGGCTCAGCAGCAGCAGCTCTCCATCCGCGATTGCATGTGCGGTGCAGCACGCGGACGCTCATGCGCGCCTCCCTACTACCATCCACCAAACTGCAATGATGCGTGAGTCGAGTCGCGATCGCGCGCGACGGCCGTCAGGGGTACGTGTATACGACACACACACACAACAACACACAAAAAGGAAAATTTCACCGACGTCGACGTCGTCGTCGTCGGGGTATTATTACATGCACATTGCAGCAGCAGCAGCACTTGTGTATATATGCAGGGACACACACACACACATACATTCTCGGCTCTACAACCCCTGAGCTGCTTCGGAGCTTTGCCACCACCGCCACCACCACCACCACCACCACCAGCCTAGTGCGCGTGGGGTACGTTTCTCCGAAACGTATATAGAGCTACATAAGTCCGTCTCTCTCTCTTCTTCTCTTAGCCTGGCCGATGTGCGCGCGCGCGCGCGCCAGAGAGCTGCTGCTGGCTCCAATGTTTTGCCATATATAACGTAGCCGCGTTCTCCTATCGCACGAATATATATGTGTGTGTGTGCGAGTGTATATGTATACATGCACGCGAAGAGTCCCTCTCCTTTTGCGCTCCGTACACACACACTTGCACACTAGAACGGAGCAAGAGAGCAGTTCAGCAGCAGTGACCCTATATACATCGCCAGCAGCAGCAGCAGCAGCGGCAGTGGCAGCGCCAGCGAGCGAAAGAGAGAGAGAGAGAGGATGCGAAAGTCCCCAACACGCGCGCTCTCGCACACGGACGCGACTGGCGCGCACCAACACAGCCACGAAGCGGTGTGTGCTAAAGGCGCTAGTGCGCTGCCGGGTTAGTGCGGCGCACGACCACAGTCCACTCACGGATACGATCCGTGCTGGACGTTTTTCCACGCTCTCCGTGTGTACGCTCCGTGCGCGCGCTACGATACTACTACTACTACTACTACTACTACTACTGTGCGAATTGTATACACACGGGTCCGCCGCCGCACTAGTTTTATTACATCGTACCTTCGACAAAAACCGTACAAATACACTGGTTACGGCGGACTGCGACGAATTTTCCGAACGAATGTGAAAATTTTTACGCAAAAATTGAATACAAATAAGAAATAAAGTGACAACGAAGAGTGTGCCCGTGAATATCCTCGTCGTACCAGTCGCAGGATACACGAATCGTCGTATAGTTGTTGACTCTCTACGGTCGGAGTGTGTATGTGATGTTTTATCGTACGACAGCGACGAAGTGATGATAAATAAAAAAAGGTCATCGCAAGCTCGCGTGTGACGGATTTTCAGACGAAAGAAATAAAAATTAAAAAAAAAAAAAAAACAAGTGTTGTTGTTATAGTTTGTTTCTTTTTTACTTGGGTTCGTTCTTGTTTTTTTGTTTCTTCCTTTTTTTTTTTTACTCGAAAACGATGTTTAAATACCGTGTGATCATGAAGCTGCGTCGACGCAACAAAGTCGAGTAGTGTACACACGCACGCACAGGAGGTAGAGAAGAAGAGAGCACCTGTGGGACATTTCCAGCTGCATGCGTGATATAATAAATTAATGAATTGCGAGGCGATAAGAGCGACGAGCCGACGACGCAGACGAAGAAGAAGAAAATTCATCAGCGACGACGAGTGACGAATTTTTTTGTGGTTGTTGTTTTAAAAAATAAAATAATCACATGTGAGAAGAGGGAATAAAAATACGAGTGCAAAAAAAAAGTCGGGAGAGAGGAAGCAAAGATCACGCAGTTATCGAAAAGTGCGAGAGACAGCTTTTTTGGCTTCGATCTTTTTTTTTATACTTACTTTATTTTATAATTTTCTCTCCTCTGTGCGGAGATCCGTCCTGTCAGTTCGAAGAATCGGTGCTACTTATCACTTTGTGTTATATGGTGAAAAAAAGAGAATAGCACGAGCGGAGAAGTGAACTTCCGAAAACTGTAGTATATACGAGAGGATCGTCGCGAGGAAGAGAGAGAGAAAAAAGCTCCTCTCTAGAAACACAGAAAAAAAAGTGCGCGCGAACTTCAATACAAATAATCCAAGATGAGGATCAAAAATGCCAGCAGTGAGGATCGCTCAAGGTAAGCACACAAAAAAAAGATAAACATTCGATACGCGCGTCGGCATAGAGTCGCGAGAGCTGGCGCGAAAAACCTCGTGGCAGAAGCAGCGCATCGCGGTTTTACCCCCATGACGACGACGACGATGATATCACGCGCGCGTTTGCGAGCTTCGCTGGTGAGGGGGGTAAACGTTCTGTCTCTACGTTGGTGTGATACACACGGATATATCCATACTTTCTCAGGCATTTTTAATTAGCCTTCCCCGCGAGACTCTCCGCAAGCTCGGGGCAGCTCCTTGCGCCCGTATATACTTTCGCTGCTCGCGCTTACTATCTACCCCTCCAACGCCTCTCTTTCTTTTCTTCACGCTCTTTTTCGCTTAATATACATATAGATATATAATACGCGTCGTCTTCTTCTTCTTCTTCTTCTGCTTCTTCTGATAATATGAAAAGTACATCGCGGCAGCAGCAGCAGCAGAAGCGGGTGGCAGCGTAGCAGCAGCGCGGCATTGGAGCGACGACGAGAGAGCGAGAGAGAAGGACGGTATGGGAGAGGGGTAGTAGGAAGGCATTGTCATGCGCGCGAGTTTTTCACCCAGTATTTTCCATCCTCTCTCTTTCTCTCTCTCTCCTTTTAAGAGCTTTAAAGCTCGCAAGCTCTCTCTCGCTCTTTCTTTCCACCCACCCGCGACTTTTCTTAATTACGAGCTGCTGCTGCTACAAGGGGGTGATATTCTTCGTCTTATATTCTTTCTAACTAGTCGGCGAGATGACGCCGAGGTGAAAAGTCTCTCTCTCTTTCTTTCTCTCCCTCATATTTTCTTCAGATTTCGATGCCTCAGCCGCAGTTGACTTTTCACGTTTCGTCAACCTCGATCGCACTCGTTATTATCACTTTTATGTAATAACTTTATGTAATTTTATGTAAGACGCGTTATTTTTGTGTGTGTGCGTGTGTACCGAGTGTGATAGTGTCAAGCTCTCGCGAGATTCGCGCGCATAATCCACCAGTGATAATTAGCCAAATCCTTTTGGCAAAGTGTGATACGCGGCCACCTCGCGAGTCTTGCAGTGGCGTCGTCGTCGTCGTCGTCGTAAATTATACTCACGGACAGCCTTGACTGCTAAACTGATGTCTCGCTACGTTACTGCTGCTACTGCGTTTAGTTTTTAACAGTGCGTTAAGAAAAAAAAGCTCCCACGATTCGCGCTCGAATCAACTCTGCTCTCTTTGCGCGTTTGCAACGCGATAAAAAAAAGCTGAAGAAGAAGAAAAAGAAGCAGTCGCTCTTTTTCTTTCGTTCTCTCTCTCTCTCTCGAGATCGCTAATTGCGCCGCGCGGCTTTTCTTGAAGAGTCGTTTCACCGCTGCCGCCCCCGCGCGCGCATTAAAGTTATAGCTATATACACGTCGTATACATGTGTACTCGTGTGTGTGATACTCTCGCGCGCGCATTATAATATCGACACGTGCTTGACATATGCACGGCGCGCGTGCGACACACACACGTATCTCATAATAGTTGCAGTTGCGTCGAGCTAATTTCTTCTTCTTTTTTTTCATTTTGATCTTTTGACGAGCACCGCCGTAGTCTCGTGATATATGTGTCACTTTACGCGGGTATATAGATTTAGTACGTACAGAGACAAAAAAAAGAAGAGAGAAAGAATTATAAGCGAGGGCTCGAGTCGTGCGCGATGCGCTCGCAGAGATAGATCAAGTTTTCGTGTGTCGTAAGTAAGTGAGTGTGTATATAAGTATGCGCGCGCTCGTCTCTCGTTCATTTATGTGTGCTTTATAAAGGGGGTTGAGGTAATGTAGTTAGGCGCTCTGTCGTGTGTCGGGCGCGTGCACTTCAGGTATATTTTGCATATTGTCTGTACCGGAGAATCCACCGACGGACACGCATGTATATTTGATGATGAATACACGAAAGCGGAGAACACGAGCGTGTCGACTCTCCGGTGCGGGGCAAAAAATCTGTGTATAAGTCCGGGCGCGTGCCGAGTAACTCCAAAAATTATAAGAAAAAGCTCGCGCGTGTCAGAGAATTCGTAGAAGGAGCTTTCGTCGCAACGAATCGGATTGATTCGCGTGAAAGAGGTGCGTTGGCAGCAGCAGCAACAACAGCAGTATAAAAAAAAGAAGGACTAATTGAATCTCACGAGTGGAACGCGGAAACGATATATATAATGAAACGCGAAGACGCGCGCGCGATATCTCTCTCGGTGCGTGTGCTGCGTCTCGTGAGCCGAAGGAGATTCTTATCCCGTGTGTACAGCCTTTGCGCGGCACTAGCAGCAACACAACAATATAACGAAGAAAGGCGGCGATTCTCGCGGAAAATCGGGGCCTCATCGCGATTCTACTGCACCCACGCACACACCAACCGACGACTACGACGACGACGACGCTGTACGCGCTGCGACGACTAATTGCATATATAGTTCTCTCTCGCTCGCTCAAAGCACGGATGTACGTGCGATTTCACGCGCTCTAGGCTAGATATATTTCATGTACTACCTGTAACACGGCCAGATGGAGATTTCCGTGGTATATGCTCGTGCGAGGAGGAGGATTATAATGCATAGTAGCGACTGAATGCGTTTATTAAAATATGGCACGCACTTTTCGTGTTAATATTATGTTAATTGTGCGACTCTCGAGTGCCATTATGTATTAGGCGTGTACCGCGAGGATCAGATATCGATGCTTTCGATCTTCGCATCAGATTATAATTGTATTAGGTCAAAAAATTCTGAATGTAACAACAAATGCATTGAAATCACATTAACCTTGGAAAAAAAACTTTTTCCCTTTATAATACGATTTATAATTATGAATAAAGCCCCACGTTGGGCGCCAATCAAAACTTGAATTATAAAAAAAAAGGTATAAAAGCGATAGTGGACGCGCGAATCGCCAATACATAGCCGCTTGCGCGATACACGTAAAATAGTTGGTCGTCGGCGAATGAGGTGGCGCCACGAGGTGGTGTGTCGGGCCGCCCGCGTATACCGCGATAATATATACATTATTATTATATATACACAAGCCCGACGATGCGTTGACGCGCGCTACTGAATCTTCGCGCGCGCTCATTTATTTTTAATAATAATAAATGTATAATACGGGGCATCTCTAATTCATGTGTGGCAAAACTACTCGCGTTAAATTTTCCATTTTTTTTCTACACTACTCTCGTTATCGAATGGAAAACTACGCGCTTATGGTCGATCTCCGCTATCTCTCTCTTCCACTCGATCCGAACGTATGTATGCGTATAGAAATGTTACAATACGTGCACAGGTGCACACAGGCACCGACTGCTCGCAGGCAGGTATAGTGTATGCGGGTGTCTTTTCTCGCGGGCGCGATAAGCGGCTACACATTATTATACGAAACTGGCGCGAGGCACGACTTATTACGCACACACACACACACACACACTTCCATCTTGTTTGTACATTGTTTTTTTTTAACGTGTCCGCAATGATTTCTCTTTCTCTCTCTTCCTCTTTTTTTTTATTGCCCGTGCGTGCAACAATATTTGCAGTCGACCTTGCCGCGGCTCGAGCGCGGATTATGTTTACACACGCCGCATTTGCAATTTTTCGGATACATAATGATCGCATAAATCGAGATATTGGCCGAATGACAAGGCTCTTCTTGCTCGTACTTGTTTGGCGAACGTAAAATTTTTCTGCGCGCGCAGACCTTGTTTTTTGACATTTGATGCCAGCTCGAGTGAGAGAGAAGCAAACTCTCGGTCGCTCGATCAGCTCGTCGGCGGGGCCTGGCTTTAATTATAACGAGAAAAGAAAAAAAACTCATCGATGCAAATTACGTGGAAGCTTGCGCGCGGTGGCTACGTGTGCAAAGCTAAAAAGTTTTGCTTACTTTTTCGTCATCGTCGCGATGATGATCGTCATTGCCGTCGATCTTTCACGCGTGCATAAACTCGATCAAAGCAATCATCGTCGATCAATATTGTACTCCCTGATTCGTACGTTAATAAATGTGTTTTAAAACAAAACACGAGCTGCTTTTTACGTAACGATCCGTGTCCCTCTCTTACTCTCTGTCTTTCCTAATGATACACACACGCACACACACGCATGTGTAAGATATTGTACATTATTTGTCTCCTTATCTTGCGCGCCGCGAGGAATCATAGCAGCTTGGCTCGGCTCGGCTCTCCGCGCGCCATAAATCACGAAAGAGCAAATACAGCGCGCGACGAGAAGAGGCAGCTATACGCCGAGTCATCTATCTAGGTATAGGCAATAAAATGACATTTACCGACTTAGATATGACGTCTGTCCCTCTCTCTTTATTTCTGCTCAACTGTGTATGTGTGTGTACCATATCTGCATAATAATGCACAATAAAACGTTGACCGAGAGGCAGAAAAAAAGAGACAAGCCGCGCACGCAATCAAGCTCTGGAGGGAGAGATGACCTTCCGACGCAGCAGAAGCAGCGGCAGAGTATTGGGGCGAGCACAGCTTTTATCGTCTTGTTCATGTGTGTGTGTATCATCGAGACCAATCTGAGGCAATAGGCAGAGCAATTTGGCCTAGGCTGAAATACGACTGTCGTCGAGTGTGTGGGCGAGAGAGAGAGAAATTACACGAGCTCTTGCAAGCTCCAAACAACGAAACAAAAGGGGTGTTAAAAACTAGCAGCGGCGGGTGGCCCCTGTGCCTCCTCGCCTCGTTTATAATGGGCTCTTACCCGAAAAAGCCCGAAATTGGACGTCTCAGATTGGCTCGCCATCCTACTCTCTTTCCTTGCTTCTTCTTCTTCTTTTTTTTTTTTTTAGTGGCTGTACGGAGGCGCCGATAATGAAACACACACGGCCGCGCGTCTTGATAAACGATTATTGGCGCGATATAAAACCGCGACCAATTGATTAAAGAAGAAATTGTAGCGCGAAGGGAAAGAGATAGAGGAGAAATTACTTTTTTTGTTTTTTGTCTCTTTTTTTTGTCGGGGTCTGTGGCGTGTGTCCGAAGTCAATTGGCGTATGTATATATTACGAGGGATACATAATGGACAGCACGCGCCGCGACGCTTAAAAAGTACTCGTCTCTCTTCCTTGGGACCGTAAAGGTGTTATACATACGCATGCTCGACACGCGCTTATAATACACACATATATTCAAAGCAGCGCAGTTCTTGTCTTGTTTATCGTTCTCTCTCTCTCTCTTCCTTTTTTTTCTCCGTCTCAACCTCGTATTGTATACGTCATTCCTGTACAGCAGCGGGTATAACTGCGTAATGTTGTACACAGGGTTCATCTCCCCAAAAAAGTGTCTAGACGCTCGAGTCGTCGTCCCCTTGCAGTATAGTAGCAGTAGTAGCTGCCGGACAATTTATGTTGTACCGACGAGTCGCTCTGTACGGTGTCAGTTTCCAGTCTCTCTCTTGGCCATTGTCCAGCTAAGGTGTTACACGCACGACTATGTACGGCAGCTCCGCGATAATCTAGCCTATTTAACGTGTTCCACGCGCATTATGTTATTATGTACGTCAGAGAGAAGGTAACACACCCCACCTGTAGGATGACTGGGCCCAATGCGTTATTATTGTAACATGTGACCAGGGGTCACTTTCTTCAGGTGCCGAAAGAAGAAGTAGAAGACGAAGAAGGAAAAAGAAGAGAGTCTTTATATCGTTTATATCCCACACATCACCGCCAACGCTGTATACTTACTCCAGCGCAGCGGGGACATTTCTTCCTTACTTCTCAAGGATATGCAGTTATTCCGTATCCATGAATTTCCAATTGAACGACGCTGAGTGTATAATACGCGCGTCTATGCGTATAAAAGGGCGAGACATTTTTTGTCTTCTTTCTTCGCTCTCTTTCTTTCTTTCTTTTTCTTCCTTTTTTTTGCGGATAGTTAGGCACGATCAGCTCGTCATCGTCGATGTACATTATATATACGGAGAGAAGGCTCGCGGGGTCGTAAGTGGATTTACTTCGGGCACCGAATGTGATGAATACCACGGCTAGCTGCGTTTAGTTGAATCTTATTATTTGGTCCGCGCGCGCGCGCGTGTGTGTGTGTGCCTGTGAGAGCGTATGTCCACACGTCTGGGCATATATAAATTCCCGAGATCGATTCTCCCCCATCCGATACGTATAATATAATGTACCAAGGCTATTTGCGACCCAGTATATAACTTCTTTTTTTTTCTCGGAGAAATGTGTATTATAGGCCCACGCGGTCGCGCGAGGTGACACAGAGCTGATGCTGGTTTAATTGCTCGTAAAAATATGGGCAATTTCCGATCGTTTTTATTACGCGACGATGATCTATCTATGCTGCTGCTGCTACTACTTGTCTGAAAGCGAAAGAAGACGAGAAAGAGGGAAAAAAATCGCTCGAAAGGTCAATGACTACGTCGAGATACTTATATACCTTTCGTCAAAATATAACATATAAACACAAAAGCTCGTCGCGAAGCTCATTAAGCCCATACATATTATTATGTATCGTCGACGAAGATCGCGAAAAATGTCGGCGATATAATATATATCTCAGGCATCGCGTCGCGCTTGGTTATAATTCGGTCCGAATAACGGCCAGCGCGCACCCGGACCCTCCGAAAACAAATATAATATAACCACTGCAGCATTCCACTCGCAGCAGCGGCGCTAAAAATACACGATGTTATGAATGCGCCCATGTGTGTGTATGTGTGTGTGAAATGTACAACAGAAAAGCCCTGTGTGTATCCAAGTCCAAGTTCACTCGTCGCGTCGTCGTCGTCGGGCGAACATTAGACGGAAGAAGAAGAAGAGGTCGTCATCAAGAAGAAAATTTCCAAATAGGTGGAATACACGTTACGAGCGTGTATATAAACACACACACACACACACACACACACACACACACACACACACACACAGAGTCGTAACGAACGATTGTGTGCGTGCGCGCGCGCGACCCCGACCTCTAGCAGTCATGGGAACGACGACGCCGCCGCCGCCACAGAGCTCTGCCACATAGCATGAGGCGAGTGAAAGAAAGAGAGAGAGAGAAGCTAAGCCCGGAAGCACGTAATTAAAAAAAAAAAGAATAAAAAAAAATGAAGCTTACTACGCGTAGGTGGCAGCCAGAGAGAGAGAGAGAGAGCAGCTCTCCGCATAATGTTTATTAAAGGAGCATCGTCCGCGCGCCCGCTAATATGGGAAGTTTTTCTACTACTATGCACTGCTATACGCCGCTAATGGAGAGTTCGTTCGCCTCCTTTTTTTTCTCTTCTCTTCTTCTTCTTCTTGCTAATTCGTTCTTTATGTATACACGCGAATTTTTCTCAACGCTAGTTCATTATTATGTAGTGTACCTACTCGACTTCGGACAATTGCAACAGGATCCTTCTATATACAAGCTTAGCTGCTGCTACTGTGTAATAAAAATTGCGCGTTGCGATTGCACGCAAGAATAGCCGAACGCGCGCCGAACCAAGGAAATGCAGTTCTATATATTTGTACTTGAAAGCGTTAAGGATTTTTGCTTGAACGATCATCGCTTCCATCAGCAGCAGCAGCAGCAGCTGTTATAAATACTGCCTTATCACGTCCTGCGTATACGAATTGTCCTTCTTATAAGTTTTTGTCGTCGTTGCGTCGACTATGCACACATTTAACTTATATTATTTTAAATAGTCGAGAGAAAACGATCGCCATTTTGACGTGGTCCGGATTCCGTGAGTCACGCCGATTGGTCGACGAGTCCGATAATGGCACCGCGGGACACAACGCGCATTATATTATGCGTGCCGTTGCTATAGCTGCCCGTTTAATATACTTACATACTTACGCATACGCGTGTATGAGTATGTGAATTAATCGACGAGAAATGAAAGCGAGAGGAGGAGGAGCTTAAATACCACTGCGTGCCACTATATATATATAATACGCGTGAGCAGCGCAGCGCATGCTCCGAAACAAAACAAAAAAAAATGACGTAATGCACAGACTGGACCAACACATCGAACTCGTTATATGTATATAGCGAGCGACTCTTCTGGTTTTGCGAGCTGCGGGCTGCTTCTTCTTCTTCTTCGTTACGCATATAACATAAAACTGGTACTGCGGCAGAAAATCTGCTATGTGTGTTTCATCCGCACACGTATAATATCTCGTGCGTATATCGCGCGTGACATCATCTCGCGTCGGCGAGTGTCGTGTCGAGCTGCGCGAAGAAATAGAAAGGTGCACGCAACATTGTAATGCCCTCGCGCGCCTTTTCTCGTCTTTTTCTCTCTCGCCCGCAACGAATCGCCTGCAACTATACGTATATATAATATATATACAATGCGCGGAGATCTGTCGCCGACGCGAGTCTTATAGCTCGGAGCTTGACTATGTTTTTACAACGCGCGTACACGGTACAGTGTATGTGACATTGCTACATTAAAGGCCGAGTCGCGCAGAGAGCTAGCTGTGATTTATTGATTTCAAATTTTCTCTCTGTACGGATGACGCGCGTAAATACGTGCCTGTTTTGACCGCTGCGTTGATTAATGAAAAAATCAAAAAATAATAATAATAATAATAAATAAAGAGCGAGCGCGCTAGAGAGTAAACGAGCGAAAAGCGATTTTTCAACGTACTTGACCCGATGAAAATTATTACAGCGTGAAGTCGTGTTGTAATTTAAATATCGATTGATCCCTCGCGACCATACACGTAAATCGTTCGTGCGCTCGCGAGCACACAAAACACGCGCGCGCCACACGTCGCTGCGCGGAGTGCTACACACAATCCTAAAAGGCGAAAATTCATACATCGATGCTCTCTCTCTCTCTCTCTCGCTCACTTTTGGGCGCGATATATAAACACACCACATAACGCACAGAGAATATACGAATATATGGAAAGGAGAGAGAAAGAGAGAAAATCGCACAAACCAAATACTCGTTAATTATTTCACGCTTTACCACTCGGTTTATGCAGTCGCGCGAAGTAAAAGTTTACATATATACAACGCGCATATAATCACGCGTGCCTACGTATATATATTTAGGCCTCGCAGCTTCGTAAGCCCGCGAATTTTCGTTGTTACTATGTTTATGTGTGTATGTGTGTGTGGATATAATGTAACGAGCTTCTCAATGGTACAGCCCTGGAAGTTTCTAATTAAGCGCTTTCCACACACGTATATACCCACGCCGCTGCTGCCAAGTGAGCTATATAACACAAAAGCCGGAGCCGCGCGCGCGTGGTGTCAGCGACCGCGGCGAGAGAGAGCTTTTCAAAGCTTTCTCTCGCTCGCACCCAAAAGGCGCGCGGGGTGGATGGAGGAGCGAGGGGGATACGCGCGCCGCGCTTTTCGAATTCAACGCGCCTGAAAAAGGCGATTGTTGTTGGCCGGGCGGCAGACTCGGGAGCGTTGCGAACGCGGCGGACAGAGTTTTGTTGTTTCGGTCAGCGATTGTGTGTGTGTATGTGTGTGTGTGTGATACGCAGAACGGAAGAAGGAAGAAGCAGATAAAATATGATGATACCACGAACCTGTTTGACTTATACAATTATTTTGACTTTGCCACTTGCGGATTTACGAATAAAAGGTACTCGCCATCTAGCGGTGAAGGCTTGAAGTGGTATTGTCGCGTTTATAGTGCTTGAAAAATGAAATTGAATTATTTGAAATAATCAAGATCATTAAAAATGCGCTTAATAGCGTAATTGTCACTGCAAAATCACTACGAACGAGCCAATCCTTGGTCTGATTTTTACCACGGACCTTGATATAATTTAGAAAAATCTTAAATACAAGAGCAGTGTTACAACGGTACTCGACGCTGTACGCGTTCACGCGCCGGTGTGCTTAATTGCCAATGGACGCGCGAAAGAAAAACAGGCAAAAAAAGAAAAGAAGGGTATAAATACATAGAAAAACAAAACAAAAGCCCCTCCCCCTTCGTGCACGCCATCGCCAACACACACACACACACACACACACACACACACACACACACACACACACACACACACACACACACTCAAGTAATTACTCTCCTAGCCGTCGTCGAAGGAGTCGTAGCAGCAGGAAAAATCGCGTGCGAAAGCATCTCCAGACCATAAATATATTCGCAAACAAGGCATCGCGTCAAATTAATCTTTATACGCGCGTGTGCGGTGCTGCTGCTCCTTCTGCGCTACATGTCTGCTTGTGTGTGTGTGTATCTGATGATGCTTTTCCTCACGTACTTCCGGAACCGTATACATACATGTGTATAAATACATATATTTACACACGCAGACACACAGACGCGCAGGTACATTAATGAACAATGAAGGCGCGTGTGAGAAAATCTCGCGTGAAAAACCGGAACAATCGTCCTTCTACTACTCTCTCGCGGGCGCGTTATAGTTCGCGTTCACGTCGTCCTCGTCGTCGCGGTGTCTGCATGGCAGCTGGTGCACACACACACACATATATATAACTGTACACTCGCGAGGAGAGCCGCAAGAAAGAGAGAAAAAAAAGGGTTTCACGAATTGTGAATAGGAAAGAGATCGCGCGCGAGCAAACACACACACACACACACACACGCACGCACCTATAGGAGCAGGAGCAGGTCAGTCGCTCGCTTTGCAGCACACTCTATTTCGCTGCTGTGCCGTATAATAACAATGGACAGCGTCCGCGTTTAGATATATATATGTATAGATCCTCCCACGATATATAGGGAAGAGCTACTACTACTACAATTCTCGCGTATATACTCGGCGCGCGTGAGAAACACTGCTGTGTATGCAGCAGCAGCAGCAGCGGATTTTTCGCCTCCGTACACCTTTCCTTTTTTTTCACAGTCCACACGACGTATTATGGTGGGTTTCAGCGATTTACCTATTCGCGTCAGTGAACATCTTCTTCGTCTCTTTTTTCTCTCGTTCGGAAGGGGGGCTCTCTCACTCTTTTTTTTTTTGGTTTGTTCATTCTTCTTCGCTTTTTATTCTATATACTGTATACGCGATGGTCATCGTCCGTCGTTGTTGTTGTTGTTGTCGTTGTTGTCGTTGTTTTTTGTGTGTCGTGGCTTTTTTTTCGGTAGCGGACTTAGCTCGGACACCGATTGAAATCGCGTGGGACGATTTTAACACGCTTTACAGTAGTGTAGTGTACTACCTGTACCTGCGACCCTCGTACCGTTTGAATTTTTTTTCTTCTTTCTTTTCTTTTTAAATCGCCGAGAGAGAGAGAGAGAGAGAGAGAGAGAGAGAGAGAGAGAGAGAGAGAGAGAGAGAGAGAGAGACTGTCACTCAGACAGCTATAAGTTTCGGGTGACCTATTGAACCCGTCCTACTTATGATCGCATAATACAGCGATTTTTCATGCATACATTAATACCATACGTACGCGTTTGATTTCTTCATCGATTATACTCTGTATCGCATTCGTAAGCGATTATAATATACCACTTCACGTGTGGAACTGCGACGCACTTTGCGTCTAATCGGCTGTGAAAGATCAGCGCTTAATTTTCAAGCTGCCTCTCGTTATTATAAATACGTCGATACACAATTGATTTCTTGAAAGCTTCCGGATCCGTCGAAGCAAAACGTCCAAGTACTTGAGTGAGAAAAAAAACATCACAACGCGAGAGCAAATCGATAAAGATCGATCGTCTCTCCTCAGTTTTGTCAATTTTGCTCTTACGCATAAATTTACGAGTGTACGAACGCGCACATGCAGAAAGGACGGCAGCAGCGCCCAAGAAGCTAATCATACATTGGGCCTGGCACAACGGTACATTCGTATATACACGCAGTGTCCCTCTTTTTTATAATTCATCGTCGTCATCTCGGGGTCGAGCTACTTTTTTCTCCTATCCCTCTCTCTCTGTCTCGCTTATACTTTTTTTCATCTCTTGCTGTAAGGGACTGAAAAAAAAACAGGCCGCATCCTTTGTGTCCACGCACGGGCACGTCTGGGTCCTATACGTACGCGTATAGGGGTTAATCCGAAACATCGAAGGAAGCAGAAAAAAACCTCGCTCACCTATATTCTCTGTCCTGTCCATCTTTGTATAGGGCATAGATGTGTGTGAGAAAATCGTACCCCAGAGAGAAAGTAAGGCAGTTACGCGTAGGCCCAGAGGCCCTACCACTACCGTGTACGTGCCCGTAACGAAAGGGGTTGTGCCGAGCTGCAAAAAAAGTGTACCCAAAAAAAAAACTCACCCGAGGAAAGAAACGTTAGGTCTATAGTTGAAAAAAAAAACAACCAATCCCCACTCTCCACCTCTCGTCCCATACACACATGTGCGGCCCAGAGTCCGCGCACGCAGGGTCCGTTACATAAAATGCGTCGTCGAGGCTCTGCTAGGCCTTCGACCTTTTTTTTTGGCTAATGTTCTCTCTCGTCGCCGAATCACAGAGAGAGAGAGAGAGAGAAAGGGACAAAGGGAGGGGGGGATTGGCATACGGTATATCTAGGCGTCGCGTAGAAAAGGCTAGATTTCGAGGTTCCTATATTAGTAGTTAGCAGTAGGCAGTTTGCAATCGAGCGTGCGCGCGAAACCAGTCTGTGCCGACATAAGTATACATCTTCTGTGCTCTGCTGCTATTTTGTTTATTAAAACATTTGTGACTCTTGTACTGACGAACGGAGTGAATAATGTGAAACTGGACCGACCCACATAATGTCGCCATTCATCGGTAACGTAACACGTCGATAAATTAAAATAAACCAAAAATGTCGATTTCTCTCTTCCTTATCTGCGCGCCTCTCGGTCTAATTCCTTGTCAACCCATCACGCGAGTAATTCAAGATACAGTTCCACTTCGCTCTCTTACTCTCTCGTATAATCCTGGTCCTGTCCTGTTGTGCACCCGTCGATTTTATATCTATATCTATATACAATGTATTCCTGCAGTTGTCTGTGCTCGCCTCGACTCGCCTCTCTCGCAACTTGCCAATACTAATGGATAATGGAATTATTGGTTTATTGGTCGTACAATCGTTGCTTACCTACCCACACACATACATACATTCATATATGTCGTGTATTGCGGCTGCTGCTGCTGCCGACGATGCCTTTGGGGATGATCGTAATTCAATTGCACACATAGTGTCTGTGTGCGTGTGTATGCGTCGCGAAGACGGCAACATTACTTCGGTGACGCGTACGTACGTACGTACGTTTTGACAGTTAGGATGTCCTAACAAGGACACTGCCTCCGGCGACTTTAATACATATAATACACACACACAACACACGCATTATGTGTGGGTATGTCACAACTGCGATGTTACTACACGATGCACGAGGAGGAGGCAAGTAGTCGCACGTCGTACGTCTTCTTTCTTTATTTTTCCGCGTGACGGAATATTAAATGATACGTATAACGTTTATTCATTACGGTCTGCTCGGTACTAATGCAGCCAGCAGCAGCAACGGTAGAAATATACAATATAAGATTCTCATTATGTGGACGGGACGCGCGAGCACGAGAGAGCAAATGTAAACTCCAATTTTCGTAAATTACAATATCGTCGATTACGCCTGCGCTTCGATTGTATATACACACACATACACACACACTTACACAGGCGCAGATAGATATGCACTTGATACATCGATACAGATATATAGATGTATAATAATAACGCGAAAGAAATCAAAGAGAGAAAAGAGAGAGAGAGAAAGGGCAAACAATGGCAATATCGTGTCGTACGCAAGGAGAAAGAGATGTTTTTTCGATCGGCGGGCATTACGGATGTATAAGGTCAATTTGTAAGCAATCGAACTTATATATAACAGCCGCATACACATAGCGCATAGAGAGAGAGAGAGAGAGAGGCAATATTGTATTTTTGTGGCTGTATATATATATGCGCGCGCGCCTGGGCATCTGTATACGATATACCGCATTCGAATCGAATTTATATTTTCTCTTCTTGCTCTCTGTCTCTCTCTCTCTCTCTCTCTCTCTATGAGCTATAACATATTATTCGTAATGTAACCGTTGCATTGATTTATATCGTAGCAGTAGTACGTCGTCGCGATTTTTCCATCATCGCGGGCAACGAACGTTAATCGAATCAGAATCGTAGAGAATGATTAGGTCGAGGCTGCGTGTAATGTATATACACGTACAACGATACACATAACATAAGAGATGTTTACGCGCGTTCTTTTACCTCCCTCGCTCGCTCCCTTACTTCCTCTCGCGATGCGCGTAAAATTGGCCAAAAAAAGAATCTAAAACAATCTCGTACAAAAGTTGTATATACACACACACACACGACGATTTACACCCGAGTCGTAATGTTTACAGGAGCAGCAGCAGCATCCATCCCGCTAGACGGAAATACGCGTTATACACGCGTGTAAATGTGTGTGTGTGTGTGCAGTTCGTATATAGGTACACGCAGAGAGAGAGAGCCCCGTGTGCTGTTGCTGCAACAGCATCCACACATCTGCCCCCGAAAAAACAAAAGTCCCATTGTTGCCTCTCACTCTCTCTCTCTCTCTTCTCCTCGTCTCTTGTTTCTAAAACCGGCCGCGCGCGTCGTCGTCGTAGTACCAGAGCACGCTTATGTTTTTTTTTTATTTTCATTTTTTTTTAATTCAATCTTTTTTTTTTCTATACACTCGCATTCTTCGAGTTCTAACGGGGGTTCTACACCTATATAATGTATACGCTAACCTTCACCGCCGCTCGTAGCAGTATTTCTCTCCGAGAGAGACGAAGGAGAGGTAAAAAAAAAAAAAAAGTTTAACGCGTGCTCTTGATACACGCGCACGCACTTATATATGCATACATAACAACGATAAAACCGAGGAAGTTTCCCTGTGTGCGCGCGGGTGCGAGAGAGGAAAAACTCTCTCTTTCAATATTTTAATTCTCGCGTAGATTAAGACGGCGGCGGCGGCGGCGGCGTCGAAGAGAAAGTGTTTCGCGCGTACCCGCTATATAGAAAACTTGCAGCAGCGCATGTATATATAGCGTGACTTTAAAAGTCGTGTATATTTAGGGGTGGTGCGCGGCAGCAGCGCCAAGCAGCGAGGAGAGGGTTGAAAGTCTCTCTCCCCTCCCCCTTCTTCTCCGATGCACGACCGCCCCTCCCTTTCTCTCTCTCTCTTTTCTCTTTCTTTTTTCGTCGTCGTCGTCGTCGTCGTCGCGTGCTACTATATACATAATGCACGGTATATAGTGTACGGAACGCGCGGGACTTTTAAAGACCGCGAGAATACAGTCTGTGTATGTGTATATGAAACTAGACACGCACGCGGGAGCTCGAGAGAAGAGAAAGGTGTGGCCGGCTCTCGCGCTACGCGCGGAGCGATTATATATCATATATATATCGAAGAGGGGAAAACTCGGACACGGTCGCCGCGGCGCGCGCGCAGATGGCCAATGGTCAGTCGCGCCGGACACTCGTGGCCACGCCCAATAGTCCAACCGGAGAGAGAGGCTACTACTACCTACTATGTGCGCTTAAAAAATGGAGTCGAGTCTTTTTGAATCTTTCTTTCTCTCTTTTTTTTTCGTTTCGGTCGGAAAAGTAAAGCCAGAGAGAGAGAGAGAGAGGAAGGAAGGAAGAGAGTAACTGCGTGCACGGAGATAAAGGTTTTCTTATACGTATATATTATATAGTCGAGTCCTGCTGCTTCTGCCACACACACACAGTATTATCTGGAAAAAAAGAAAAAGGGATCGATATATGAACTCATGCCAATCTCTATGTTAATCTCGAGTCCCTTTTTCTTCCTTCGTGTGTATAGCTCGTGTTAGTAAGGCGCGCACACGAATGTACATGTACACACATGTGCAGGCGTGGCAATAAATAGTGCCAAAAGAAAAGAGAGAGAGAGAGAGAGAAGTTCGCCCGACGTTATATACGAGTCTGGCGAATTCTGTACACACTGCACACACACGCACACATATAACAGAGATGGACTTTGAAGGAGACCCTAAAAGTGAATTGTTACGTCTGCGGCTGACCTCTCCGGGTAGTTTTCTCTCCATACTCGTCGTCGTCGTCGTCGTCGTTGTCGTCGAGTACGGGGCTATTAAGCGCCTCTATAGCTGTATCACCCAGCAGCGAATAAGGGCCAAAATCTCGTAATTTCACCCCGAAAAACTCTTCTCTCTCTCACCGCATGCGATAATAAAATATATATAATAATACCGCGCACACACAGAGAAAGCATCCAATTGACTTTAATCAATCGTCTCTAATTTTTCTTCCTGATCCGATTGCAGCGGAAACATCGCAGAGCGGCGGCGGCGGCAGCGGCAGCGGAGTCGTCGTCGGTGGCATCGGCGGCGTCAGTGGCTCCACGGGCGGCGCCACGAGCCTGGACTTCGTCACCTGCGGCGGCTGCAGGGCATCCTATCCACTGGAACATATCGTACGCTTCATCGAGCACAAGGTCAATCACTGCCGGAGCTCGCTGCCCGGCTGCCAGAGTCCCTCGGCGCTGGCGAATCACGCGCCCGAGGACTCGGACCCGGAGGACGCTTTGGGTTTGAAGGCCGGTGGTGGTGGTGGTGACCCCACAACGACGCAGGGCACGGGGACGATAACGACGGGCACGGGAACTTGCGGTGCGTCGAGTACGGAAAAATTGACGGCCGTGCCGAGCATCTCCGCGCCCATCATCAAACGCTCGTCGGCCCGAGCGCTCGACAGTCCGCCCACGTCCCATCATCATCATCATCATCATCACAGTAGTCATCATCACTCGACGAGTGGAGAATCGGGAGGTAGTCCCATAGAGCTGAGGGCCAACGCCAGTTCGACGCCCAAGCGAAGAACGGGACAGGACGCGAGCCTGGAGGACGACAAGGACTGCATCGAGGCGCTGAAGAAGCCCAAGACCGAGTCCGTGGACGCCGACACGAATACCGTCAGTAACGGTGAGTGATTTTATACAATCAATTTTTACTTTATTCGTCTTCCCTTCAATACTTTCCTTAAAGGAGCACTACTATGCGCGCGAAAACCAAAGTGCAAATCGCGTGTACATATATATGCTGCTGTCTCGTGGCTGATCATCGCGTGCGCATACACATTACGTGCGTTTTATGTGTGTGTGTGTGTGTGTGTGCAATATTTACGATGTGTACGTGCGGGCTATCGATTAAACGAAGCCGACCTGTACACCGGCGCTTCGGCGAGCGGTAATTGCTTGCTCGCGTGCATCTACACACACACACACAAACACACTTGTGTATTGCTAATCACATATACATATATAGCGTATAGGTGATGGCTTCGAGGCGAAAGAGGCAACTTTCCCTTTTCACCGCGCTGCATACACAGAAAACGCGCGGAAAAACGCGGGTGGCACGTTCTCTATACACCAGCTCGAGAAAATATATTCACCGAGGCCTATATATATGTATGCAATCCTTTTTTTCCCGTATTTTTTTTTCTCTTTCGCCTCGAAGCTTTGTTTCGCGCGCGCCGCGTTATACAGACTCTCGAGTTTGACGAAACTTTTTGGACGAGCGAAAAAAGGGTCGTTAAAACGTTACTGCAGATATATATAAATATAATATACAGCGCATGTGTATGCGAACTGTTGGACAGAAATTAAGACGCGTATATATATATATATATATATATATATATATATATATACGCAACGATATCGGAGCAGTTGACAGCAAAAAAGCGACCACTACTGCGCGAATGCGTCGAGCGGTACGCGTTTTATAATACGCACAATGATATATTTGGTTCAACGAGTCCGAACAATTTTCACTGCCATCGCCGCACCGACCCCCTCCCCTCGTACGTCGTTTTCACGGTAGAGACCCCCTGTTTTTCGGGCTTGGACACAGCAGCGCCTTTATGTATGTATACGTGTAGTACACGTATGATCGCGGGGGGTGACACATACGCACGGATGGACGGACTGCAGTAGTAGTAGTAGTAGTAGTAGAGCACAACTCGTAGAATCCGATTTTTGAATTTTAAAGCACCCACAGGGGCATAAAGTAATCGATGCACCGGGTCACGTTATCCGTCCGATGTATACTTTTTTCACATTCTCGTCCTTTTTTATATTTCTTTTATTTATTGACGCATTTCGTCGATGACTTTTGCCCACGCGATTTCTTCATTGCTTTCTCTCTGTCTCTCGCCGACCAGATCAATCATAAAATCATACCGCAACTTAACGAGCTCGTTTAGGGCAGTCAAAAATCTCGCTCGCGTGGCGTCACTTCGCTTTCGCAACGTTATTATTGTTATCGTCATCATCGCCATAGGTATAAGAGAAGATCGCACACAGGGACGCGCGCGAGTCTAAAACCTTAATCGTCATCCCGTGCGTGTGCACACGCGCCTATACTGTATACACACATATATGATAACTCGCCGCGCGCACACCTTGATGATGACCCCTCGTCGTACGTATATATATATGTATATCATCTCCTTCCTCAACCCTTTTCAGCTCGTGCGCGCATTATAAAGACGCGGATGCTGCGGGGTCTTCTCTCTCTCTCTCTGTCTGCTTTTTTTGTTGTTTAGTCTTCTTATACGCCAAAAAGCTCAATTAGAATTGCGCGTGCCATTGTTCGGTATAGTATATGCTGTGTGCCCATACCGGCTTGAGCACGAGCCCGAATAAACGAGATGTCTCTCCATACCCCACCGCCCTCCCCTTCGTTCACAAAATATGTAGATATAGCTAACACGCGCGCTCGGCTCGCGACGCACACGCGTATACACACATGCCTACGTTTATATGGATATAGTTTTTTGTATGTAACATCGGGGCACGCTCCTCGCACGCGTTTGATTCACGAATTCTGTTACACTTTTTTCTTATACATATAAAAATTGAATGTAAAGAAACGACCGTTACGAGTTTTCTCTCGCAGTGCACAATTTTAAATGAGTATGAACGAAGCGACGATGAATTATAAATGATGAAATCGCGAGATATATTTCTGTGTCACTGCTGCTGCTGTTGCTGCTGGAGGAAAAGAAGAAGAAACGCAAAGATGGACGTAAAGTGACGTCTCGCGTTACCCATATACACATACGAACTCCCATTGTGCCCAAGCTGCCTCTGAGATGCCTCGACACTGATATGACAAATATGATTTTTCAGAGAGACTCTCTCATATAATAAAGTGTCGCGTGCTTTTGTTGCCCTCTTCGTCGTCGTCGTCATCGTCGGTGTAATATTACAAGGCAGCGCACACACATACACACCTTTCGCTCGAGATTTCGATATATAATTACATTGTTCGCGCACTCGATCGCCTCGCGCGCGCTTGTTGCATTATATATTATATAAATTCATCATATGGAGAAATATTTTCTGCCAGCGAGACAGAGAGCTTTCGGCAAGCAAATCGTAATAATGGTCCTACGCTATATATACAAAGCTTTCGCACCTCGCGCTCGTGCCAAAAAAAAAAAAAAAGAAAGAAAGATAAAGAAAGAATCAAACTGTCCTGGCAACATCTGCACGCGAGCGGCTCTCTCTTATACATAAATACATGCACGAGGTGTATACAGATGCAAGCACATAGGCAAAAATGACGCGATGTGTGTGTGTGTGTGTTCGTGTGTCTGTCAAGCTGCGAATATTAATTTTACCTTTTTTGCGAGGCGCGCGAGCGAGCGAGAAGCAAAAGAGAAAAAGCTTATCCTTGGCCTGACTCTTTTTTTTCTTCTTCTTCTGCACCCTCGCGCGCGTCTGTATTGCTCGTCGTAAACAAAAAAGAGAGAGAGAGAGAGAGAGAAAAGAAAGAAAGAAAGAAAAGAAAAAAACGCTCGCACGCCGTTTCTTGAAACTAGCCCGCGGCTAGGTGGAGTAGAAGAGAGAGAGAGAGAGAGAGCTACTGATATACACCACCCAAACGAAATTGCTTGGGAATTGCCTTGGAAAAACTCGAAACAAAACACGGCGACTTTTTCTCTCTTTCTCTCTCTCTCTCTCTTTTCTTTCTTTCTCTCTTTTTTTCGCGCGCGGGCTCCGACTTTTCCGACGCTTCTAAAAGAGTATATTATATGCCGGCAAAAGTTTACACGCGCACATGTAGCAGTGGAACTCTTCTCTCTGTTGTAGCCTCGGTAAAGTTTGCATACCCGTGTATACAGGCACCTATATAGTAGTAATAGTACCAGTAGTAGTAGTAGTATAGACACGACAACAACAACGTGAATTTGACTCTTCGGACGGAGCGCGCGTATATATATATGTAACATAAACACGAGCGCGAGAAACGGAGCGAAGAAGAAAAAAAACAGTCGTCGTTGTCTTCCAACGTGTTTTTTTTTTACCCATCGTTCTTAACACACGTGTACGCGAGCACAAACCGCAGAGCGAACAAATCGGTCATTTAGCTGTGGTCTGCTATCTCTCACGCGCACGTGTGTGTGTGTGTGTGTTTGTGTGTGAGCAAATAACTCGTGTGCGCGTCGAGACTCTGCTCTGACCAATGCGCGATAATAAAAGCTCGCGTTCGTATATATGTGTTTCTTCGAGACTGACCACAATGTCATGCGTATCGTCGCTTTACGAGAGACGCCGCAAATCGATTTTCAAAACAACAACAAAAAATAACAACGGCAGAGAAGATGATGATAATAATGATGAACGAAATGAACTGCACGCATGACGTACGCGTACGCGGATATTAAGGCACACACGTGCGGATCCTATATACTACTCGCACACTTGACAGCTTCGGCAATTAAAAATTAAAAAATGAAAAGAGAAGAATAGCATGACCACGGTCCGTGCGCGCATACACGCGCGAGCATCAAAGTGTAGATAAGCCACGTAATCGTAAAATAATTCTCTGCCCCGTGTACGACGTGTACAGTATATACCTGAAAAGAGATTCGGTGAATGTGCGGTGTGCATAAGCTGCAGCAGCAGCAGCCCCTGCTACACGACACAGCCTCTCTCTCTCTCTCTTACGCACCGACGAGTCCACCGCTCTCGTATCGTGATACACACAAAGTGCATACGTAGCATACGTACGCGTGTATATGTGCAGTAACAGCGACAGCGGCAGCCAATCGATATTTTAATATTGTCGCAGTCTGGCGCAACGGGTCGGTGGTATACGAGGGACGAGCCTTTGTCTGCCCCGAGCGTCCACTGTATCCACTCGTACGCTTCGCTTGTATTATATACAAGTAGTGTGGTACACTTTGTCGACAGAGAGAGAGAAAGAAAAAAAATACTTTTGACTCGTGACAGCAGCAGCAGCAGCAAAAAAATAGCGTATCAATTATTACGCTCGATGCAGTTTTTAACGGACCCCCACCACCACCACCACTACTACTACTACTACTCGGGATGTGTTCGAGTGCGTCACGTATATCGTGTGCGGGGGCTCGATGTGAAATCTGGCGTGAAAGAGTTCGAGGAGCTCGGAGAGGCCGTATTTCCGTCGTAGACTACTACTATTACCACTACGGGCGACCAATGACCAAAAGGAGACCAGGGCCGATGATGTGCCCATTGCCGACAGTGCGACAGACACACAATGGTAAATGCATGCAGCGACTACGACGACGACGACTACGATGAGGACGATTTCCAAACGATTTGACGCTCGAGTGCCGCAGCAGTAGTTATGGCAGACTTGCGGTGTATTATGAGGAGGCATCACGCGCAATTTCGGAACTAAAACGGCTCCCATCGCGGGGCTCATATATTACACACGTATATACGTGAGCTAGCTAACTCGATAAATGGCCTGGTCACTTTACGCATGAGACTCGACGATTGCTTGCGCGGATAGATGCCGTGTAGTTTTTTTTTTCCGCCAAGGGAATTTCGATCTCTAGAAGGGGGTGACGAAGAAGAAAAAAAAAATCCGACGACTCCTTTTTCGGGATCCTTGCGCGCGCGCGCGCGCGTTGGTTGGCCCCGGCGAAAGAGAAATTACGGATTTGCGCGCGCTTTGAAAGAAGAAGAAGACGAAGTCGAAAAAAAAATAGAGGGAAGAAGTAGCAGGCGAGAAAATATAATATATAATCCTATAACGGAT
This sequence comes from Trichogramma dendrolimi, assembly GCA_034770305.1. Lineage (NCBI taxonomy): Eukaryota > Metazoa > Arthropoda > Insecta > Hymenoptera > Trichogrammatidae > Trichogramma > Trichogramma dendrolimi. The sequence goes on along the minus strand of JAPMIB010000031.1, from coordinate 233,603 downwards.
GGCCACCCGCAAAGTTTGCATATGAAAAGAGACTCGAGAGTCGAGAGAGCTCGTGTGAATCGATACACCTTTATTATGTGAAGGTCTATGTCTGCGTGTGTCTATACACATCTGTACGGGGCACTTTCTTATCTCTCTCACTCTCTCTCGGCGCGTCGGATAGAGAGAAGCAAAGACACCCCCTCGAGCCCGGGGAAGTCGGCAATATTTTTGACTTCCGCAAGCAAGCAAAGAGTGAGCGAGTACGAGAGAGAGAGAGAAAAAAACGAGAGAAGAAGAAGAAGCGCCGGAAAATAACTCACACAATTCATTTTTCGGAGCCAGTGGATATTATATATAATACCTCTTCTCCCCCGGCATATGCATAGCCGCGTATATAAAGCGCGCTCAGACAAGTGGAAAACAAGGCGTACTGCCGGCTGCTGCTGGTGGGCGCGAGTCTATGTCATCGATTGTTTTTTAATGAACTCCTCGTGTATTATATAATATAACGTTCTCGACCTTTTGTGCCGCGAAAAAATCAGAAATGCCCGTTTAATTAGCCTGATCTTGGGATCTCGTCCCCTTTTGTTTTTCTCTCTCGCTCTCTCTCTCTCTCTCTTTGCTCCCTTTTTGCCCTTTAACTTCCTGGCCACTGCCGCTGCCGCTACCGCGCGAAACAGGAAAACGATTGAAAACTTCAACGAGCTTATACAACTTGCAAACCTTTCCTCGGCGCGCCGAGCTCGTCTCATCTCCGGGCATTGGGGCACAGGAAAAAGTTTTTCGTCTTAACAGGTCATTTAAAGCGACTGACTTTCTCTCTCTCTCTCTCACTAGCCGAGGAACTTCCCGAGGAGACAAAGACAAGCAGAGAGATGCGACAGAGAGACAGAGAATAAAAAAGTTTCGTACGGCAGTAGTCATTCCATTGTTGTCCGGAAGCCATTGGTTAAAAAAAAAAGCAAAGCAAGAAAAAAAACAGTACCTCTTTTGCATTTACTCGTTGCGCGCGAATATTTGCCGACGCAATTCGCTTTACTCGTAGACAGCAGCAGCAACAGCGACTAACAATAACAATGCGAAAAAATTCGTTCGAGTTCGATTTGCTAAGCCATTGAATTGGCCTTCGTCATTATTGTCCGTATGGTCCGGCGTCGTGTACACGCGAGAGAGATCAAAAAGTTTTTAATTAATCGTAAGAAAGGACAGGCTATCGGCAAATTAAAAAAATTAAATTCCTCGGGACCTCGAAGCAAGACCTCGATTATTAAAACGTCGATGGAAAAAATTAGGTTGTTACATCGGAACTATAAAAAAGAAACGTTCGAACGATGATACAGATACATAGCCCTATTTCGATGACAGCTCGTACACACATACACACAGACACACTTACACAGCTACTCCGACCGCAATCGGTTCATTGATTCGTCGGGTCGCGGCGCGCTCAAAACTCGATCACGGCGCAACGACGACGACGACGACGACGACGACGACGACGACGACGGTGGCATGGAAATCCGATTAAAAGCATTAACTGATTCAACGAACAGCAGCAGCAGCAGCAGCAGCAGTGCTGTTGCTGGCGGTGGTTGGGCCGCGCGCTACATATAGGCAGCGTATCTAGATACTCTGTGCGCGCAGCGGCTATAAATTTTTGAGTAGGCGCCCTCGTTGTGCAGCAGCAGCAGCAGCAGGGCCAGCAGCCACCACCGCCTATACCACCACTTTGAAGATATCCCAGCGCTATATAGGCAGCAGCGGCAACAGCAGCGGCGACGTTATAACACATCTCGAATATGTTTCGAGGTCGTGTAAAGCATCCGTTAGCTATTACCTTCGGCCTTTTTTTTTCTTGCTCGTGTATATATACTTTCTTTCCAAAGGCGCGCATGCTGTTGAAAAAAAAAAAAAGTCTAAAATATCTATATATGCCACGCGCGCGAGCTTCTGGCTGTATTATGTACACAGCGTGCGCGGCACTGCTGCACGGAGCCCGAGGGAAGTCGATCGTATGGCTAGGCTGCTATACACAATTGTGTGCGGACGGGGGTGACAAAGTATCACACGGGGGGGCTCGACTCGAATTAATAAAAAAAAAAGAGACCACAGGATGATCGCCGTCCGAGACAACGAGAGCGTGAAAAATGGCTGAAAATCTGATATTCCGGATGAAAAACATTGAAATTCAAAACCCGTACCACGGCCAAGAGAGAAAGAGAAAAGTCGTTAAGGGTCAGTTTCGCTTCTCTCTCCTTTTCGCAACCCCCGTCGTAGACGAAACGTTGTCGAAGTCGCGTCGACATGATGATAGCCGTGTCGACCAGCAGCAGCAGCTTGTCGTCGCGGATATTATTATTATTATTTTTTTTCGCTTCTTTATCTTTTTTTTCTTCTCCGACGGCAGACGGGCAATTTGACGCAGACCAGGCGGTGGTCGCGCGGTTTGAATCCCGAATTCAATCGAGAAAAGGAGAGCGAGAGAAGGAAGACGATTTAGTACGCGGTATATTAGAGGGTTTAAAAACTATAATAAGCCGATCAATTTATCTTTTTCCCCTTATCTCAAAAATATTATAAGCAATCAATTTTTTTCTTTACATTATACAATATAAAAGAAAACCTTTTTTCTTACCCTGTTACAGAACCAAAGTGGCTGCGATGCACGCAGTGCGGCGCGCGCTCCGCCACGGCCTGGGAGCTGGTGCAGCACGTCCAGAGCCAGCACGGCATCCGGCTGTACAGCATGAACTCGTCGGCGAGCTCGTCGTCGAACACGCCGGCGCCGTCGCCGCCGACGCCCACGCCCACCTCGGCCGGCCCCCATCCGGTCTCGTCGCAGAGCGGCCACCACCTCAGCCCGCTGAATCATCTGAACCTCAGCGGAAAGTCGACGGGCAGCGGCTCCTCGGCGGCGAACTCGTCGGGCGGCAGCGGTGGCAGCGGAGCCAGCAGCGCGGGACCCGGTGGCAATACCAGCGGCAGCAATCGCCAACAGCAGCAGCAGCAGCAACCACAAGCTCAACTACCCACGGGGCCGCTGAACGATCCGCTGCACAGCTTTCTACGGCTGCCCCAGCACCTGGAGCGCAACTTCCAGGTGCCCCCCATGTTCAGGCCGGAGTTTCTCGCCCTGAACCCGCTGGGCTATCGGGGCCTGCAGAATCTGCAGAGCCTCGGCGACCCGCTGCGCGGCATCGACGGCCTCAATCTGGGCGACTCGCTGGTGCGCAGCTCGATCGACTCGCTCAACAACGCGCGCAACATCGCCAATCTCGCCGAGCTCACCTCGGCGGCGCAGCACGCGGCCCGCGCGCAGGGCCATCCGGGCGCCGGACCGCCACCGCCGCTGGACACGAATCTGGATTTTTACTCGGCGCGCCTAAGGAGCCTCGCTAATACGTCCTTAGGCGCGGCTCCGAACAACGCCTCGGTCCAGGCAGCGAGTAACAATAGCAACGGTGGCGGCGCCGCCCTCGCGAGCGCCGGTAACAATAATATAAACGCGCAGAACGGCGTCGAGGCGCCGAGTCCCGGCCCGCGGGAGCAGCGCGATCGAGAACAGCAGCATCAACAGCAGCAACAGAGAGAACAGCGCGAACAACGAGAGCAGCAGCAAAGAGAACGAGAGCAGAGAGAGCGAGAGCAGTCGACGAAGGAGACGACGCCGCCGGTGAATTACGCGCAGAGTCCGCTGCCCGGCGAGCGCCACCACAACAACAACAATTCCACGGACAGCGAGAAGACCTCGCCGCCGGTGACGACGTCCACCCCGATAATCGGCGGCGGCGACGGCGGCCAGCTGATCGGCGACCTCGCCATCTTCGCCTGCGACGTGTGCGAGAAGAGGTTCCGCTTCCACGGCAACATGGTCAAGCACCGCAAGACCCACTACGTGAACAGCTCGGCCGAGGCGTGCCTGCTGCGCTGTCAGATCTGCGAGGCCGAGCTCGCGGGCTACGGCGAGCTCAAGCGACACATGCACAAGGAGCACCAGGAGCCGATGAGCCCCCAGGGCAGCGTGGAGACGGTGCCCGACGACGACGACGCCAGCAGCTGCGACGAGAACATGGACCTCGACGAGGACGGCATGATCGTGAAGCCCGAGGAGGAGGAGAACACGCCCGAGGACCTGTCGACGACGCAGACGCAGCTCAACGACGACGGCAAGGTCGACCCCGGCAAGATCAGCCTCGTGGGCGACATAATGGAGCAGATCGGCCTGAGCAATATCGCCCAGTACAACGAGGCGTATCGCCAGGCGCTCCAGGAGAATCACCATCATCGCTCGATCGGCGGTCACTTCGCCAAGAACGCGGGTGACCCCAACTCGGGCAGCGGCGGCGGAGGTCTCACCACTCACACGCTCAACAACAACAAGGAGAAGGACAGCACGCTGTCGCCGACCAACTTCAAGGCCGCGGCGAATCTGTTCTCGGGTCAGAGCCCCTTCCCCAGGGCCGCGGGCGTGCCGAGCGAGTTCGGCCTCTGGCCGCTGGGCGCGCACTACCTCGAATCGGCGGACTATCGCAAGGCGGCCAAGGCGGTGAGCGCGCAGAGCCTGCACAGTCTTCAGGCCAGCCTGCAGCAGGCCAGCCCGCAGATGATCAAGAAGGAGCGCGGCCACGGCCGCAACGACACCTGCGAGTTCTGCGGCAAGGTGTTCAAGAACTGCTCGAACCTCACCGTGCACAGGCGATCGCACACCGGCGAGAAGCCGTACAAGTGCGAGCTGTGCACCTACGCCTGCGCCCAGAGCTCCAAGCTGACGAGGCACATGAAGACCCACGGCAGGCACGGCAAGGACACGTACAAGTGTCGCTTCTGCGACATGCCGTTCTCGGTGCCGAGCACCCTCGAGAAGCACATGCGCAAGTGCGTGATGGCCGTGCAGCAGGGCCAGAAGATGATGGGCAGCGGCGGGCGTGATGTCGTATCCGGGCAGCCAGGACGAGGACTCGTCGTCGGTGAGCGCCAAGGACACCTGATCGTGGCCAGCGACGCCGCAGCAGAGTCAGCCACAGCAGGTGCAGCAGCTTGTTCAATCAGCAGCAGCAGCAGCAGCTGGAGGATCGTCAACGGCGATTCTAGCGCCGACGACTACTACTACGACGACGTCGCTCATCTGGCCGCATCATCGGCCGCCCTATCCGGTCTACTGAAGCTACAGAGCCGGGTGGGACGATTATAGAAAAAAAAATAGTGCAGAACGTAACGTAACGCATATTTATAAATAAATAAATAAATGTATGTACGTATATAGCAACGAGAACCAAAAGAAATTTCGCGAGTAGGAGGTAATCGCGTCGAGGCACGGAGCTCTGAAACAGCTCCCGTGCGTGATAAAGGACACCTTCGCCCTTCGCGCGATTACACGCATGATTTTTACGAGGGGCAAACAATTATGGCCAGTCTTCGACGATCGAAGTTCGAGAGCGTGTTGCGCGCGTTGATTTTTCGCAACGAACAACTTTGCGAAATCGACGCGACGCGCGATCGTCTTTTTCGTCGCTTAATTTATATATATATAGTACATCGTTCACTTACTATATATATAAAGAATAAAATACACACACACGTACGTCTATTTGAAAAAAAAATAAATAAACAAACAAACAAATCTTATATTTATGGTTACCAGTGTACTGGGAAGCTCGTGTTCGCGTACCTTCAAATGCATATATAAATATAAAATGTAGGATACAAAAAGTACGTGGGTACTTGAAACGCGCGTGAATGGATAAGAAGCGCGTATCCGACGCGAGATGAATGAGAGAAGGGAGAAAAAAAAAGTATATCATAGTCGACAGAACCATAACAGATGATTATATATGTAGATGAATATAGTACTATATATATAAATATAAATATATATTATACATAAACTATGTGAAAAAGTTGCTGTGCGTGTGCGCGAGCGTGAGAGCGAGTGCATCGGACGAACGAAAGTGAGAATAAAAAAAATATATTACAAATATATTACAAAAAATTATGTATATTATTATATAAATGTAGTCCGAGAGGAGGAGGGAGTACAGGATGACGAGGAGATGACGTATACGCGAAGACACGGCTGATTTTATTTATTTATTTTTTTAATCGATCATCATGCATTCGTAATATTGTTAGTGATTAGGCTTACGGTTATTGATTCGGTAAACTAGTACGTGTATTAAACATACTGTAATGATATATCGATTGAAAAATTGCACGAGCGACGTGTACTTTTTTTTATTTGGTCTTGTAATTTTGATTGCACACGCCACACGCGGTTCTCAATGTGGTTCGAGCGCGTCACCGGGAGGGGGATGAGATTCGATTTCTTCATTTCTATAGTGGCCAGTCGAGAACATTTTCGGATGAAATTATTACGCCCCGAGGTATTTGCGTGAAACTTGTAAATTTGTCGCTGTATTTTGTATTATAAATTTGATGATTTCATGATTATTATTATTATTATTATTATTATTATTATTAGTACTATTATTGTTTGCACTTGTAATTTTTACACTATTACCATTATGATGCTAAATATTAACTTTATTGGTTATTGATTGATTATTATCACTATTATTATTACCATTGTAATTATGAATTATTATTATTTTATTATTATTACTGATATTACATATGTGGTTAATATCTTTGAAAGGAAGAGAAATAAAATTTGTCAATGAGTGTTTAGTCAAGCGGTAAAGGAGTGAGAAAAAGTTTTATCAAAAAAGTACATTTGTGATTTTTTTCGTTGTCCTTTTTTTCGGATATTATTATTATTACTATTATGTGCAGTGTAAAACGAACGAAAGAGGTAAATAAAAGAAGACTTTCCGTCGCGCCAATATACGGTTCAGCGTGTAAATAAAATAACTTTTTTAATCATTACGTAATATGATAATCTTGAACTCGTAACTTTGGATTGTTGAAGACAAAAGTAGTATTTTATTTTTTCTTTCTTTAATTTTTCGTTGTTTTATTATTACACTCTTTCTTTCGTTTCGTTCATAGCGAGCGTTGATCTTTCGTCGCGCACCGAAAGCTCGAAGTTTTAAAAAAATGCCAAAGTTGTCTAGGTTTATTGCAATACCTATTAACGCGTCGTTACAAGGTGTTTGAGAAAAAATTTTACAAAAAGAAAAAACAAGAAAAAAAAAGACATAACTAAAAGTAAATGAGGCTCATCGAAGAATTGTAAGCTTGAATTGTATGAAGAGAACAAAAATGAAACATCTCGTATCGACAGTGAAATACCCATGGTACCTTTAGCAGTACTTGGTTGAACGTCGCTCAATATTTTTTTTATTTGTATTTCTGTTAATCTGCAAAAGCCTAACTCCGTTTTCTTGATTATCGCGACTTTTGCCGGCGTAATAATCGGACATAGACCATCGCGTCTACAAAAGTCGCCATATTCTCGCTGTGTATCTCAACGGAAATGCTTTAATACGGTACTTCAAAATTTTTACTGTTTTATTTTTTCCGTACTCGCATTTTTTTTCATGTCGTTTTGACGTCGAGCTCTACGTTGTTCACGCAGCTGAATTGCGTTTTATTAATATTAGAATATTATTATCAATATTATTATTATCATTATTGCTATTTATTATTAATTATTATTGCTGTATTATGATTATGCTTTTTGTTCGTCGTTGCAAGCGTTATTGAGAAGATAACTGTTCCTAAAAAAAAAAATGATATAGGCAATAAGTTGTAATAATTCTATATGCACCATATGTGTGTGAAAAAATAAATATGCGTATGGGTGAAAGCATTTTAAGTAAATAAAACAAAATGGGAAAAAACATAAAAGTTGTGCAAGCGAGAGAGAAAGACAAATATTATATTATTTATATGTGTGAGATAAATGAGCGCACGGTTGTACGGAGCAAGCGGATAAAAATAAAAATAAAAAAAATCTCATATCAGATAGTTTTCAGTGTTAGTCGTGTACCGACTTTAGATAAAAAATCTCGTTAACTAGTTAAAAAAAAAGAAAAAGAAAAGAAAAAACCGAGAGAGAGAGGCAAAGAAGTGTTTGTTAGTACATAATAATTCAACAAGAATAAACAAAATAAAATAATACGTACATGAGCCAAGCCCTGTTTATATACGATTAAATAAAAATGAAGAAAAGTAATTAAAAAATGAAATGAATAATGTAAATAATGACACTGCCGATTCCTCATTCACATATACCACACGACCCTCCAAAAACCACGCTCCACCTTTTTATCCCCTCTCTTTTTCCTACACCCCATTATATGAAAATATAAATAAATTAAATAGGTTTAATATATTCTCATGTATAAAATAAAACGAGAAAAGCGAGAGCAACTTTTAACTTCGCTAAACATTCGTAAGTGACAGATATTATGTATAAACTATACGAATTGTAAATGATCATCGCTCGTCGGCGTTTGGCAAAAAAGAAAAAGGAAGAAAAGAAACTAAAATTTGATCAATATAACGCTGACGGCCAATCGTTGTCGAAAATTGCTCAAACGCAGCAAAGTAGAGAAACGTAAAAAATACGGAAAAATAATATTAGACCAAAAGCGATCGAACGATTGGCCGAGGCGAGAGGTTGTAAAACGCCACCTGCGATATTCAGACTTTTTCCATGAATGTTTAACTACGAAACGAAATGTTATACTTTCATGAAGTATATTATACGGTAAAATGATATAACAATTATTCATATCCGCGCGTCTCGAGGCGCTGCGGAGGATAATCGATATAATGAAAAAAAAGTTGATTCCAAATATACATATTATATACATAATGAATATACATATTGTATTTCTTTGTATTTATTTCTCTCACTTTAGCAAGACTTTGTACCGTTTTAAAAATAGGACCAAGATCCCAAATGTAAGATGAATCGGCGAGATTTGATGCTTTTACTACTACATAGAGCGGGATGAAAAAAAAACAACTTTTATCGCAATCGCAGCAGCACAAAACTCGCGCCGTCGTGCCTCGTATAATAGCGAGCACGACAAAACGTTGTTGCATTTTTTTAAGTGGCATTTGCAAAAAAAAAAAGATTTTCTACTGAACTTACGCGCGTGAAAATAATAAATAATCGTTCCATACCTTTTTCATTCTTTGCGCATATACATATAGGTGAATGTTAATAAAAGCACAATAAATTCTCATCGTCAAGTCTCGCCGCGTTCGATTTCTCTGGCGTTTCAATATGCACACAGGGTAACGAAATGAAAAAAAAAATTTAAGAAGTAAAAATTAATTGAATAAATACAAAACGACTAGTAGTTAAAAAAAAAAAGTAATAAACAAAAAAACGTAAATACACAGAGACGTATTTACCGCATACATCCGAGATAAATCAAGAATGAGATATAAATGAAGCGCACACTAAAGAATTAATAGACTTATTGATCGTCGCTGAGAGAAAAAAAGTGGCGAAACTCTTCTCTTCGATCATGCATCGAATCGAATAAAAAACAAAAATCAAAGCACATAGGTCAATCACGGAGAAGACTTACACGGCGCTTTATACGCGTGGCATGTAAGAAAAAAAATATGAAAACTTTCTGATTCAGGGTAACAAAAAAAAATTATAAAAACTTAAAAAAACGCCAGCATACATCCGCTCTGATGAACTAATACTCAATCTCAGTGGTCAAAAATCAATTCGATTACGCATAGACCCTTAGAATCGAGATCTGCCAAGGCGATACGAAAAGTAATATAATTACGAAAAAAATAAGTAAAAACGAAAAAAAAATATTGAGGCATAATTGGGTAACGTGCGATTGAGGCTCAAAACGATACAGAGAGAAAAGAAAAGCGTTTTGCCGGAACTATATATAAATACGAATTTTCGAGAGAAAGAAAGCGACACGCGCGCGGAACAGAGCTTTTTTCCCTCGAGACTTTCCTCTGAGACGAAGAAGAAAAAAATTGAGCCCCGTTAATTATAATATAGTGAATATGGTGTATGTATTGTGCGATTAAAATAAACAACAATTGTTTTTAAAAATATAAATGCTCATGATCTTGTCTCAAGTGATTTAATTCACCCTCATCATCTGACTTTTATTAATAACGCATTTTTTTTTCTTTTCATTATAAAATACACCGGACTCCGAAAGATCGCTTCACTGCTGCTGCCGCTGCTTCTGCCACCGCCGCAACTTCGATGCTTTGAGAATTCCATTATCGCCTTTTCCCTATCCCCACACTCTCGCCTCGCTCTGCCGTATACGCATTATAGGCTCCTTGACGCGCTGAGAAACGAGGTGCGCCAATGTGTATCGAATTGCCTAGCGCAAGGGGGCTGCACGCGCGCTTATTCAGAGCGTGTGCGGCGTGTTACATCTTACGCAATATAAGGGCTCTACAGGGCCTATTATAATGATTATTATTCCCTTAATGGCGCTGATGTATCTAAGCCCAAGTACAGAAGTTTGTGTAAATTTTTCTTTTTTTTTTTTAAATTATATCCAACTATTTGCCATTCGAAAGAGGCCCATCGGATACGCACGCCGGTAAGATTATAATAATATATGAAGCGCGATCGTCGTGACAAATCTCGCGACGATTTTCGGGCGACGCGCACACACGTAATATGCATAACACAATAGCCGCGGCGTCGCGTCATCGTCGTCGCGCTCTGTGTGTGTAATTGTTTCAGCGAACCCTTATGCGCGAATTTCTGTTCGAGTACATATCTATCTATCTGTGTGTGTGTAGGTGGTAGTCCTCCACCGACTCTCTCTCTCTCCTTCTGATTCTCTGAATGCGTGTTAACCAGGCTGACGTCGACACAATGGGCGGACACTAATCTGCACGTCAGAAACAGAGCGAGAGAGATGTCCCTCCTGCAGCGGCGTCGGAGTCGGCGGTGTACACATTGTCTACTCTCTCGCTCGCAGCTCGTTCACTTTTCCATATTCCCTGATCTGTCGTCGGGCTTTCGCGCGCAGCTCTCCTATATTCACCGGTATAGTCGACGCAAAATATGTCAAATACGTCCCTATGTACACGCGACTGAAACATAGAGAGACTCTACGATGCAAAGTCAGTAGCTGTAACGCCACCGAGAGAGAGAGAAAGAGAGAGAGAGAGACGCGCGTGTATGTTCGTATGTATGTATCGTAGGTATTCGTACGAGAGAGTTTCGAGAGAAAGAGGACTCTCCAACTGCGCGCTACTACCGCTACTACTACACCCACACACACACACACATACTCGCATGCGTTAAAGAGAGCTTCGCCTCGCGCGCGAACAACTCGGCCATTAATTGCCACCGTCGCTGATGCTGCTGTAGCCACCCCCTTTACAACACACGTGCACACATAGCACGCAGCATGTGAGTATACACAATAGTGTGAGTGCACTTTTGTAGAGAGAGAGAGAGAGATGATTCAGAGCAAGTTTGAGGCATTCGCCTGTATGGCACGCGTGTGCACGCGCGTTGCACGTATAACGTTGCTCCCGATGTGTGTTCCATGGAAATATTACGCGTACGTGTAAAGTTTGTTTATAAACTGTCCCTCCTCCTCCTCCTGTTCCTGCAGATATATAATAGGCATTGCCCTTTTACATGGGCGAGCATGGGTACAGTATATCAATTCTAAACTCGCGATGTTGGTTGCGTGCGATACGCCAATTGTTTACTGAATTTGGATTTTTTCCTTTTTCTCGAATTCCGGAGAAAAAACCATATAAATTTGTATTATTTACGATGGGTAGCTTGTACAGGAGAAATGCCGATCGAGCACCTGCGACACGTCAACCCGGCCGGCACGCAGGTAAAAATGTTTTACCTGACGCTAGGGTGGTCTTACGCAGGTACAGTCCCTTGCAAAAAAAGGGGGGAAAGGGGAGAGAGAGAGAGAGAGAGAGAGAACTAGACCCTAGATCTAAACTATCGTCACAGGCACTATATTATAGGTACTCGGCTGTTTACGTGTCTCACTCGCTCCGTAATAGCTACTCTAGGGACTTTTCAATCGCACCCGAAGCGAGGCACCCTTCGTCGGTCAAGTAATGAATCAAAGTCGCAGTAGGTAGTGCCTACTTACCGGCATCGATTCGTAGCAGCGTATCTATAGGTATGATATTTTTCTTCGCAACGTACTATACATCCACTTCAATGAAGGTACCCCATGTGCACAGGCACACACACACGCCTATACATTTCCACGATCTGCTCCGAAAAGTTTGTTACACTAGAGAGAGGGAGGGTGAAGAAGCGTCTCGGGGAATTAGTCGCTCGGGCTATCTATGGCTTGAGCGCGCAGATAAGACGCGGACGAAACAATCTTAGTGGTAGCACGAGAGAGAGAGAGAGAGAGTATTAGCAGCGGCGGATTAGCGATATCTATTATTTTCGCTTCGGAGATTAACGCGCCCAAGACACAAATCTCGTGTGTTCTATACGGGCGCGTAGGTGTAATTTGTAAGTACGTATAATGCTTTAGCTGTAACCAAAGGCGCGCTCTTATCGGTGTTTAGTGCTGAAAATCAAAGATCGTGTTCGTAAAATAATTTCGTTTTTATCGCAGCATTATCTGGATAAAAATATCGTACCAAATGGCTATGATATATTTGAAATCATTTGAATAGGCAGGACTAAGTTATTGTCAAATCGGGTAAATATTGTTATTCTGGCGCCCAACGTAGGGCACCAACACCCCCATTTTTATAGCCTGGTGGGACAATATCTTATCGATGATTAGACAATTTTCATTAAAAATTCACGCCTACCGTTTTATAGGTCCGAGAGAAAGAATAAAAAAGATATAGAAAGAAAAAAAGGAGAGAAACAGAGAAAACACACACCCAACCGGACAATATTTGTCCAGCATTGACTAAGCCATGCTATACAGTGTATAGACGCGCGACATTGGGAGAAATTCACCCCCTTCTGTGCGACATACACAGCGAAAGGGTCGCGCGCGCACGGCTGACTCGTGTCTAACTCTGCGCGCATTTCTCTGTCTCTGTCTCGCTTCTCTCGCTATATGTTGTGGCATAGAGAAGCTGATATATACATGGAAGGGTAAATTTGACCAATCCTGAACGAGGGTTGGTCGCATTGCTTAGCTGACCAATCGACGCTGTGTGCCTCGCTCTCTATATATTTCGAAATGCTTCTACAAATTTCAGCTCGACTCGAGTATTTCCCTGCTAGGTGTTGTATATATACATCGGGTCGTCATTAAAATGTGAGCATGCCACACTGGCTATAAGTTGTTGTAGCGCTCGTGATTTTTTTTTTAATTTTAATTGCAATTAAGTAAACATTTTACATAATTTATGTGATATACTATTTTAAATAAAATCCGACGTGCTTATTTCGCATTTGGCCAGAGATATAATATTTTTAGCTTCAAATTATATCGCGCTACGTTATAACGGTATGCCACACACGTGTCACGTAATTTATTTTTTTTTAACTTTTTGGTTGCGCAGCCGATGAAAAAATAGACTGCCACTACTGTAAGGAAGATGACGAGGGATGATGCATGTAAATTTTTTAACCGAAACCTCGTGACAGTTTCTCCTCGATCGTCACGAAGAGTCCGGGGGCGATTATATATCTGACAGTAATGATAATTGAAGCTCGAGCGCGCGCTGACTGCGGAATTATGCACAGGCCGCGTCATTTTTCGTTTACAAGAAAAGCTCGCACACACATACATATACTCAAAATCATTCTTGATACATATAGAAATTATCAGCGCCAAAAATATCGCACGATTAACGCGATTAGTCGGCATCGGCACATCGGGCTAATTATCCATCCAATTATGCGGCGTTTATTACGTAATCGCAAGCGCCTCGCTGCAGCGCGAAAGAAAAGCAGAGAGAGAAAGAGAGTTTTATGCGAGCGCAAATATTGACCCTTGCCGCTCGAGCCGAGCTCAGCTCAGCTCAGCTCGTTGCAGCAGAGGCTCTCTCGGAAAGTTTCGTCGTGCGCTCGAGGCGTATTAAATTTCGCTCGCAAATATAAATACGCATGTACATTTCGTAATATTCATCCGAGTTGCTCGCGCGCGCGCGCTACACACGCACGATTATAACTAGAGAGAGAAAAAAAGAGAGTATAAAAAAAAGAAGAGGGTATGGAGAGATAGAGAGATAGAGGGGTAAGGGGTGGATGAAACAACGAGAGAGAGGAAGTATATAAAGAGCGAAAAAGCTCGACCCTCGCTTATATATATCTGCCAGCTCTGAACAAAACGAGCGAACTCGTTGGCTCCTCACTCGCTCGCTCACTCAGTCGCGTACTTACATACACACACACACACACACACACACACACACACACATATACACAGGAGCAGCAGATAGTACTGCGAACGTCGAGCGCGTGTACAGAGCATAGATAATAATGATGAAGGCTCTCTCTCTCTCTCTTTCCGCTGTCCGTGTGTATATATATCTATATCTGTATGTGTATATGTGTGTGTGTGTGTATAAGGGAGGGTAAAGGCAACTCTCTACGTATATATACAGCCACACTGCTTCAGGGGGGAGTTGAGCTACAACCCGGAGAGAGAGTGTAGCAAAGTACGATATATATACATAAATGTACGGTAACTCGCCAGTGGGTTGCTGCTGGGCGGGGGCGGGTGGCACTGCTACGTATACATACAGCTATATAACGAATGTACAGCAACTACTCTCCGGTACTATATATATGTACATAAGCTACCCCCCGCGCGCGCTCGTGCGGCCATCTTGTCCGGTGGGTATTGACCGCCGGTGTCGTCGTCGCGTGCTCGAGAGGGCTTTGGGCTGTGCTGCTGCTGCTCGTCGAGCAGCGTGCGCTGGCGCTGAGGAGAGAGGTCTGCGCGTTGCCTTAGTTTTATATGAGCCACGTACATTACGTGGCTCATATAAAACTGGCCGATTCTCTCGTGGAATAATAATAATGATTATAATAATGATAATAATAAATTGCATGCGGACTCGAGTTTTGTTGCTGCGAAATCGATGGCCTGATTTAATAATTGCTTTCATTTACTTTTTTTTTCTTCTTATTCGTCTTCTTCTTTTTTTTTTGTCTTCATTCGAATATATAGGTTTTACACGACTGGTATACTCGTTTAATCTCAAAGCCATTAATCATGTAAAACGTGTATACGTCGTGAGAGAGAGAGAGAAAGCTGGGCTGAGTTTTAGAGCGAAACGGCAGGCTCGCGCGGAAGAGATAGCTAGCTAGCCGAGACGAGAGAAGAGCAAGGGTAAGGAAGCAGCTGAGGAAAAAAAAGTTCAACTTGGCTGCTGCTATCCTCTGTGTCCGAATGATCCGTTCTGCCCCACCGCGTGCAGCATCAGCGCCCAGCTATATATAGCTTAAAATATTCCGTTTGCGTATGTATAAGCCGGAGAGGATCGTTTCACCGGCTGTGAATTTTCCATTTCCTTTTTTCTTCTGTACGTTTTTTTTTCTCTCTGTTCTTTTTTTGGCTGGCCTGCTGTTTCACCTCCATATGCCCTCCTTCATACCCCCCAAAGCATTATGGCGTGGCGCATCGATTCGGCCGTAACTTTAGACTCTCTCGTGGTTTTAATTGAATATATTTTTATCGTTAAGGATAACTGGAAATTATTTCGAAAAAAAAAATGTATAAAGCCAACAATTGCGATATATCATGTTACTGCTGCTGCTGCTGCTACAGTGCATTCACTGCTACACATAGCTTCGGTGTACATAAAGAAAGGACTATCCAGCGCGCCCTTAATAAATTTAGCAGGCCGGCAAATTTATACTTGGCTCCTGGCAAACAGCGCGCAGTACACTGCTGCAGCACCGTCGCAAGCAAGAGCCCGCAGTCTTTTTCCCTCCATCTCTTTCTCTCTCTGTCTCGACTCCGGATCTCTGCGTAAAAATTCCATGCGGTCCAGACGCATGCAGAAGCAACAGCAGCAGTAGTCAGCGGCAGCAGGCATGTGCAGGAGGGCTGCGCTAAGAGAAAAGAGAACTCTAATTCACGCGCTTTCCCTGGTATTTCTCTCTTTCTCTCTCTCTTTCTCTTTCTCTTTTACTCCCTTATTCTCTCTCTTATTCTCTAGTGCAGCGCGAGCAATTCGTGTATTCTGTGCCTTCTGCCTATAGCTGTGTATTATACAAGTGTCTGTGTGCGGGTAAAATCTCCCCCCTCTGTAAGAGAGAGAGAGGAGTTTTGGTCGCCTCGGCGTATTTCAAGTCCAGCATACACACACTCTCTCTCTCTCTCTCTCTCTCTCTCTCTTACTATACTCTTTCTCTCGCTTCTCGCGCTGTAGCCTCGCCAATGTAACTGCGAAATTCCACCCTCTTATATACGTATAGCAGAGTGAAGTCGACGGCGGTGGCGGCAGGAGAACGAGAGAGAGTCACATACACGCGCGCACACATATCTGTACAGCAGCAGAGAGCAGCAACCCTTTCGTTCCCTCATTTCGTCCGTGCATTACCGCATCCTCGTCTTTCTTTACCTCAAGCTTCTCTCTCTCGTTCTCCCTCTATATAGCTGTAGCTCTATACGTATAGCGCGTTGGTGGCCGCGCGCGCGCGCTCGAGAGTAGCATCAGCAGCAGCAGAAGCGTGGATATAAAGGTTGTTCAAGCTCAAGAGACGAAGGTAGCAAACAGAGTTTACCAATGCATATATATATGTGTGTAAGAGTGTATGTGCGTGTATATACGTCGTCCCTCTGTGTCTGTGTGTCCGCCCGCTGCCGCTCTACTATGTCTGTGTGTGTGCGCGCAAGCGAGTGAGGGTTTCGACCCTTGAGGGGGGTTGTGGCTAGCAGCATCTACCGAGTCCCTCGTCACCGCTACTTTCCTCTCTCTCTCTGCTCTCTGTAGTCTGCCTGTTATATATATACACATATATACATCAGCAGCGGCAGCAGCACTACTACTACTCTTTCGTCGTCGCTCGCCGAGCTGCTTTTGCTGCTGCTGTTCTCACTCTACTCTTGGCTCTCTCTCTCTCGTCTGGTCTGGCCACCCCCGAGTACCAGTGCTCGCCTGCAAAACTAGCCTGTGCGCGTGTTTATGTGGTGGTGCTGGTTGCTGCTGCCGCCGACGGCCATTTTACCCCCCTCTATCCTCCCCTGACCCCCTCGTGGTCTCTCTCTCTCTTTCTCTTTCTCTCCTCTTCTTCTTCTTCTTCGTCTCTCTCTATACTTACGTGTATATACCCCTTTTATACCTCGTCCAGCTTTTGCTCTCTCTCACTCTGTTTCGCTTTGTACCTTGCGCCGTTAGCTGCTACTTCTGCTGCTGCTGCTGCTGCTTCGTGCACATGTACACATAGAGAGAGAGAGCGAGAGAACATATACCGCTAAAATTGTAATCCGACGACGGGACGAGAAACTCGAGGAGTCGGCCGCGCGCGCGTTACACTACTTCTTAAGCAACAGCAGCAGCAGGAACTACTACTACTACTACGACTGCTGCTCCTGCTTCCAGAGCTACATATACCATCGTCTTCGTACTTACACTTCCTGTCGCCCTTATCCCTTGCAGCAGCAGCAGCACGCAAGATTTTAGCCTTCGCCGCTTCGTCGGTGCAGCGCGTACATATATAGATAGCAGAGCTGTATAGCTGAGAGCAGTGGCTGTAGCGGCGGTGGCGGCGGCGCCTCATCTGCACGACTGGAATTTTGATCATCATCGAGAGCTTATACGTAAATGCTCGGGAATAAGGGAAGGAGGTAGCTCAACTACTGACTCGCTATATAAGTACCCCTTCAAAATTTATTCCCTCTTTCCCTTATTTTTCTTCTTTCTCCTCCTCGCTCCCGGTTGTAATGATTTATTTATAAATTGTCCTCGGATATTGGGATTATACGTCGGCGGCGCTTGAATGATTAATTACCAGCTACTGCTAACCCGAAGGAAAGCACGTGCTCTCGGGGCGAGCTCGAGCTTGCAGGGCCGAGCTTTATAATCTGTTTAGAGGATGGCACACGCGATATTCGCGTAGTCGTCGGTCGCGTGGCTGCAGCTCGCCTGAATAATGAAATACATACGGTTAATATATTGCATCACGATCACGTCACGCGCGGTATGTCCATTTTTATATTAATTATATTATCGTTATCGAGTTATTGGGAGCTGCATTAAAAGTAATGTAAAATTAATTCGATTCGATATTATTGTGTCATTGGAAAGCTTCGGGAGTCTTTGTTGGAAATTAATTTTTTATATATAATTTATATTATATATCTACGTGTACGTGCTCGCCAGGCTGCACTAAATATAATCAGCTGTGGATATAATCGAGCTCGTTTTGAAACAATTTCTCGTATTGTAAATTATATTAATGCGATCCTCTCTCTCTCGCTCGCTCGCTCGCTCGTGTGGTACCACAAAGCCGTGAAATTACCCTCTCCCCCTTATTCTCGTACTCTCAATGGGCAATCGCATATAAGGAGAGAGCGAATATATGCCGGGACGGAAATCATAGCCGGCGTTAGGCGCACTGCGCATATATAGCTATACGCGCGTTAAATTAACACCTCTTGGGTCCAGAGAAATCGTCGCCGGGGATATCCCACAGCAGCAGCAGCAGCAGCGACTCTTGTCATTTCCTCCTCGTACAAATTTAATATCCTCGATACTATCCGATTGGACACGGTGTGTGTGCCCCCGCATCGCCGTGTATATAAGAGGAGATACGGCGTATCGGAGAGATTATCCGTGCGCGTATGTGTACCTGGACTATACGAGTTCGTATACGTGCGTGGGTGTACACAGATAGAGATTTCGCGCGCTGTATAATAATGGAGAATCGTCGGGTGTATGGAGTCGTTTTGGCGGCTGCGGAGGGACGGGCGCGCAGCTTTTCAAAATTGCCTCGAGGCTTTCTATATACCTCGCCCGCGCGCGCGTGTGATTGTATATTATTACGATGATAGCCGGGACTCGTGAGCGCGCGCGCGCGAGCTGTTTCGGGAGCTTTTCTCTCTCTTTATCTATCTCTCTCTCTCTCTGCACTCAGTACTCGAGTTGTGTCTCAAGGCCTCGCCACTGGGATAAGGGTGAGTTTCGGATGTAGGATATACTTTTTTATTATTATCTCTGTATTTATTGTTTATTTTGTTATTTTTTAGGATATATAATCAATTGGATGTAGAACGTCGTGAAGATTTTACGCAACCAATCTGATTCGGCAAAGAGTTGAAGTCAGATCCTGCAACAGAAAATAAACAAAATTTGATTGATTCACGCTTACGGCTTATATTTTATGCAAAACAAATTATAAATGTATAACTCGAAGGTTTTATAAATCTACAGCGATAATTTATATAGTCCCAGGTACGCGCGTGTCCAACCCTTACTCGTATGGACACGTATCTTCCGTTTCTTATAAATATTACACACGTAGCCCATACAACCTCACCGAAGTAAGAAAAAAAAAAAACCCGTCTTCGGTGCGCTCTCGAACGTGTGCCAATAATTATCATGGAGGAAATATACGCATACGGCCAGCATACATATACATGTACGATGCTTATCGCGGGGTCGCTTCTTGTCCTGCGACGCGATGGTGGCAGCTCGAAATAATTTGTAGCCCGGCGCATTTGTCATCGTCGCGCGTTGGAAATAATTTCCAGGCGTCGCGTAAATGTACGTAATATTCTCGGGCCCGCAGCCCGCCTCTCCGGTGTGTTGACACGTTCGGGACTGCGTCGCGCGTCCGGGGGCAAGCCTACTCCGGAAATGGTCGGACCGGATCCTACGCGGCGTCGTCGTCGTCGTCGTCGTCCACCGAGGACTGGTTCCGCGGATCAGGCTGGTTTTTCGCGTTTATTATAGACTCGACCCCCTTCGCTCGCGTTCGGCTGTGTGCATTGTATGTATGTATTATTACCGGTTGCCGCCATGGTTAGCGCTTATAAGAGAGAGAGAGAGCGAGAGAGAGGGATTTATCAATTGTCAATGATTGAGCGTTTACTACGCAGTTACGCGTGTTTGCGGCCTGCTACAGCATGTACCGTACCCCCGAGGCTCGTCCGTCGTGTTTCTCATCTATAATATAGCCGAGCCGCTGCGATGCTTTATGGAGTCATAGCGTGTAACTCCATCATGGCGCACGGGCAGCAGCATATAGCAGGCAAGCAACACCGGTCAGTTTTTCATTTGATATCCGCTCGTCGCTCGTTACAAGAAATTCCTCTATTACCCGGGCCGCGTCGACGTGTGTCGTCCGCGCGCTCAGTTCATACTTCTACGTGATTTATCGATATCGCCAAATTCATCATAATACGCGCGTATTGAAATTTATAGGACGCGGAATCGTCGAGCTGAGAATTTATATATAGTGTACGTTGTGTGTTTTTATTATAAAACGCGCGTGACCATTGTCGATCCAGAGCGGCTCTCTTGCCGCACGTCATAAATATGGCTGCTGCTGTAGCCACCGCACGACGCAGAAACTACGTACAATAGTCGCGATGTATATATAGGTGATGCGTACGTATATATGTATATCTCGCCATTATATTATGCTAACGCAAAAGTTTCTTCCTCTCCTTTCGTCGACCATAAGAAATTTGTATACATACGCCGCGCTCTCGAGTCAAGAAAGAGAGAAACAGAGAGAGAGAGAGCTTGGCGAGATGTTTATACATGCACTTCGCTCTCTCTCTCTCTCTTTGTACACACACTCGTAAACACGTGTATGTAAACGCGAACGACTACGCGGGGGATGGGGGTTGTAGCAGAAAGAGAGAAAGAAAGAGGAAAGCGAGAGAAAGGGTTTCTTTTATTTCTTTTTTTTTCTTTTTTTCGCTGGCGCGCGCGATCCACGCGTCAATAGCCTCGGCAACTCGCGTGTCGAGAGAGAGAGAGAGAGAGAGAGAGAGATAAGACGCGCGCTTCGTTGGTCAATAACTACGTAGTACCCGCCGCGCGACGTTCGAACTTTTGCGTTTGAGGATTTTTCTTTCTTTTTTTTTCAATATACCGCTGCAGCTGCAAGTACGTGTGTATGCGTGTGCGCGAGTCAGATTGGGCGCCATTTTTATCAAATTATCCGCGACATTGAGCGTGTACGGAGTACGCGCGCGTATATCTCGGCGTCTATCACAAAAGGGCGGATTTCAATTTTCGGCTTCGATCATCTCTCGTCGTATGTACAGATGTTTTGCTCGTATACGAGCCACGGCGCGTGCATGCCACACAGCCGCGTACGGAAGATTGCGCCTATTTGCGTCTACAGGAACGCAACCCGATTTTTTTTTTTTACTTTACTTTACCATTCCTCCGATGAAATCTATACGGGATTAAAAAGGTTTATATAAAAAGAGATAATCGCGAGTAGTACATACCGTGGTTTACGCCACGCGCGAATTTCAAAGATCCACGACGAAACAACCCCCCCCCCCCCCTTTCTCGCGTAATACACATCCTCGCGCGCATTGCTGCGCCGCACCGAGCGTACTTACGGCCTCGCACAGCGATCTCAATCCACCTATATACACATGAAATTAAAAATGCAGCCGTAGCTTTTATATAGCCGCGTGTATATAGCTGCCGCTGCCGCCGCCGCCGCTGCTGCGAAGCGCACCAAGCGAATCTTAGGCCTTTGCCCGAAGCTTTTTCCAGTCCAGTGCCTTTTGCACTGAAATACATGCAGCACATTATATACATCTACATATCGATTCACAGTGAGTTGCGCTCTCTCTCTGCGTTTCCTCTCTCTCTCGCTCTCTTGCGCTCGTTGGCTCGTGGGCGTTGCTACGAGATGGACCCTTGTACGGATGAGGAAGGCTCGAGTGTCGCCGGCTTGGGCTCTTCACTTCACCGCTCGCAGTTCTCTCTCTCTCTCTTTACCTCTCGAATATACGGCAGGCGCGGGTGGTACATACAGCGGCAGCGGCAGCAGCAGTTATACCCTGCGTACATATCTACCCAACGACGCCGACGACGACTACTCTCTGCACCTCACTCTCTGCGCGCATACACCCCGGCCCTGGGATAAAATCGTCGTCGTCGTCGTCGTCGCTCGACCAAGCGTACGTTTTGATCTTGCAGACGAAGCGGAGAGAGAGAGCCGAGCCGTACCTATATAGTAGTCGCGACTGTATGATATGCCAAGCGTGTATAGGTTTTCTCTCTCTCTCTCTCTCTCACTCGCTAGCTCCCATGCTCTTTACGCCGTCGTGGTAGTGGTAGTAGTCGATATCAAACCACGTATAAGGCTTGAACACGCGCTTTTGTTGAAATGCTATGAATTTTTACCGTTTTGAGCTGTATACACGTGCGCGAGTGGGAGGCTCGACGTTTTCCACCTTTCTTTCTTTCTTTTTCTTTTTTTTTATTTTCTTTTTTTCCCCCCCGACTCGACTCGACGTTCCCGTTTGACGCACAACGATTCATACATTCGTTTCTTTTTTCGATCGATTTGTTTTTGCTGTTTACCCCGTCGCATCGCTGCGTATTATAAACGAGTATTTAAAAAATCATCCGCGCGCAGAGATTCATCCCCTTTAGCGCCGTAGGTCAGGTACATCATCATCATCGTCGTCGTGTACCTAAATAAGTCATATCGGCGTGTGCGCGCGAGAACTGGACAATGGTCAAAACCAGTTGAAGGTGCGAGATCATGAAACGTAAGCAGAGAGGGATGACCGCATACCAGTTTCACTGGTCCATATTGCAAATTATCTCGTTCTCGTTACTACAGACACGCGCGCAGATCAAGATCAGGTGTATACGTTTAGTAACATATAATATAAAAGTGGCCTTACTCGACAAGATATTACTACGACATTGTGTTGTATAAATAACTTGGCGCTCGCAAGCGAGAGTCGAGCTTTGACGCGTACTTATATATATATATGTAGCACTTGTGCTTGCCGCACGTATGCTAATTCGCGCAAGCCAGTATTATTACACACATATACTCTCACTCTCGTTCTCGTTCTCGTATCCGGAAGCTGTGCAGGCTTGAGATTATTGTGTACGTGTGTTGTATACCATGCATACGTGCATGCGGGTCTCAACACCCATTTGATGCATAGCTCTGCGTGCGTATGATCAATTCTATTAAAAATTCGAGGCTAAAATTGCGATTGAAATTTTTGTCGTTAGACACGTCAATCGTTGATATTTGTTTGCCGTGGACAATGGAAATTCGTCTACATCTGTGATATGACATTTCGTTAATCCGTGTTTGACCTTGTCGAAAACATTTGAAACTTCTCTGTGACTCGTATTTTAGCATTGGAACGTACAAATAACTCAAAAAAAATAAAAGTATGGATTTAAAAAATTGGATGTAATTGGTACAATTTTTGGAGGAAGAAAATGTTAGAACGCACTGAGAAAAAAATACAATGTTCGTGGTAACTGTGGGATGTAATCGAAGATTCTTTATTGAAAAATTGATCTGTTACATATAGCTTAAACAGTAATGAAGCCATTCAGTTCTGATAAGTGAATTTTATTATATAAATTACGTGCTATTAACTTTTTAACTTATGAATAACAGTATGAATGAAGATTTTTTAATTGAATTTTCTTAATAGCTACATTGACCTTAACACGTTCATGGAATGGTAATGAGGAAGTTTTGCACTAAACGAACGTGGGTATGAAGACTTATTGTTTGTTTGCATGTCTTTCCGTAAGTAACGTACAGCACGAGCATGTGTGGTACAATTATGAATTGCCTCGGTGTGGTTTTTGAGATTACCCTTTGTTAAGTATTTTTTTTGCAAATATTTCATGCTTATTTATCAGCACTGTGCTTTGAATTAATGTGACGTTTGAGGCTTAATTTCAGGGTAAATATCTTTCCGCATATGTCACATGGGTGAGTGATACAGTTATGTACCGAATCGATGTGGGTTTTGAGATAATCCTTAGTTGAGATTTTCTTTCCGCATGTATTACATGCGTATCTAACACCATTATGCGCGGTATCGATGTGTTTTTTAAGACTACGTTTCGCTGAGAATGTTTTTCCACAAATGTCACATGTATGTGGCACACCATTGTGCATCGAATCGATGTGAATTTTGAGATTAGCTTCAAGGGAAAATGACTTTCTGCAAACATCACACTCAAGTTTGACACCATTATGTTTTCTATCGACGTGTTTTTTGAGTTTACTCTTTTCAAAGTAATTCTTTCCGCAAATGTCACATGCATGTCTAACGCCATTGTGTACGGTATCGACGTGGATTTTAAGATAACCCGTACCAAAGAATTTCTTTCCACACACATTGCATGGATGAGTGAGACCATTGTGCACCACATTGATGTGGATTTTGACATAACTCTTTCGTGAAAATTTTTTGCCACACACATTACACTCATGTTTGATACCGTTGTGCATCGAATCGATGTGAGTTTTGAGATTACCTTTTGTTGAAAATGCTTTTCCGCATATATCACAAGTAGGCGGTGTATCACGATGAGCCGAATCGATGTGTGTTTTGAGGTTACGATCTGTGTTGAGTTTTTTTGTAATTCTTTTTTCTATTTGTTTGAAAAGTATAGGATCGGACTTTAAATTCGATCCTTCTGCAGCATTACCCACGATTTCTTGTTTTATTACCACCGCAGGTTCTATTTTAATTTTGTTTTGATTTTTACAACCATCACTATATTCGATATCTCGCAAGTAATTTTGAGAATCATCTTCAATTTTCTGAACTGCTGATAAATTAATGTTGGGCTTGACGTCTTGGCATTCAAAAACTATTTTCAATTTATCATCACGTTCAATATCATGATTTCCTTCATATTTCCGAACGGTAGGGATCTGTCGAAAATGTAAATGTACGAGTTACACTTAGATACAACTTACATAAATAGAATTATCAACACTTACTGAATTTTCTGGTAGATGTGGTAAGAGTTTGAAGTTATTAAGATCGGGTTTCTCATCAATGATTTCACTATCAATGATTGGTGCATCGCTAGGCTCCACTTTCACTCTAAAATAACCTCAATAAGATCAAGTAATGTGTTGCTATGTATTCATCATCTCAAAAAGTGAAAATTACCTGATACAATGGTCACTGGATTCCATCTTTCTCGCTTCAAAATCTCGTCAACAATTAGTCGTCAGCACTTCCCGCGATGATTTTACTTCTCAAACTAACTCAACGCGAAAATACTGTGGAAAAGCGATGTGCTGTACTCGCTATAGATTTTGTACTGTATCGATGCGAAGAACTTTATGTCATGCGCGACCAGCTCCGCATGGTCCACGCAGTATAGCGTAGCGCTATCGTATCATTCACCGCGTGTGGAACTGGAGAGGTCATGCATATTATGCCGTGCCCGAATGTCGACGTAAACAAAGGAACGAACTCAGCTTCGTATGCTCTTCGCCGGATTTAAGTTTAATTTAGTATTATTTACAGATCATGTCAACAGGTGAACATTCCGATTTATCAATGCAAATGAAGCAAAACTAAGTAATTATAGTTGTAACAACAAAGAAACTATTGTATGGTGAACAAGAGTAGGCTAGTTTCATAAAAAAATTGCCGTAACAGAGTAATTTTTTTGAGAATTTTTGTGTAAATCCTTCGGTTACTACGAACGTATCTTAAGTATTTTTCTCAGTGAATCAATGCGCAAATTCAATTATATTTTACTCAATTACAGAATAGTTTAGATTTATTTTGGCAATGTCAAACCGAAAATAAATAGTCATATTTACATAGAGACGCGAGTTTTGGTCTATTGGAACACAAAAATAGCTGTTGACAAAATTCATATCAAAATATTCATCGATCCCAGGTTTTGCCGTGTTTCTGGGACTTCAATGAACGATCATCAACATCTATTATAAGCCCTGGTAAAAATTCGTAACTTTAATATCGACTCAATGACCAATAAATGACCATTTAAGATTTTGTCAAGGACGTCGTCATTAATCTGCTTGTTTTTAGCGATTTTCCTGTTACAATTATGTTGCAATTATTGAGTTAATTGTTAATTGTCCGATCACTTTACGGTACAGTACGATGATAACGTTTCGAGCATCCGCCAATAGATGGCGAGTACCTTCACATCGTAAATCTGCAAGTGGCGAAGTCAAAATAATTATGCTGAGCATAGCGAAGTCGTTCTACCTGCAGCTTCGCGTTTTTTGTCAACTTTTTGTGTCAACGGTTTCTCGTAAATGGGTGGGCCGAATTACATAAAACTTGATGGGTTTTGTTTATGTTTATCTGACGAAGTGCTGATTGTCTAAAAGGTGTCTGCATCGTCATCCCTTATGCACTTGGATGCAGTTTTATGCATTGTTTATGTGTTTCCTTGAAATTGCTGTATTTCGTCTGAAAATTTTTTTAATTAAGCGAAAACTCGCGCTTGGGTTAAGGAGTGGGTGTATTTTCGTGATTCAGCGTCATCATGCAGCTGGATGCACTTGGAAGCAGTTTTATGCATTTTTCATGTGTTTCCTTGAAATTGCTGTATTTCGTCTGAAAAATTTTTTATTTAAGCGAAAACTCCCGCTTGGGTTGAGGGCGGGGTGTATTTTCGTGCTTCGGTATCATAATGCAGCTGGATGCACTTGGATATAGTTTTATGCATTTTTCATGTGTTTCCTTGAAATTGCTGTATTTCGTCTGAAAAATTTTTTAATTAAGCGAAAACTCGCGCTTGGGTTAAGAGCTGGGTGTATTATCGTGCTTCGGCGTCATAATGCAGCTGGATGCACAGTCATGATATCGACACAGTGTCGTGATTATATAAATAGTAGTGAATTTAGTACGTTATATTAACGAATACATCTACAAAAACTCAGAGGATTGAACATTGCAATTTTTAAGGACTTTTTAACATAAACTGGATATTGAATATTTATCAAAAGTGTTGTATTCTCATGTATGACTATAAGTAGGCAATTTTATTGAACATTTACATGCGGTTATTCGTAATAAATAATTTATGACGATTCAACTCGAGTCTGGATTTCGGGCAGGGTGTATTTTCGTGAATCGGCGTCACAATGCAGTTGAGTGCAGTTTTAAATTATTTGCAATTGTTAAATTACTATGTTATATGTACATCGTAATGTATTTGGTTGTCGTACGTCGCAATTTAAAGTTAGCAGCGTACTAAATTCACTACTATTTATATAATTATGGCACTATATCGATATCATACACCCGTTTATTCATACGTATGTGCTCAGCATTCTGCAACTGGAGTTGCCACTAGTTTTACATAAGTGAAATCACGAAATAAATGTCAGACATTATTTCTCGTTATTTCTTTATATAGTCTCGCCTTATATGTTCCGTCGATATTCGCCGCGCTCCCCTCTCAGCTATAATACCTGCTTCTGCACCTGTTTAATACGTCATCGTACTGGATCGTCTGATTTCCTTCTTTTAATCATCTCGCGAATCATAATCGAAGAAATCGAAGGAAAAAAAAGCACCAAGGATTATGAAAATCGTCACCGCGCACGGACGTTGGAGCATCAGCCCGCAACATCGGCCTCTCTGTATATGCATCGTACTTGCGGAGCTGTTGCAGCAGCGCCACGTCGCACGAGTGCAGTTAGCCGGGGGGTGTGCGCGGTGCAGTCGTGTTTGCGCGTGGGTGCACCGCCGCGTGCTCCTCGGTATTATTAATTAGTATACGTGCGTAATCGTAAATCCATCGTGCGCGCGCCGCAGGGGCAAGGAGTACACGTATATATACCTATACATATATATATCTATAGAAAAAGGGAAGCAGGAGTGAAAAAAAAATGTCTCTCTTCTTCTTTTTTTTTTCGCTCAATGAGAACTCGCGGCAGGGGGTCCCTGCGTACAGAGAGCGAGCGAGTGGATGGCTATAAGGTCAGCCAAACGTAAACGAGAGAAGCCGCTCTCTCGCAGGAGGCTCTCGAGGCTAGTCGGGGGTGGATGGTTGGTTGGTTGGTTGGTTGGTTGGCGACGCTGTCTCGACCTGAAGAGGTACGCTCCCGCAGGCCCTCAAAAAAGGGGGCTGCAGCAGCAGCAGCAGCAGCGCGTGTACAACACACTGCGCGCATGACGCGGGGTCGAAGACACGAAACTCTCCCTTCTCGTCGTCGCTTTTTTTCCTTTTTTTCCTTTTCTCTCTTTCTTTTCTACGTCGTCGTTCTACCTTGCGAGGCTCGGGCTCTTATATATTTTATACACCCACACGCACAGAGAGCAGAAAGACCATGAGCCACTGCATCCTACGCACGCATATATATAGCCCATGGCTGCAGCTTAGAGAGCTCCCTTAATTGGGTCCGCCATTTTCGAGGCTGCCCGACGCTCTCTCTGTTCTCTCTCCAATTTATCCGTCTAAGCGTCCACCCCCTTTTCTGCCGCTGCCACTGCTCGGGCTACAACATACACACACACACACACACACACACACACACACACAGACGTACAGAAGGGTTAGCCATAGTACGCGCGGTTATATATACCGCTTCTCGCTTTCTCTGGCTACAACTTGCCCTTTATATCACTACGTATGAGTGAACCGTCGCCCGCCACCGCGTTATACTACTACTGCCTTTGCTTTTGTTTTCCTCCATTTTGAATTTATGATGTGTCGGGGACTTGACAAAAAACTTTGGTCATTAGTGGAATAGTACACACTTTGGTATGTATGTGCCTGTGTCTGTGTGCGTGTGTGCATGCACAAGGCAGCCAGCCTTGCAGGAGTGACTCGACTCGACGACGAGGGGGAGGCCCGGCCGGGATCTATCCTTGGCACGCGCGCGCGTGGGCGAGCCGACAAATGAAAAGCACACGCGCATTCATACGTACACACACTTAGTCGTGGTCGTATAGTATCACGTAAAATCCGAGATATTTCAAGTCAAAATCACGAGTGAGAAATTATGCATATCGCGGGGCTACGTATAACACAGCATGATGTACATAGCCCCCGAGAAGAGATTGAAATTGCCGCGCGCGCGCGCGTACACGAATGAGATCATTTGATACACAGTCGTTGTTGCGCGTACTTTTATGTCGCGTTAAAAAATTGCGTTATATTTTTAAAGCGATTGTAAAAGGACGAATTTACGTACACGTGTTTTTGTGTATGCTAATCGTATTTTGAATATAATTTCTTTCGTTTTATATGGATCAAGGTAAATAAAACTTTGCTTGGGTTTATATATAGGAGCTTAACGCGACGTACGAATGACGCCTGTGGCTTCTCTCTCTCTCTCTCTTTATATTGTATGAATGGCGATGATGATGACGATGATGCTACGTACGTCTACTTATATGCTTTTAACCCGCACACGTCAGTGTAAAAAAAAAAAAGAAGAGAGCCAAAGAAAGAAGTACACATGACAATTATTCGACTGTCGAGCGCGTATATGATTTTCACCCGGTACTGCTGCTGCTGCTGGATGTGCTACATAGTTCGTAAATACGTTAACTCAATTACACGACGTTGCGCATGGAGCGAGAGAACGTATAATATATACCTGTATACATTTATCGAATTAAAGGAGCAACTCGTCAAGACGAGAGAGAGAGACGCGAAGAAGCAGCAGCAGCCAACAACGGCGCTGTGGCAGTGAGAGTAAAGGGGAAAAAAACAGAATGTACCGAAAATTCGTCTCTCTCTCTCTGGGTTACACCTGCAACCGTACACGTACAGTACAGGTATATATATACGGCATAGGAGACGTATATATATACGGACGAGAGCTACGCTTTAGGCTTTCGAATCTATATACGTGTATATATATCCGAAGGTGTATACGGTACAACATCAGCGTAGCTCGCAAAGTTACGCGTCTTACAGCTCTCTCGCTCTCTCTCTATATATCTATACAGCAGCAGGTATATAGAGCCGTGAACCGCAGTAGCTCGGAGTCGCTTTGCATCGAAAACTCGACGACGACGACTACTGCGAGCGACGACGAAGAGGACGAATGACGAACGAGGAACGACGAAGCTATGCGCGAACAGGCAGCTATATGTACATATATACGATACACCCACCCTCACACATACATACATACGTATATGTATAGAGAACGAGCGAGGAGAGCAGTAGGATTAATTTGGCAAATTGAACGTTCTTCCATCGAGTCCGATAATTCAGTACAGCGCGGCAGCGGCAGCAGCCGCACGAATTTCCTCCTCTCTCTCTCTCTCTCTCTTCCACCGAGTAAACGTTGACGTCGTATAGTCGTAGTCGTAGTCGTTGCCTTATGGCCTAGGCGTGCACCCGCAGGTGAGTGTCGCGCGCTTCCCTCTGCACACACACACTCACATACATATATAGTACTTGCAAGCACGAGCTTTGGATGTATGTATGTATGTGCGTGGGTGGGCGTGTATACACGTGAACGAGAGAGAGAGAGAGAGAGAAGCTACTTCCTCTATTCGTGCTGCCACAGTAATCGAATTAGCTTACCCATTTATATATATGTGCACGCGCGCGTGTGTGTATGTACGCTATGTGCGCTATACGTACCTTAAACTCGCGAGGATATTGCTTTTATCGCCTGATTATATAATATATTACATGTAAACGTTTAGCCCGTGTATATACCCGTGTGTATACCCCGTATACCGTATGTACCAAAGCGATAATTGTTTCAAATGGCGTCCCTCCTTCCCTCACACGTGCTGACTGCTCGCTGCGATCGAATTTAAAGATTGCTCGACAGAAGGACGGGGGGGTAAACGCCAGTCGGCGACAAGGCATGGCTAGAGGCGTTTTCTTATTTCCTAATCCGCGAGGAAATTAACGAGTCGCGGGAGGAAGCGACGCCGTACACGCGTTCGCTATTCGGCTCGTACCGCGCGGCACATGCGTTTATGTGGGCGACAGGTCGCGAGGGCGGTACAGTTGCGAGCCAGAGATCGATCGATCGATTGATTTCTTTATTATTTTTTTTTTTGTCTTGGTAGAAATGCTTGGTATTAGTATGAGCTTAATGACCAAAAGATTGTCGTTTAAAATGTTTTAAAATAGCAATGACATTGATTGACTAAAATTATATATTATTATATATATTAAATATCAATGACTTGAAAATAACGATTCTATTGTCTCAAAAAATTTAAATTAGTTTTCAACCTATTTCAATGCGATAATACTACTTTAAGCCTTTACCACTGGATGGCGAGTCCTTCGTCAGTAAATCTGCAACTGGCTAAGACAAAATACGGGTTTGGAAAAATTAGCGATATGCCTGTTGTTAGATAAGTCCTTGTTTTAGCTAAATTTTGAATTAATTTTAGACATGAGATCAAAGCTTAACACCAGTATTTAAATAATATAGTTATGTTAAACACGTTCAGCTCAATACGAGTGTAGAGACATAAGCAAAAATATCCACATTGACCTTGTTCGAGCACTATCACCGTCCTATCCATACACAAGTGCGGTTCAATGATAATTTTGTTCAAGTCCAAATAAGAAACTCCACTTAATGGAGGCTGTAAAACTCAAATGGAAAAATTTGAAAGTAACTATTGAACGTATGTTTTTATAGTGATTTGTACGAATTTCATATAGTCAAAAATAATCATCAAACAAACCTGTACCTTTATAAGATCCTAAGAACTTAGAGAAAAAAATTACAATTTTGGTTCGTATGTGGCCAGTTCTAATGACCCTTTTACGTCTAAGAAACTTTGTCCGAAAACAAGCCATAAAATATCGAACATTTCTACCGGGGGCTTGGCTTCGTACTTTTTGTTGTTACGTATGATTGTTCGTAATTTATAAGATATCTTTCACGCAGAATCGCTTATTACACACATTACGCACAGAACCGAGATGAGAAATTTCACGGGGCTCTTACTGTGTATGTACTCGTGCTTTGTATGCAACACTGCGCTCGCGCGCAGATGCATAAATCATTGTATCGGCTGCAAAACTCCCCGCGATACTCACACACACACACACACACACATCCTGTGTGCAGCACCGAAAAAACGGGCTAGTGAAAAATTTCAAAGCATGGAGCAAAATTTTTAAAAGCATTCACAACAAAACTCCCCCTTTTCGCTATTTTCCTTTTCGAAAAAGAAGTCAGAGAAAGAGAGAACCCTTTCCTGTTGTGCCTTTATCACACGCTATGTTGTAATATGTTTATATGTATCTGTACGAAAAAAAAAAAGAAGAAGAAGCTATGCTAGTATTCCTGGCACATCCAGGAGCTCTCTTCGCACAAATACACACGTACGTACGTACGTACCCGCCAAAGGGGAGACAGCCAAGTGTCTCTATATATACGTAGCACTGGGCGAAAATCGAAAAGAAGAGAGAAAAAAAAAGGGATGGCCTAATGAAACATAAATAACGCAACCGAACGAACTCGTGTTATATAGGTATATAGACGTGCGCGTCGTGTGTATAGGCAGCTTCGATCCATCATCGATTAGGCCCTTATAAACGTATACGCGCGATACATATACATGTATTGGGCGCCAGAAAAGAAAAAAAAGGGACGGTCAAACTCTCTCGCGAGCTTGTGTATGTAATAATGTACGCGTACGTCCCAGCCCCCTTTGCTCTCTCTCTCTCTCCCCCCTTCAATACCGCTCACCCCACCTCCCTTTTCATTTTTTACTGTAAAAACGACGATGCGCGCCTAGCCCCCTTACCTCCCTTCCACTTTCTCCTATTTCATTTTCCCCTAGGCCTCGATGTGTCGCCGTCGATCGGTGCGGCGTCCTAGAGAATTTTTGTACACACACACACACACACACACTCGTATAGAATGAGTAAGGGTAAGGGTCGCTGCAGTACCGACCACTCGTGCTTCATTATCCTGCCAGACTAGGGAGCAAATATCATCCTAGACGAGGTTGCGCGTCGGTAAGTGTCGGTCTCTGCAGTGTACAATGGCATACCTTATTGCCCCTTTTAACACTCGATGCATCGCATCGTCGCCCCGTATGCATACGTAATAATAACGGCTGTGAGTGGTGTACACGGCGATAATTGTATACATTACGTACGACAATCGCTACGGGCGAGTCGCGCCATTATACAGCCCGGGTGTCGTAAGTATATATAGTAAGAGAAGCCCGAAGACTACACCCGCACACCCGCGCGCGAAAGTAAGAAGAAAGTCGAGCAAAGTGTGACTGTTTTATGAATGTGGCCCGCAGACTTTTCTTCTCTGTCTCTCTCTAGATATCTCGGCCGAAAGATGTGCATGTATATATAAGTAAACCGTCCTGGCTCGAGTCAGCACTCGTCATTTCCCTTTCACTTTTCGCGCGCGCTGCTCTCTCGCTAGCTATATATCTATATATACATGCGCTTCTCACGCGCACGCGAACTCTTTACTTTGCCTACTCCGCGTCGCGCCTCGTCTTCGTTCTTCCGCACAGCACACCTATACATGTATATATCAACGATATATAGACTCTCTTTTTCGCGCGCGCGCCGAGTTTCGCATCGAGCTCGCTCGCTCGCTCACTCTCTCTCTCTCTCTCTCTCTCTCTTGACGTATCACCGAGCTGTCTGTGCTCGACACCTTCTAGGATTTTCCCATTAAATTTTCCTCCGACACTCGAATCTATCACTCACTCACTCTCTCTCTCTCTTACTCCTCTTCTTCGTCTCTTTGATAGAGAGAGAGAGAGAGAAAAAAAGGTAAAAGAAAAAAAGGTTAAGCGATCTGCCGCAAACTCGGTGAGTGATTTTCCTCTTTCATAGCACATATATATATAAACGTCAGGTATATACGTATATATTGCCCATCTATGCAGCCGAGACGAAGAGAGAGCTGAGATCTCGTTTTTGACCTTTATAATTTCGCCGACGGGCATTAAGCCAATCAATATCATCGTGATTATAAGCGTTTATTTACGCGATATTCGACTTAGGACGCGGCGAGCAAATACACATATGATATAAGGGAATCGCGTGTGTACATAATTCCGAAATGTTGCTGTGTGTGTGTAAGAACGAGCGAGTGGGTGGGCGGACGGGCGCGCGCGCGCGCGGCTAGTTCAAATATCTACACGCGTAGTTTCGCCAGATGAGCGAGACTACTCTCGCCTTTACCTACACACGTACAAATGTACACGTGTATTCTATGTTCACAGGTATTTCTCTTTCTCTCTGTCTCGTAGGAACTCGTCTGGGTCTGTATGCGCATGCGAGGCTACGTGACCCTTTGGCCAAATGTTTGCTCGGATAATAAAATCGGAGCTAATTTGCAGCGCGACTACAGAGAGAGAGAGAGTGAGAGAAGCGCCAATATTAAGATATATCGTACGCACACACACACACACTTGCACAAATGTACATTACAAGTGTCTTTATCGGCTGACAAAAGAAGGAGAAAGAGAGAGAGAGAGAGAAAAAAGCAGCAGAACGAAACGGATTGTATGTCTGTGCGAGTGCATGTGGGCATCTCTCCCCCGCGCACAAACAGAGGTAATAAAAAGCTGCGGAAAAAAGGGCCATCTTGTCCGCATAAAAAAACACACGCACGTACACGCGTTAAATTGCCGCATTTCCCCCGCGCACGTATGTATGTATGTATTGTATCCTCGAACCACCACCAGCGCACCACGACGCGATGCAGGGCAAAGAAGAAAATATAAGAAAGGAGAGAGAGAAAAAAAAAGTCCCGAAGAATACGGAAGAAATTTATCATGGCATCTGTGGTCTGCGGAGAAGCAAAGCAAAAAAAGGAAAAAAAAAAAATAAAGGAAAGAGAAGAAAAGTATATCGCTCGTCCAGTATATGGCATATAAGCAAAGCGCAGGCAGCTAGCTCGCCGGTTAGCAGTATAGCAGTAGCTATAGAGGTATATATACGTTCATTTTTCAGAGAGCGACGGCAGCAGGCAGGCAGGCAGCAGCCGCGTTATGGTAGTAGTAGTAGTAGTACAGCAGAGTCCGAATCATGCAAATGTTGCGGGGGGCATCTGGCAACAATGGCTGCTGACTACCCACTACCACCACCACCAGCACCAGCACCACCACTACCACTACTGCTGTTGCTGCTGCTGCTACGACTACTATGACTACGACTACTACATGCGCTATATCCCCCTTACTTTAAAGGGCTTTCTGAACTTTGCAAGCAGGCAGGCAGGCAGCAGCAGGGAGTATAGAAGTAGTCGTAGTAGTAGTAGTAGTAGTACGAAGGAGGTGGGAGCTATCCGCCGGCCATACGAAACGTTGCCGGAGCAAAGAGAGAGAACCCACTCTACTTGGCTCTGATAAGGGTGGACAGGCCACGATCGATTAGACTCTCCTCTCTCTCTCCCTCTCTTTATGCTGGCAAGCTACTATAACTACTATCTTCTCTTTCTTAGCTTTCTCTCTCTCTTCTCTTACTCCGGTCTTTTGCGTGCTCTCGCTTCTCTCTCTCTCTCTCTCTCTACGTGTATAGTCAGCCTTAATTCTCTTTCCTCCTCTCGTCTGTGTGTCCGTGTATATGTGCTCTCTCTCTCTCTCTCTGTACGTCGGAGCTACTACAAGCTTCGAGGCTTGTGCTTTTGTCTGGGAATTTAGTCTTGGGCAAATAAGAGAGGTCCGCTCGCCTTTCGCGTCTTATATACGTATATACGTTAACGCACACACACACACACAGAGCTCGCGCAAGCTAAAACCTCGGGTAGAAATTTATGGCATCCCTTGTAGTAGGCTTGTAGGCATGGCAAAAGAGAAAGAGAGATAGGCCAAGCGAGCGCGGGCTCGCTGTATTTTTGCGCGAATTAATTATTAGTTTATGTATTAAGAAAGATTATGCAAGCCTTATGCGCGACTTGCACAAGGATTATGTGGACAGAGAGAGAGAGAGAGAGAGAGAGAAAGACAAAGAGAACCGCTGCTAAAGGAGTTGAGGAGGGGTCGGGGGGTGTATGGCAAAGACGAGGACGACGACGACGACGACGAGTAACAGAGGTGCAGTGCACGACGTAAATCATCGGTCGAAACTTTCGCTGCTGCTGCTGCTGCTGCTGCTACTACTGGTGCTCCAACACGATATCCACTTAAATGAAGTTCTAGACCGCTTCTCTCTGTCTCTGTCTCTTCCGTACTGAGTATAGTACATGTATAGTAACAGTAGCATAGCGCTGGATGGTGGTAGTGGTAGTCCGGTGTCCGCGCGCGCGCGCGAGCTATATAGTGACAAAGGCCACACCACCACCGCGAGGCACTCGATACTCGCTCTCTACTACTGTGCTGCTGCTGCTGCTGCTGCTGCTGGCCAAAGAGAAACTTGACGAAGGGCCAAGAGAGACGAGAGAATATGTACTGTAGATACTTTCCTTCTCTCTCTCGCTCTCGCTCTGTAGTCATATCAGCCTAACTTCCGAACTTGTGCCAAAAGCTTCCAAGGCGCTACAACTATGGGTACACTTCTATACTGCTATGCTTTTACTCTCCTTCGAGGCGATGCTCTCTCTC
Organism: Trichogramma dendrolimi; assembly: GCA_034770305.1. Lineage (NCBI taxonomy): Eukaryota > Metazoa > Arthropoda > Insecta > Hymenoptera > Trichogrammatidae > Trichogramma > Trichogramma dendrolimi. The sequence goes on along the minus strand of JAPMIB010000031.1, from coordinate 197,277 downwards.
TCTCTCTCTCTCTCCGCGGTATGTGCCTGCCTGTGCTTGCTTCTAGACACACACACACACACACACACACACAGCATACATATACACACCAAGGCAGAGAGAAACTCCACTCGCGGTTTTCCTTTCTCTCCAGACTCTCTCTCTAGCTCTAGCTCTGAAATATACTAAAAGGGTGGCCTGGCAGCAGCAGCAGCGAAGCTCCGGTATATACAGAAGCAAGCACGAAGAAGCCGAAAGGGTTCGTTCGTTCGTTCGTTCGCTGCTTGGGAAGCTAAACTCCATGACACCTAAAACTGCCTTTTACTCGGGCTGGGAAATTAAATTGCCCGCGCGCGCGTAGACTCCCGAGCGTATACACGTATATGCATATATATATATATATCGACGAAGAAGCAATACATCGTGGATGATGTTGCTGCTGCTGCTGCTGCGAATTTTGACCCTAATAATACGTACACACGCACGTCTCGCGTGAAATTACGTAATCATGAAAAAAAAAAAAAAAAATTGAGCCGGAGGGCGAATACGTCCCGGAAGAGGAAAAAAAAATGAATAAACGAAATGAAACGAAAATAGGCATATACCGAGACGTACGCACGCGATAGCTGGGAAATCGAATCGATGCCATGCAGATGTAATACGTATACGTGTGTGAACGTGCAAAAAAAGAGGAATATGTACAGCAATCGGATGATGTCATCCGTTACATTCGTTTCCCAACTCATCGATGCGGATCTTCGGCTGCTGCTGCCGCTGCTGCCTCTGCTCGTACTACGTTACGCGCCTAGAGGCTCTCTCGGGCAGCAGCAGCGGCGGTAGCGGCAGCGGCAAAAAAGCTGCCTGTATGCAATTTTTCGCTCGAACATTCTTATTTCGCAAGAGAGGCTACACTCTAGTCGTCTTCGCGTATATATGTACATATAATAAAACAATAAAATCACGCTGTCGCTGGTGCAAGGAATTTTCATATTTCCATTGTGCGTATGTGTGTGCGCGCGCGACATCATATATTAAATTCCAGACGTCGTCGTTGTAACTCTTTTGTCTATATATGCTGGGCCCTTTTTCTCGTTTACAATATACATCTCTTTGGCTTTTTTTTACGACAAAGGAAAAATCTGCAATTATTTTTAAGAAAAATTTCGCCACACGCACATGCGCGCGCGCGCGCACACACGTCCGTGCAGCGCAACGCCAGCGATCCATAATGCAAGCGAGCGCAGAAGAGCACAAATCGGTATAGTTTGTTTGTTTGCTCCTCCTTTTTTTTTTGCTCTTGTATCTTTTCTCCGACCGACGCATATATATACAACACACACCCTGGTGACAGTACTACGTATAGCCGAGCGGTACAGTCGCAGCAGCATCGAGGAAACAAGGGCAATAAATATCTAATGGCATTTCTAGCTCGAGTCACGTATATATATATAACTGTAGTTATTCATTTGCTTCTTTCTTCTTCTTTTTTTTTTATTCCTTTTTTTTTACTCGACAGCAGCAGGATAAGCAACAACACACCAGCAGCGAATAAAAAAAAAATCGTACGGATGGCACATTTGGTCACGAAGAAGAGCCATTGTACGACACGGATACAAAACCCAAAAACACTTTTCCAGTTCGATCGTCATTTGTCTCGTTATATTTATTTTTTTTCGCAGTAACAGCAACAGCAGTAGCATCGACGCACCCTTTTTTTTCTCTATATATTTCAGAGCCTAGCTCTCATTGTAACCCGCGAAAGTTGAGTGTCGCACGTATAATTCGGATTTTTAACCCTTTAAAAAAAAAAAATGAAAGTCGTGTAGTGCGCCAAGGGGTCACACGTACGTCGCACATACACACACACACATACGTCCTAAGCGGAGTGAACGCGCCGCGACGTGAAATGAAAAAAAAAAAAAAATGCACCAGAGGGGATTACATCAGGGATTTTGGTTGCTCCGCTCTCTTTCTCTCTCTCTTTCTCTCACTCGCTCGTTCTCTCAATTTTTTTCTCTCTGACGCCGAGAGCCCGCCGAAGCAAAGCGGATTTTCCGATTTCGATGGATATAGAAGTCGTGAGAAGATATGGCAGGTTCGGCTGCCGACGAATTAGTAGCCCATTGTATATCACGCGCGCGCCCGGCACGACGACGACTACGACGAGCTCCGAAGCTATACACACGTATATATATTATACGGCATCAACAGCGGCAGCATCAGTCGTAGCGGTAGTTATATAGGTATGAGAGGTATATAGCGACCACCCCCGCGTGTACATTCACGTGACGTTGCATATTAAGTTTCGCTGGTTTCGACCCTTTAACTTCTCACTCCCTCGCTCTCTCGCTCTCTCTCTCTCTCTCTTTCTCTTTGTCTATCCTTTAAACGCGAGAGAGCACGAGGGCCGGCACACGTACGCGGACTACGAAGGCAACAGCGGCATGATCACGTGAACGTAACACCAAGCCCTTGCCACGCATCCTTCGGCTCGCGCCTCTCTTCGAGGAGGAAAGTTAATGCTTATGAATACTTTGCAGAGAGGGAGAGAGAGAGTGAGCGAGACAGGCCATGGATTTGATGTATTTTAGATACGTGCCCTTAACGGATGCTAGTTGCGCACGCCGCACGCGTATATAGAGCCGTGACGTTTATTAGTTCTGATTTCTCTCTTCTCTCTCTCGATTATTATAACGTCGAATGAATTTATATGCACCGTAGCGTGTGTAGCGCGAAACGAACGTCGAAAATCATCACAGGTTAATTAAAAAATGATATTTTTCCGTCTTTGTAATATTATCCGGTGCCAATTCATAACCGAATATTCGATATGATATAGATACTGGCACAGATGCATACCCATGCTGGGTGTGTTTGTTTGGACAACGATATTTTCTTTCTCTTTCGGTGAATCTTCTTTTTTTACGCACCGTGTACTCGTGTGATGTTCCGTGGGAATCGGGCCCTTTCGCTCTCACTCCGGCTCTCAATTTCTATAACGTGCCTATAACTTTTTATAAGGTATCGATCAAAAATATATTAGTATCCGAAGTGACGGTGCGAAGTGTTTTGTCGAAAGGGGTGTGTGTGTGTGTGTGTGTGCGTGGATTGGAGAGACGTTATATACATATATCTCCTAGGGTGAGAGGCAACTACTTTTTTTCACTATCATCGCGCTAAAAAAGAAAAGATGAATTCTTAGGGGCTGTACGTATGGATAGAGAGAGAGAAAGAAGTGAAAAGGTAGCATGACATACCTGCACCGAACTAAGAGAGGGATAGGGTTAAGGGGGTCTCTTCGCTCTCTCGGCGACTCATCTCTCACGCAACTGCGAAAAGTATTAATGGTAAAAAAGGAATCAATGCGTGTGTGCTTGTGTGTGCGAGCTCGAGAGGGGTCGACGTCGCTGCCGACGTCCCTCGCGCGAGGAAATGAAAGAAATCGAGTAAATTAATGATTTAGCGGTGTCAGTGATGCCGTTCGGGCTGCGTAATTCTCCGGCTCCCTTTTCCACATACCTCCTTTTTCGTGTTTCTCGACAAAAATCAACTTGTCTCTCGGTTCCCGAACGTGTGTAAATAAGGGCCGTCGATCCCTCGAAAGCCGTATGCTACGCGAGCGAGCGAGATGCTCCCTTAATGGTGGAAAATATAAAATTAATATACCTGCATTGTGTACACCGATGCGAGAGTGAGAAATTTCACGTTTCGAAAACCGAGAGCGAGAAATTGATACCCGAAGCTATTGCCCACTGCGACGAGTGATGGATGTACATCTAATTGTAAATAAAATTGTTGGCCTTAGGAGAGGAGTAAATTTAGCTCTAGACCGCGCTTGGCCGTGCGCGCCCGCCCGCGACGCGCCGGGGTAATTTTCAAATATACGAGGAGATAAAAATAAAAAAATAAAATAGATAAAATAAAATAAACGCGAAGCGAAAGGTTATTCTGTCCCTGTTTTTTTTTCTTACCCAACTCGAGGATCGCAATAGTGTTATAGAGTATAGTATATCCCCGAGAGGATAAGCGAAGTAGACTCAAAAATTGAAGTTCTCTCGGGTGCACGCTAAGAGAGAAAAAGAGAGAGATAGGGATGGAGGGAGATGGAGCCAGAGAGAGAGAGAGTGACCATCGGGTTGTATCGGGTGCGTTGTAGTCGAGCGCGCTGTATAAGGGACCATCTCCAGGGAGCAAAGGCAGCACAAGATGCTCGGGAAATTCGAATTTAAATTCAAATTTTCGGCCGACGAGCTGCTGCTGATACCGCGTGGCGTCTTGACTCACCGTGTGTCTGTGTATATATGCTGTTTTCTGCTTCTTCTTCTTCCTCTTGTACTTTTTTTTCTACTTTGATCGCGCGAGATTAGGACGATTGAGATTGTTTTCCATCGCAGTAGAAAAAAAAAATACGAGCTGCGATTTCTTATACCATATTTGTATTCGAATGAAATGTATACAAGCTATTTTCAGCTTCTAAAAAGGAAAAAATTCGAGAAGGAGATGAAATGAAAATATGACGAACCGTCGGACGCATTTGACAACACGACGCAACGAAGCCCGACAGAGGCACGCGCTCGTCGCGCCATTAGGCTCGTGCGACGCAATGTACGCGTGTACGTATGAAAATGTCCTTTCCAGAGCTTTTTTTCTCTCTTTCGCAATCTTTCTCAAAATGGCCAAATATCTGCTGCCGAAGCGTCCGGAAAACATGCGGTACACATTTCCTCTCTCGCCGCTACATCCATTAGCGCGAGTCGCGACTACGACGACGACGACGAGTATTTGTATACATATAATATACTGTGTACACTAGTGTACACCTCGGCGAGCGATAGAAAAATTTCTTCAACGTGTATAATACACAACGCCGCGTACGTATGCATTCTTGAATATATAGATTTTGTTTACTGTACGCAAGTGTACCGTATATATTTCGCGGGTGGGTCTCTCTTTCTCTCTCTTTCCTGCAACGAGCCACCTTCCAGAAAGGTATATAACAAGTTTTCCTTCGCTCGCTCTCGTCTCTCTGGAGAATCCCGTTTAACAAGGGCCAGTGCGAAGAAGCAACTTCCTGTAACAAGGCAGCCAAGAGAGAGAGAGAGAGAGAGAGAGAGAGAAGCAGATAATGCCAGACACGCGCGCGGCGCTCGCTACTACTACTACTGCACTTACCGCGAGAGTAGCAGCGGCAGCGCCTAAAGAAAGTCTTTATTAGCATATGCCCGCGTGCGTTACAAGACGTATCTATATATATATACGTACACGGGGCAAAAGGGCCACAAGGGTAGTCTCTATCCGACGAACGAGTTTTGCGCGCGTTTACTTCGAGCCCTACAGGCAGAATTGTAGAGAGAAACAGACGGATACACACGCACCGGTGGGCAGCAGTTTTCTTCTTTATTTTTCAATTATCCTGCGCTTCCTGATTCTTCACGCAATGGGCGGTATATGGGACACGTTAAATATATAGGCATATAGTTAAAGGAACTCCGTATCACGAAAACACGTTTTTCTCTCTCGACAGCGAAAGAGAGAATTCGTATACACGAAAATAGAGAAAAAGTTACACGAGACGTGCGACGTCCACCATTTTAGGGCACTCGGATCGCCACCCTCGTGTACACGCGAGCGAAAAAAAGGAAAAAAAGAAATAACACGCGTTTGGCATTTAGAAGGACCAAACACACGATATAAAGAAAAAAAGTGCCCACGCCGACATCGACAGCGCAGGCGGTATGTGTAACGACCAATCGCTGCCCTCGCTCACAACATCACAGACACATATAAATACACACACAGAGAGAGAGAGCACGTACAGACTGAGAGAGACGAGGGTGGCTTCGAAAGCTGCTGACCAAGCGTCATCCAGTCCAATTTTCTCGATTGCCTCGCCGCGCGCGCGCGCCATTCCCCCGTTTCTTATAATAGATACGGTGCTGCTGGTGCTGCTGTGCAGTGAGCAGTGAGCAGCAGTGGCACCCCCGTTTTTGCTCGACCGCCGCCGCACGGACACTACTCTCTCTCTCTCTTCTCTCTCCATATATAAATACTACGTACGCTCGTGACAGATAATCTCTATCTCACTTCGAAGCACTTTGCGTATTACAAAAAGCAGCGGCAGCAGCAGCAGCAGTTCCAAGGCGGCGGCAGCAGTTGAATTTATCGCGGCGCGCGCGCGCACACACAGCCGAGGTCCGAAAAGACAAACGATTCGACCGAAGCAAACTCGTTATATATTATAATAAACCGCGTTTTACCTTTATTAATAATGGCCCCAAAATATGTATATTATAACGTGGACTGTAGAGCGAGAGGCTATATATTTTCCTCGGCAAGGAGCTCGCGCGCTCGTAGATCAGAACCGGAAAAGAACTCGATTACGACTGCAGTGTCGTCTCGAAAACGAGGCCGATATTACATACACGTATAGGTGGCCCCGAGCGCGCATTCAAGAGAGAGAAAGAGCCCCGGCAGAAGAGGTAGAATAAAATTGTGTTATATGAAAAAAAAAAAGAAACAGTCTTCGTTCGTTACCTGCCACACGAGAAGACAGAATTATAACAGAAGAGAGAGAGAGAGAGAGAAACGTGTGCTCGCGCGTCGCGCTGGTGGGGGCCTCATACATTATAAGGCCAGGAGAAAGGGTTCCTCCCCGTTTTAGACCCTTTTTTCGAACCTCCGATCTGTGTACGTATGTATATGAAGCATATGCAGCGCGACGGTATAAGCGGAGCGCCCCACAATGTGCAACGAAAAATTTACCTACGGCGCATACGCGTGTAAGCATATTTATACATCCAGCCCCGCGCGCGACGCTTGCATTAGCGCAGGACTTTTGTTGCGAAATTTTCAGCGTTACCGAATCGCGTCGTTAGCATATAGATGCATAAAGGAGAAGGAGAGAAAAGCACCCCCCCAGCCGGAAGCATCGATCTATTAGTAGCTGTACACGCGAACCATCGGGAGAGAGAGAGAGAGAGAGAGAGAGAGAGAGAGAGAGAGAGAGAGAGAGAAAGAGAACCGATCGATAAATTTATTCAACGAGCTCGAAATAACGTACACGAACGCATACATACGAAAAACCACCGCGATCAAATCCGGGGCCCGGGATTAATTCGGCTAGTAATACATATTTGTCGAAGTTCGACGACGAGCAGCGACAGCAGCAATTCCAACCGGGCGGCGCGGCGGTGAAAAAGAAGTGTAATTTAATTTATTTTCTGTCCCGCTGAGAGAGACGATGGTATACGTACGCGTCCCAGAGCGAGGAGCGCGCTAAAGGAGGCGAGGTCGTTACATTATTGCGCTTAGATTGCGCGAAACCAAAAAGTAAAAAAGGGTTAAGATGAATCGCATGCACGGTGTGTTCAAAGGTCGTATGTGGCATTTTTTCCTATAATTTCTCGATCGAGCATCGCTTATGTATATAGCAGCTAGCCCTTATGCGTGCCTCACCTGCCCTTTTACAAAACTCTTTTATATTTATAATGCGCGTATATACTTGCAGAGTCATCGGCGAAACATTCCGATTAAATTATACTTTTTTTTTACGATCGAATTCGTCAAAAATTCATGCGATACGTACAGAAAAAAAAAAATAACGCGTAATATTATATCACACGATATACGAGGGTCCACCTGACGAAGCGTGAAATAAATTTTTCCTTCCTTCGCCGCGAGCGTCGATTGCAGCAACACGTACACTATATCTATAATATCGTTCTATTCGTGGCGCGCAGGAAATCAACTTACAAGGCCGATTACGCGACTGCGACGACCCGGCACGTGTGAACCTGTGCACTAATACATATAAACGTGAGTGCAGCTACAAGGACGGTGACCAACCTGTGCCCGTGTGGGGCCCCACCCCTCACAAAAGTAAGCTCTCCGACTGTAAAGAGCATTTCGTGCGCAATATTCTCGAGACTGATTCACTGTGCGTACACGAGCTGAGCAAGTGACTGAAATTTCAATTCCCCGCGTGTACACTTATCCGCGGGGTGGATTACGCGTTTTAGGAAAAAAAAAAAAAGAGAGAGAGAGAGAGAAGAGAGAAATCTGTCGAGGGACACACGGGGCAATAATACGCGCACGGTCCGCGCTTGTACAAGGGTGATTTTTTGGGTGAAAAAAGCATGAAAACCGACACCAAAAAAAGCGAGCTAGCAGGAGGCGTCGACTTGACGCTGCACGGGAAAAAAAAAAGTACCGGTAAATGACTCGCTTTTAAGTGCCGTATCTGATTTAGAGGTCGAACACCTTACGCGCCACGCCGTATACGATCCCTATTTGCGCAGGTTTACGGGATTCAGTTTTTTTTTGTTGCCCGAGTCCCAAAATAAATACAGTTGTCGAGTTGACGTTTACAAGTGCGCGCTCTGATTGAAAAGCCACCCTGATTTCCAAATATATAATAATGTAACCACCACCGTGACTGCTCATTTCTGCACTTGCAGCAGCAAGCAGCAGCAGCTAACAGCTAAATAGAAACCAAAATGCTCGAAATCGTTATCGAGGCACTCGAGATAGAGAGTGAATGAAAAAAAAAAAAAAAATGGAAAGGGGTTGCACTGCCGCTGCGAAATCGCGCGCGTACTTTAAATAGCTCGTCTCTCTCTCTCAGGCTTATCCGCATTGGCCATCTGTAAGAACCCTCGAGGCTCGCTCGGACGCTTCCGAATATCTTACATGATGGCGCCCGACTCTCTCTCTCTCTTCTCCGACGCGCCACTTCTCTCTCTCTCTGGGCCCCGAAAATATATTCTGCGGCTTTTTTCGACTGGTCCGATCGTATCTATCTCTCTCTCTCGAGCCAGTGAAAGAGAGCGAGCGAGAGATATTACACATTGCGGAGTCTCGAGCCCTTTAACGCCTCGCGCGCGACTGCGGAGATTCTTTGAATCTATATAGACAGACAGTCAGACGCGCGAGAGACTCGATGTACTCGAGAGCTCGAGCGAGTGAAGCCCCTTTTCATATGCAATGCGTATACATACGTATACGTAATATGCATATATAGCATTCGCGATTCATAGGGTAGATTATGTGCCTAAATGCGCGCTGCTCACATAGGACTAATTTTTTTTTTTGGAACGAAATTATTGCTTCGTCCACGCGGCGTGTCAAAATGAAAATTGAAAAAAAAACGAGGATCATACACTGCTGCGGCTGGTGGTACACGTATAATACGGTCTCTGGCGATTTGCGACGCCAGAGCTCGCGATCGTTCTCTGCGTTCTGCGCGTCTACATCGATATTCCCGAACTCCGTGCGCTACTTAATCCTTTTCACAATTTTTTAACCCCATCTGTCACGTCGTCCGCGTGTGTGTGGCGCAGCGACAGCGCATTAGACGCTCTGTGTGTTCGTCGCAACTTTTTCTATTTATGCGAGAACGCATCCCTTTTCGAGAGAGAATAATATTCAAAAGATATGACGCATCGAGCCTACATTATATACACATCCTATACAGTTCGTCTTTTCTCTCTCTCTCTCTCTCTCACTCTTCCTGCTCCTTTATTACTATAAGCTCAACGCGCGACGATTCATCTTTTTAGCGCGGAATAATTGACTATATATCTATCGAACCGGTGCGTGCACAGAGATCAACCCACGTGACCTACATACAGGAGAAAAAAAAAGATGATACGTCTATAAACTCGTGCGAAGCTTCCCTCTCGAAGCGAGAGAGAGAGAGAGAGAGAGAATGTCAAGGCCGTACTTCCGCGATCCTGCCTATATACATGCATATACACACGAGCGAATGTATAACGAGCCTCGAGCCGCTGCCTCTGTTGCTCCGGCATACAGTACGCGACACAACCCCTTTCTCGCATTATACATAGTAGACATATAAAATGTACGATCGATGCAGCCGGAAGGATAATCTATTAACATAATTTTACATTCTCGCGCAGCCGTCGAGCGTCGTCGTGCCTGTACGCATACTACTACGTAAGAGTATACATAGGCCTATGTACGCGCGCGTGATCGACGCAATGCACAGATGCAAAAAAAAAGAAGAGAATAATGGGCAAGAGAGAGAGAGAGAGAGCGTCGAGCGATTTTTTAGCGTTCGCATACGTACCTGCGTGCAAGTATACACTAGAGCGGGGAAAGAGCGAGAGAGGACACATTGGCGCTTTGCTGCTGCTGTTACTGCCGTTCCCCCCCAGCGAAGGGGTTAATTCAAATATTTAAAAAAAAAAAAAAAAAAAAGTTTTTCCCCGCGCGTGACCCTATTTCACGTCCGGGACCTTCTTTACGGCCGCTGCCGCTTTTTTTTCACTCTCGCTTCTCTTTAGTATTATTATTTTGTCGGGATGGGTAACCTTATATAGCACTATACGGCCATACGAACTGAAGTGCGCGCGCGCGTACACCGCAGCTCAGAAATGTATAAAGTGACGTTTGTGATCGAAACCGAGGCAAAAGGGTTGTCGCGTCGCGTACACATACATATACGCATTTTGCTTGGAAATTTTGTGTTATGTACCACGTCTCACGTCGTCGTCCTCGTCGTCGTCGTCGTCGTCGGAACGTCATATACTGCGATACATAAAACGTCGTTAATGCGCGTATATTAAACGACCCTCTCATACATATATATACGTTGCTGCTATTTTTTTTCTCACACGATCCAGGCAAACGATTCGATCGTTTATTACCGTTATAGCATTAGAACTCTCGAGTATCTCGAGCTGTCTCTTCGCTTAGCAATTGTCGCGCGATATTTCGGTGCTTTTCTCAACGCGCGGCTTTGATTTACGACGAAATCGCCGCGCGACGGGCCATTTGTCGTGGACTTTTGCATACGGTTTGCGAACGCGTATACGTCGCGCTATCAACGGACGAGAGCAAAAAATTATACACACAAGTACACGAGAGTTGAGCGATAGAAAATTGGAAAAACTTCGGCACCGCAGCGTAGGTACGAGCGAAGATCGCAGTGGCGAAAATTATGAAAAAGAAGAAGAAGAAGAGGAGGAGGAAGTGGAGGAAGGAAAAGTATAAGCTGCCCCCCCGCGACCGGCGTTGTTGTGCTCTCTAGCCCTTATCTCCGGTAAACAGACCAGTAGCGGATCGATACGCGCATTTATACGCACTGCTGAGTAGCCGAGACTCACGACGATGGTAGAGAGAGAGAGAGAGAAAATTTGAAGCCCAGCGAGCCACGGCTATATATATATCCTATACATTGTGTATATAGGATGCCTGTTTATGGCGCACAATTTATTTCTCGAATCGAAGGTAATGGTCGTCGGTTTAGCTACTGCCGCTGCGCATCTCCTTGCTTTTTCCAGCTCAACAGTTTCACTGCTATACGGTAATAATGCGAATATATATGTGTGTGTGTGTGTGTGTGTCTGTGTCCAGGCGGTGGCGGCGAAGCGTCCCCCGACGCAAAAACTGCCGTCGCCGCTGCTGCTACTCTGGAAATCTAGCCGCGTATACGGTATATAAAGCCCATTAAAAATTCAGACGTATATCTCTCCGCTGCGCCTCGACGTATTGTCCCTTTTTACGTTTCTCTCTCTCTCTCTCTCTCTCTCTCTCTGTCTCGCGTAGAAAATTATGAATCTTTCATTTTGATTTTTTTTTTTCGTTGCCTCGTTTCACTTTTTTACTTTTTTTTTTACTTCACCCGACGAATGCGCAATGGCGTATACGTAACTCGGGATTGGAGCTTTGGCTTATTTAAAATTTGAACGCACGCACGAGAGAGCACACATGCGCGCGCGAGCTTACGTACGGGATTCATTGGACCAAATTCATTCTTTTTTTTTTTTCTTATTCTGCAACGTAACTGCTGTTCGATAAAGAAAATCAGGAGGGGTCGAAGATAAAAAAAAAAAAAAAAAAAAAAAAATGAAAGGAAAGCTAGCTCGATCATCCTGGCGAGGCTCTCTCGTCGAATTCCTCCTCTTTTCACGCCCTTTGCTCGGCCATTATATACACGCGGAGATATAATACATTTATGCCCTCGATGGACTCGAGGAATTCGAGATCCATCATTTATATGATCAGATTCCACGATGACTCGCTATACTCACTTCTTTTTTTTCATCCTTTTTTTTGTGCTGTTGCTGCTTCGATATCTCTTTGGCAGGCACGACGCACGTATCGATAACTACACGCGTATATGACATTGGGGATCAGACCACGAGAGAGAAAGCGAGAGCTCGGATCAGTTCGGCTTCTTAGCTTATTCTTCATCTTCGGCGCTAGCTCGGGGTGTTGTTGGTCGTTATCTCTGGATTATGCGGGGGGGAGTAGTCCACCCCGACACCGAGAAGCTCGTGTAATCTTACGTTGGGCTTCGTCCGTCATAATGATCAAAAACACCCAGCAACGCAGCAGAGGCCCATCTCGAGTCAATTTATAAATGTGATTCGTCCGAGTCACGCGTCTACGTGCGCAATGGCCATTGAAATGTAATAGAACTTTCTTCAAACACACATATTATTATTTGATCTTGGACTTATACTCTTATTTTGACTTTGCCACTTGCAGATTTTCGGTTCAAAGGTACTCGCCATCTAGCGGTCAGGGTTCAAAGTTATGTTATCATATTCAAAGTAGTGTCACGATTGGTCTGAATTTTTTCACACGGTTTAATCGTCATTTTCAGGTCATTTAAAGTGCACCTAATATTTTTAATAAAAGTATAACAGAAAATCGCCAAAAACAAACCTATCAATAATATATATTTTGAACGGTCATTTTTTAGTCTCTAGTCCATCACTTATCTTGAGCATTTCCATCAGGGGTGCTTAAATATTCTTTCAAAAATCCCAGAACAATTTTTAATCGTTTTCTGTTCAATGGTATTCGAACCTTTATGTCATATATGCCAATGGCATCTAACCTATCAAAATCTTTGTGGTTTGGCCTAAAGGCCACAAGTGAATTTACTGAAATCGGAGTTACTGAAAAACGCAAAACATACGCACGTAAACTTGAAATATCAAACGCGAAATTTAATCCAAATTATGTATTATAGAACATTTCTACCCGAATTATCGATCATTTCGGAAATTGAGAAACAGCAGGTATTCCCAGTCTCCAGAGAGATATTCACCTTTTTCCCCTCTCTCTTCTCTCTCCTTTTTACCTGATCGCGCAGCTCGTCGGTCGCTGCGTGGCGTGTCTGATTTTTACCCCTTTTTTCCCGCGCGGGACTGACAGGCAACACACACACTCGCTGCGAATGATCAAAACGGGGGCCCTATATCGCCTATAGCCTGTCGGGCGCCTCGACTCAGTTTTGGGCCAGAGCTCGAACGCAACGGATCGCGTCGCTGTATACGTACCTCGCGCGATTGTGTGCGTGTGCTTATGTCTGTGTGTGTGTGCGCTTGGGTATAAGCGCCTCTATACCTGTACCTATATATAGGTACACAACGTGTCACTCGGGATAATCTGATCGTGCGGTATAAATCGCACTCGAAAACGTCAATTACCTTGGCGCGCTCGAGAGCCACAATGCCCCGCACACACGCACGCAGGTTTGACGCAGAGAGAGAGAAAAAAAGTCGATTATTAGCCGCTGTTACGATTATCGAGGTCAAGTGCACACTTTTTTTGATGTCTCGCTATATATTATTGTGAAAATTATCATCGCGATCAGACGCACCACGGGGCAGAGCGAAAACTATACACCGAGATAAAGACGAGAGTTGAGTAAATTTTTCGTAAACGCGCGCGGTGCTGCAGAAACAATCGCTGTAATTTTACGTAGTTATATATATATATGTACGTATTACTTTGCGCTAACTATTTGCCGATTCACTCCGAAAACTTTCGCTTCTCGAGTTGCTTCTGCTGCTGCTGCTGCTGCTACTGCTTCTACTGCTGCTCCAAAAGTCAAGAAGTTTCTTGAAAATCTTTGCAGCTCGTGCTCGCGGTTCTTTATGGCCTTTAGCGACGGCGTCGTCGTCGCCGTCTCTTGGTTTATCTTACGTATAGTAGTTGGAATGAAACCACGTTGGAGTGACCGTGAAATCTTCTTATTTAACGTGGGCGACATTAATAGCTCGATCCATTTGTTAACTTTTACCTAAAAAAAAAAAAAAGAAGAAGGAAAAAAAAAAAATGAAACTTCGTACATCATCTAAGAAAGTGAAAGTTATAAACGCAGCCGGATGAAAAACGTGCTAAAGTTTTCAAGTACATAAAAATACCCTTCTTTTTTCTATAATCTTTGCGCGATCGAGCGAAATCATTTGTTTAAAAATATTGTCCGAAAATTCGACTGGCAGCTCGGAATAATGTCGGACCAGCCCGTCGTTGAATATGCATGACATTATACACGTCTGTTGGAAAACAAGCAATATGCGCGCGTGCCAGTGCGATGTCCGCCGCCATTTCTGCAGGCCGAATTGCCTCGACAGCAGCAGCAGCAGCAGCACGTCGGACAACGAATGTATAGTAGCCCAAAAGAGCTATAGGGGCAGTCTTACTCTCTCTTCCTTACTTTCTACTATAGCATGTAGCTGCTGTACGCGTGTGTCTGTGTCTGTGTGTGTTAGACGTACTGGGCAAGAGAAGAGAGAGAGAGAGAAGGCGGGAGCTCCATAGCCCGGAAAGATCGCCGTATATATATCGACGAAAGGGGGTGGCGGTGTAGTGTGGTGCTGGCTATACGCGGAGGCGGTAGCAGTAGTAGTAGTAGTAGTAGTAGCAGCTAGACGTCGGCCAAAACGTAGCGGTAGTAGGGTCACTACGGGCAGCTCAGCTAGCGCAGACACACACATATACGGGCTTATGTACACGTGAGTGTGCGCAAGAGAGAGAATATCGATCGCCGTTCTTTCTCTTCGTCTTTCTCTTTGGCTCGTATTATATACGGCGAGCTTTTTGATGCATTACATCCGAAAAGGTTCATCTCTCTCTCTCTCTCTCTCTCTCTTTCGGGCTCGGACTTTGCTCGCGGAAAATATGTTTTTTATGCGCGCGCCAGCTATATAGAGAAAGAGAGGAAATTACCCTTCTTTCGTTCTTTCTTTCTTTCCTCTTTTTTATTTTATTATTCCAACGTGACGCCGTCCCTACGACACGCAAGCTTGACTTTTTCCTTCCTTCTTTAATATGCGTATTTTTTTTTTTATATACGTGCGTTATACAGCAAGATGTTTGCGGTGGTCGTTTTATAATCGTAGAGACGGATTTATTTGTACTTGCGCCCGGGTAAAAATGGTCAACAAAAATAATAGTGGTATGATCAAAAATGTATGTTTATATTTTGAAATATATTCCCATTAATTAACTCGTTTTTGGAGACTTTTTGTAATAATAATGTTACCAAAATTAAACGCATTTTTAATGACCGAGAAAATGATAATTTAACTGTTTCAAACAATGTAGACCAGTTTTTAATCACTATAAAGATGATAATAGTACTTTGGGCATTTACCGCTAGATGTCGAATACTTTTACATGCAAATCTGCAAGTGGTAAAGTAAATATAATTATATAAGTTTTCAAAGATTTCAATGTCTACGTAGGTGAACACTATTCAACTAGTCGGCCAAAAATTAGCCATGAAATGTTGAGAATATCTACCAGAATAGGTCATTCAAAAATTATTCTACGAATCGCATTAAAATTTTCATTCGATATCCTGTAAATATTGAGAAAAAAACAATCAAATTGACCATTAAATTGAAAATTTTAGAGTTGAAAATTTAAAAACAAAATTTAAATACAATGTTTGATTTAAACTTCTGTTAAAGCGAGTTTTATCTCAAAACTACGAACTTATAATTTTTATTACTCGAAGACTCACGTTCTTTGGAAAAAGTCGCCGTCGTTCGAGACAATCAAAAACGAACTTACTCGCCGCAGCTTTTTTCTTAATCGTACTTTCATTGAGAGTCGTAGGGTATGCACCGCGCACCTTTTTATTTGTTACGGAAATTTTCGTCTTTTGTGCCAATATATACGTTTGCTATGAAACAGGTACAAATCCACGCGGCGCGCACAAGGGCCATACATAAAAGAGCCCTGCACCTATCCGTCGGAGGTATAAGGCATCTGAAGAAGAAGAAGAAAAAGATGCACGCACTCGAACGAGCAGTTATACGCCTGTGTATATAAAGCATGATACAGCAATTTATACAAACGTATATAGCCGCGACGCAACAGAGTCATGGAGAGAGAAAGAGAGATGAAGAATGGAGAAAGAAATCAGCGAAAATCGTATAAAGCTCTAATTTTCCGTGCGACTGAAGACATATGAAAATCCGCAACCGAAATAAGCGCGCGCGCGTGCCACGCGCCACCCTCTCTCTCTCTCTTTCTTATATTCTCGTGGCTCAGTCGCAACTCTCTCTCTCTCACACACTCTCACTGCGCTGCGTACTTTTTCTTTTTTTTTCATCTGTATTACGTTTATACCGCGTGCGTAGTCGCGAGGCCAATAAAAATCTCCTGCGCGTGTCTTTTTTTTACGCGTGTATCTTTATACGTTTAAGAGACCACTTTACCACCCCCCTCTCGAATAAAAGATCTCTCTGACTCTCGAAAAGCAGCTCGAGCTCGCGTCGAAATTTCGTTTTGAATTTTCTAACGCGACGACGGTACGATAATGCATTCGATGACGATACCTGTCTCTGGACATTTTAAGTGCGCGTCTGTCTCCGCGCGAGCTGCCGATCGAAGCCAATCGTTGAAATTTATCCACACGGCGCGCGGGGATAATGTCATCATTCGTATTCGATGCGTCGCGCGGCTATTACGCCCGCCGAAAAGTATCCCTTATACAACATGCATGAAGAGTCGCGATCGAAACATAAAAAAAAAATAACAGCACCAGCAGCAGAAGCAGAGAGAAAAAAAAAACGTAGAAGGATACACACATCGAGAGAGAGATTGAGGAAAATGGAGAATTAGGGACGAATATTGGATCGTAAAAGATGCCGAATCGCATCTGTTTCGGGTAAAGTATACACACAAGCACGTATACATCGTACGCACACACACACAAAAGAGAAGAAGAAAGAAGAAGCAATTCCCTGACATATCCCAGTGTAAGTAAGGGGGGTGCGGAAAAGTCGACGGAGAGTAAGAAAAGGGACTGCTCGTCGGACTAACTTGGACAAACGAAAATACGACGACGACGACTCGGGGGTTGGTTGGTGCTGTTCATGCAGCAGTAGTACGTTTTTCTCTCCGTTTCTCTCGGCTTTTTTTTTTTTCTTACTTCATTCTCCTTGGCGTAGGAGTATAGTAGTAGTTTCGCGTGTATATATATACGTATACGTACGGTAAAACCGCACGGAATCGATGGCCGGACTCGAGGGTACGGTCCCGCGAGAAAAGCCACTGTAGCAGGCTAGCCCGTGTATATATAGCGCGGAGCGCAGGAACTTTGACTATATATACGTATACGTATAGAGCCATAGACGCGCGGCGGCTTCAAAACGTATATAGCATGTATAGTCGGAAGATAAAGTTTGCTATTACCCTACCGGTGAGCCAACTGTATTAAGTCTACGCTCGTTGTTTATTTGCCCGCGTACGTATTATACATATAGTTTATTTTCTCGCGAAAAAAAAATGAACGAAAGATTTTGTTTTTGCGATGATGCCGTATACGATTACGATCGCTACGCTGAGTATTTCATTTGCTTTTCCGATCGCGTCCAACCCCTTCTTTTTTTCCTTATTATTCGACGATTACCGTCCAGGGCCCTCGACGCGGTCACGCCGGATTTTGGCATGTACGCGTATACATACACGATTGTCATATCCGCAGCGTCGACTTCGAGCGACTCGGCGACGGCGATTTTGCGTTTTGGGCCCGAGCAAACGAGCCGTCAAAAAGGAAGCGAGGAAAAAAAAAATCATTATTACTCGAGTGCCCGAAAAGCGAGTTAAACTGGAGCGTAAACGCGTGTGGCTCGCGCGTGTGTGCACGTTGTAATATATGCACACATTGTAGAACTAGTTTTTCCGTTTACACACGTCGTCGTCGCGACCAGTTTCTGTGCCCGCCGCCGCCGCACCGCCTGCATGTTAAAAATGTATCAAGGCGCATGCGGCCCGGGCGTAACAACTGGCTTTTCGCGCGGACGCGACACATTTTATGTACATTGTAATCGTAAACCTTGGGTATATATGTTTTTGCTATTTCCAATGTTATAATTTGAATATTTCCCTTTTGCGTCGAGCGCGAGCGAAAAAAAAAATCACAACAAAAAGCAAAACTGGAGCTGCACCGACGATATTTTTGCATTGATCTTGTCGAAAGAGTAAGAGAAGGAAGAAAAGAGATCTTCGAGAGCCCAGCGTATACAATAGACCAAAATGTGCGTGTGGAAGTTTTTTTGCAGAGATAGAGTACAGAGCGCGGGACAACACATATACAGACACACACACAGAGAAAAAAAGTCAGCCTTACTCTAGCCCATGGTATTGGAAAAATGTTATTTACGCGGTACGCCGGGCTATCTCTCTCTTTCTCTCCTTCGCCTTTCTGCTCCTACGGAGTCTTTTCTCTCTCTCTCTCTTTCTTATACTGCGCGCGTCCTTATTTACATGCGGTAAGTCTCCTACGGGACCGAAATCCCGGGGTCGCCCGATAATTCTTCCTTTGATCCCGTACTGCCACCCTCTTAGGCTTTATATACTCTCTTTTCGCGTCGCGCTGCGGCGTATATGTATATACGCGGCCGATTTTTACCGACGACACAAAATAAAAAAGAACGCGATTTTCGGAATAGCGAAGAAATATGAGTTTTCTATTCCAGCCTTTTTTTTGGTAAAGCGATACTTTGCCGTACGTATATGAGTACGAAAAAGAAATGGATTTTTAATTAGAAGAACTAAAGATCGAAATAGCGAGCAAGGAGAAATTCAATTGTTTTTCGCATGAAATAATATGCTTTAAATCACATTATTTAAAGATGAATGTGGTACGGCAGCGGTATATTTCACAATTATAGTAAGTTTAATTGAAATAAATAGTATATTTTGCACCTAGGGAGCGAAAAACTGGAACGTTTCAAAGCACGTAGAATTTATCATCCGAGGCGAAGCCGAGGCTGATAATCACGTGCTCTGAGACTTTCTCTTTTTTCGCTACATAGGTGCAAATACAATTTTTTGTGAATCCCCCAGCCTTAAGTAACATTTTGGTTTTGCTCAGCGGGGGTAAAATGTTACTTTAGGTTGGGGTAGCACAAAAAATTATAAATTTGTTTATGCAATTAATGAAGGAGAGAAATATATGCAACTACGTTCTCATTTTCTAATCTTTTACGTACTTTGTAAACACCGGATACTTTTCAGTGCACTTTGTGCATCCTAAGAATCAATTTTTTATTTCTCATTTCTCCTTATTAAAGTATTATTGACAAAAAAATGTTTATCATTATTCATTGGTCATAAGATATCTAATGTAATCTTCTTAATAATATAATTAGGGTACTTATACCAGTGATTGACCGCTTTCGACCAGTAAATGACCACTTTTGTATGTGCAATAATTATCGTTTCTCCTTGTTAAATTATGATCGAACATAGAAAACAAGATGCATCGTTCACTAAAGAATTGATTTACGTCCATACAAATATATTTTTAATTGTTTTTCATATGATATTTTCCAAAATGGTCATTCACTGGTACCCGGTCATTGATTGGTTTGACTACCCTATTACGATGATATCATAAATTATTCCAATATCACCTTATTATGTAAAGATAATTTTTACGTTTCACAAATATCAATAAATTTTCAGTAAAAAATTGAAATCCTTAACCGAGTGTCAATTTTATAATGCCAATAACTTTTCAGCGCGTTACGCTGACCCTGAAATTCTTCCAGCTTTGTTTCGCGATTTACTCGCGTCTATCGGAACTGAATCACTTCAAACCTATTAAAGCTATGTATAGCATATTAATTCTTTAAAAGAGGAAGATATATATATATATATATATATATATATTATGTGATTCCCAGAGATAATAAATTACGCGGATAAGATGTTGCCAGTTTGACGCTGTCTCGAGCTTGCTATAATCATAATAATTTATTAGCAGTCATTTCGACGACCGTCGATCGATGTCGCGAAAATTATCTTATGACTAAAATCTTGACAGCTACGAGCTAATGCCTAATTATTAATTATTATTCGCACCCATTTGTTTTCATACACGAGAGTCTTCAAACATCCACTGTCAAGATATCGGTCTCGCATGACGATCGGTAATTGCGACATGCTGCTTCTCGTACATGGACTCTCCTTTTTCACCTCCGCAGCGGCTTTTCCACCTATTTTTTATTTATTTACACAAGTATAAATCTCATTGCGAATCCGGCGACTAGAGAGCGCATGTGGCTATATAATGCGTGTGAGTATGTGTGTGTTGCGAGAGACACACATACCCAGAGAGAGAAGAGAGGCTGTCGAGGAGCGCGTTTGGCAAAGTTTCAAGACAACCCATCTGCTGCTGCTGCTGCTGCCTTCCTCGGCGCAAGGCAACTTCAATGATAGTTATATAACAAGATACCTTGCTCAGCTTTAGCTCTCTCTGTCTCTCTCTCTCTCACTTTGCATGATGCTGCTGCTACTGCTGCTCTGTGTGTACGTCTGTCTGTCTACGGCACGGATATATACATGTATTCCATGTCACTTTATATACATATAACACACATATGTGCGTATATAACCAGCGACGAAAAGGATTCGCGCGAAAGTGCAAGTCTTCGTCTATTTTGCATTTTATAAAATGAGCCCAAGTCGAGAATCGGCAGCAGCAGGTACTAACATTAAGTGCGTGCCGGCAATCGTGCCGATCGTATCGTATCATATACATAATAATACTATCCCTAACACGATGTGATACGAGTTGATTCGTTTTTATTGCCCGATCATCTCCGTACATACATACATGTGACACATACCATGGAAATTAAATCACGCGCAGTACGCAATCTCTTTACTCTCCATATATATATATACGATGCTCCACGGCAAAGATCTCGCATATATACATACCCTCGTACGTATATATACCCACACGGGGAAAGATATTTCGTGTCCGAGGCTAATTTTACAAGGCGCAGAGAAGAGGCAACAGCCCATTTCCTTCTACTTTCGCTCTGCGGCACGTCTATCCTATATATACGTAGGTATAGCTCGTGCATCTATACACACGGAGCGGCGCGGCGCGCAACATAAATAAAAGGGGGTCGGCTTAGCCGAAGACCGAGAGAGAGAGAGAGAGACTTTGGCCTTTCTCCTCGTATAAGCCATCGTCCTTAACCAGGGCTCTTCTGAAATTGAAAGATGAGGAATTCTCGGGGCGCGAGCTCAGGCACTGGTGGTAGTAGTCCTATAGCCGAGTTCGTCGAGCCCGTACACACTCACAGACACGCGCACGTATACATATATATATATATATATATTGTACGCGGGAGGTGATCCCTCTTTGGTTAGTTAGCGGTCGCCAGCGGCTAAGCTCCGAGCTAGACCGATGCTATATGTATATTTCTCTCTCAGACGAGAGAGAGCCCCGGCCTCCGACGACGACGACGACGACGACGATCTCCACTCCCTCGTCTCGAGCTCAAATACTACCACTACTACTATTAATGTTACTACTATATATGGTGGCTAGCCACGCGTTATATATATATAAGCGCATGCAGATAAGGAGAGAGCCAAGATCCCGAAGCGTAAAATGTACGCGTACGACTTGGCTGCGTGCATTAAAATCGAGCCAGAGGTCAGTTTTCTCTCCACTGCGGCACTGCTTCGAGTCTTATATTATATATATGGTGCATTATATATGTGAGTGCAGTGCGGTAGACTGGCCGATGGTAGTAGCAGTGGTCTGCTGCAGGGGTGGTGGCGGTGGTGGTGGTGGGAAGCGATGGTGGGGCAAGAGAGAAATTCCCAGCCCAGCCCCATTGGTCAGTCTCGGTCGAGGTGTACGTATCGAGCGAGCCAGAAAAGAGAGAAAGCCAACTCTCGACTATGGTCGAGCTTCTATATAGGTATTACTACTACTGCTGCTGCTACCCCACCCCCTCTTGAAAATATAGTCTCTCTCTCTCTCTTTTACTCGCCGGCTGTGGAGCTGTGTGCGGCTACTACTACTACCCTCGGTATAAAACGCCGTATATACCTAGGGGGGTAAGTCCGTATTTATATCTATATAGGTATACGGTTGATCGTAAAAAAGGAAAGAAGAAAAAAAATGTATGCGCTTAATATATACATATATGGTGTATAGCGTGGCGACTCGACTCCGTACACTCCCCTTCGACCGGCCTGCGCGGAGCCGAACGCGAAACGAAACGAACAAATGGAAAGGTAAATGCGATATTGTGGCTACGCCATTTGTTTTGTCTACTACTACTACTACTACTACCATTGCCGTTGCCGCTACTGCTGCTCTTGGCTTTTCCAATTTTAAATCGATAAGAGTTCGACTGGCGGCTGGCTGCGCCGCGACGTTGGTCATTGACGTCGTTTTCAAAGGAGGCACAAAAAAGGAGGAGGAGGAGGGAGCGAGTGAAAAATTAATGCGACTCGAGCGCTCTTTCGCGAGTCTGCTGCTTGCGATGGCCAGAGCTTCGCGAGCTTCGAATTGCCAACAAAAAAATATATTCAATTACATTGATAATGAATTCGCAGGTACACATCCTGTTTATTATAATGTATGTCTGCGTGTGTGTGTGTGTGTGTGTGTGCATGCATGTAACTTGCATATCATTCCGCAGTCTCGCACATCTGCCCAGCGCACGCAGTGTACCGTGCAGAAGTTGAGAGAGAGCAGTTACATGTATACATATAGCTGCTTCTGATGCTGCAACGAGAGAAAGAGCTAGAGGGTATGTAAGCTCGCGAGCTGCCGCTGCTGTGTAGGGAAATAGGAGTTAGCGCGCTGCTCAAGGTTGTAATTTTAGCATTGGAGAAACGAGAAGAGGAGTACGTCCAACCTGTCCAAGTCTAAAGGCTATTTGCATAGGCGATATTATACCTCGCCATCTCTGTCTCTCTCTCTCACTAGCTTTGTGCTCTGTTGCTCGTTCGTCGCGGCTGCTGCTGCTGCTACTACGAGTACTCGACGCGAACGTCTTGGGATCTTGAGAATTGGATTAGTAGTGGTTCAACCTTACTCGCCCGTTCGTCTCCCCCTTACCCTCCTGCTCTGCTCACCCCCCGTGGATCTGACGCTACCCCCGTTTCACCCCCCCTCGTGACCGACGCCGCCACCACTTCCACGCGGCGTAGACCACCTCCTCGGCTGTGCCCCCCCCCGTCCTCCTCATCCTCCTCCCCGCAGAGTCCTCCACTTTTCGAGCGATGTTGTATCCTGCACACACACACACACACACACATACACACCTTTATACATCTATCTATATATCTGTATGTATGAATCTCACTCTTGGACTATACTCAATTTGAACTAAGAACGCCGAGACTTCGTTGCTTCGCTTCTACTGCTGCTGCTGCTCGTCGGGAATGGCCAAATTGCTAAATCAGTTTTACCTGATCACCTATTCAAACGAGCGAAAGTTGCACGCTCGACGTTTCGGACCTGTCCTCTCTCTCTCTCTCTCTCTCCTTCAGTCTCTAACTCTACCTCGTGCAACCTTGCATGTATACCGCAACGATGCACTGCGAGCTGTATAGCGATTATATTCGATTACTATCGAACCGATTCTCCGTGTATGCATAATACATGTCAGAGATGTTAAGATCGACGACACCAATGAAAAAATATCGATATTTACAAGCGTCGAGCGATTGACCCTCAAAAAAAATCAAAAATTTAAAACAATTATCAAATAATCGAATAGTATTCTAAGCTTTCCCTAAGGTATACGTTTTTATGTGGCATTATTTAAAATTGTTTAAAATTTTCAATTTAATTTAGATTCGACTAAAAGCACTGTGAAAAATCTGTTTACACCTGTGGAAACTTGGTATGACATTTTGAAATGAAAATAACAAAATATATATTTTTTCACTATTGCACAACATTAGCGTTCCCGCACATATCATTAGTGAGTAAATCATTATGAATTATGTTTTATTTTTTCACAATTAAAAAAAGTATACAGTGTTACTTTTAGGCCAATAACATTAATGAGTCTATGTCGTTACAGAAAAAGTTAGAAGAAGAAATATTTATTGATGTTGAGTGTAAATATGTTAAACCTGAATTGATCTGCAAAATTGAGTATCAAAGTTTTCTATCTACTGTGAAAATGGAAAACCAAAATAAATAAGGAGGTTTAAAAATTCTGAAAAATCACTCATACCAAATTATTTGACGAGGGTAAAACACGTCAAAAAAATTATAAAAGAGAAACAAATCTAAAAACACATATCAGTATAATACAAGAAAGAATTAGACCTAATGAATGTGAAATTTGCTACAAGTCATTCGCGTACAAAATTACCATTAAAACTCACTTAAATACAGTACATAATCGTAGCAAACCCTTCGGATGTGTAAATTTAATTTGCGTTTAATTTAAGTTTGCGAAAAACAATAAAGTATTTCAAACAGTTATTAATTGCGTCGTGGCTTTTACTCACCTTTCAAACACATCGGCCAGAGAAGAGGCTATTTTCTGTATATGATATCAAAAATAACAACAACAGCGTACTTCACTGGACTTGGGCTATTGTAATTGTACAATCACGCGATTATAATAATTCATTGGAAAATTAATAATTTTTAAACAAAAGTCGTTTCTTTCGTCAACAAGTCAGGTTTGAAATATACTCGTTTGTTTTCGAATATGAAAATAATGAGTTTCTATCAGCGTTGATAAGCAGAAAAATTGAGTAACATATTTTTAACGTAATTTTTAATTTCAAAGCCTATCGACTCGAGAAATAAATTTTAATCGATATTTTTCCTTCGAAATAATTCAGTTAATAATATAGTGTTGCTTTAACATCAATGTTGACGATTTGTTTACCAATAGAATTTGAATTTTCGTACACTTACAAGCACTCAAGTGTACGTTAAGAAGGTCGTAATAATATTACGCCAATCGGTTTGTCTTTCATTCGTAACGAGTCGCGACTCAGTACACGTTCTCACTCTCGCCAGACTCAACGTAGCCCGAGCAAACGCGCGTCGAACGAGACCCAAAATATCATTCGCCAAAGGAGCGCGAGCGCAACAAAGAATCTCACCATAAAGATGTCGAAGCCCAGGCACTTAGACGATTGTCAAAAGAAAGTGGATCTATTGAAGAGGATGAGAGACGACACCAACTGGGCAGACGCAAGCGAACTGCAAAAAATACTCGACACGCTGTATTCATTTCTAAACGATTGGACGGGGCCTCTTCCAAGAATCCGTCAGATTTTTGATCGTGAGCAAATTGAGCAATTAATGATAACTTCGTTCAGTTTCTGTCTCCAGAGGGACAGATTCGTCCATTTTTTAATTGAAAGCGGCTTCAAGGATAGGCCGGAATACAACGAACTGCACCAGGTTGTAACTTCGCGCATTACCCCACTGCTTCACGCAGCCAAAGATTGGTACAAAAACGGTTTTAGTATGTTCGAGAGACGAGTGCTGGCGCCGAAGCTGTTCGAAGTGTACGACGCATTTGGACGCAACTACAGAGACGAAGAGAGTAACTTTACGCACTTCCACGTGGCCTGTATGACGGGCTGTTTCGAAGCAGTTAGGATGTTCCTTGAGACCCGGTCGTTCCATCACATCGAGATGTGCGTGGATAAAACCCGCGACAGACCACTGCACTTGGCCGTTAAACATGGCAATATAGAAGTCGTTAATTTGTTGCTGAAATACGGCGCCGATCCGAACGCGAGCAACGAGGACGGTTTGACATCACTGCTAATGGTTAGTCAGGCGTCATTCAAGACCCCCGGCATGATGAAGGTGCTCTTGAAGAATGTCAAGAAAGGCTCGCCGAGACACGTGTATCTAGACCTGAACAAGCAGGACAAAAAAGGTAACACAGCGCTACACCACGCGCTGGCCAACGTTGACTGGGAGATGGCCGAGCAGCTGATAGTCCACGGTGCCAAACCGGATATCTCCAACGGCGTCGGCGCAACACCACTCCATATAATAGTCCGCAATTCCATCGGCACCGACCTGGCGGAATTCTTCAGATTGGCCGACGCTAATCATAAGAAGAAGGTGCGTGTGAACGCCCGCGACGCAGAGGGCAACACTGCCCTACACTTTGCCATTGTCAGAGATCACCGGGCGACGATCGAGCTGTTGTTACTGCGCCGCGAAGCCGATCCGAACGTATGCAACGCCGCGGGCTCAATGCCATTGCATCTGATTTGCGATAAGTCCCGCGACGAGAATCTGGCCCGGTTTTTCTTGGAGATCTGCAGCGAGAAAAATAAGCTGGTTAAGGTGGACAAAAAAGATGCCCGGGGCAGGACACCACTGCACCTCGCCGTGAAAAATCTGCAGCCAGAACTGTGCCGCTTACTACTGGGCTACCTTCCCGACAAGCATCTCATCGACTTTTGCTTTCCCAGCGAGTACCGCGACATTAGGCCGATCTTCGAAGGTACCAGACTCGAAGCCGCCGCCAACCTCCTGTGGATTCTGGAAGTACTCGCCGAGAGAAAATGCGAGCCGACCCTCGACAATGCAACGACAATGCTGAGGTTCTTAAACCATCATGGTATGTTCCATCAAAGCCACCAGCGTGAGATCGAGGAATTGCGGCAGCTACCGGAGTGCAACGCGTTCGTCGTGCGAGCGCAAGAGACCAAGCTGATCCCGGGACAGTCGCTCTGGGATTTGCTTCAGTTGAAACCGGGCCAGCGGCAGCATCAGGTCAAATATTCGGACTACTCAAGGATCGCCAGGACCTGGAAACTTGGGTATCTGCTGCAGCCACGGCAGCAGCGGGCCTGCTTTGCGCACATGCACGAGCTGATGCTGCGTGACTTCTGCAGCAAGTGGGCGGCGAAGAGCCTCGCGGCGCTGTTGCGCCATGAGCTGCCTGTGGAGAGGTGCCGGGTGATCGTCGACGACGGCTTTACCAACGAAAATCTTTACAATATTTGTATGGCTTGGGAAAGAACCCCGCGATGACGCGACGCGCGATATTAAGATACAGTTTAGAATATAAATGAACTAAAATAGAGTACTGTAATAGTAGACTTGTATCGTAAAACTTTTTTATATAATGAATTATATATGTAATTGAATTGTAATATTTTATGTGATTAAATGTATTTCATGAAATAGAAATCTTTTTGATGGGTTAAATAATTTTACTTAAGTTTTATTGAAAAAAAAGTCGTAAAAAAGTTTTACATCTTATAGTATAGCTGTTCTAATTGAAAATTAAGTCACGACCTTTTTGTCCTCTAGATAATTTATCGCGATCTATTCAATATATATTGTCTGATTAGCACTCATTGAATATCATTGATGCGGCGCGTACAAGTATGGAAAAACTTTCTATTCTTTTTTCGACGATAACGCGAAATTTTCGGTCTCGCGCAATTTCGACTCGCCGCTCGTGCACGAAGAAATTCACCGCTTCGATATACGTAACGGGAGATAGAGAGGGAGAGAGGGTCTCCCTCTCTCAGAAGGACAGAAAGAAACTCCTGAACGAATTGGTAAACGTATATATATATCTAAAGAGAGAGAGAGAGAGAGAGAGAGAGAGAGAGAGAGAGAGAGAGAGAGAGAGAAGAGAGAGAAAGAGATAGCAGCAGTATAGCAGTGGCTATATATAAATGGAAAGAGTTTTTGCTCTGGCCGGTTTTGGTCTGTCTTGACTTTCGACTTTAGGCCGTTGGAAAACATTGAGTCTAGCTACTCGCCCAGTCTCTCGCCCTCTTCCTCCACCTCCGCCTCAGCCTTGCCCAACCAACAGCAGCAGCAGCAGTAGCAGTAGCAGTACCAACAGCAGCTTCTTCTTCTTCTTCTTCTTCTTCTTCTTCTCATTCTACTGCTTCTACTTCCTTCGAGCCCGTACATATACATTCTCGAACGACGCTATAAATTTTAACCCTCCCGACTTTACCATCGTTATATACACTCGCCTTTGCTCTCTTTCTCTCTGTCTCTTTCGCCCTGCGCTTGTCTATATGTGTGCGTTGCTTCCACTGCGGCATCTATGTGTGTAAATATATATCTTATCTCTATGTTATCCTGCATGTACAGTTACGTAAGGCTCCAGTTACTTTTGCCACCACCGCCAACCCTTGTCGCAGTCGATGTCCATCTGGTCGAGACTAATTTCGTTTCGAATGTTTTTTTTTTTTCGATAAAAGTTTGGATATAAAAAGAAAATATAATTATAATAAAAAAATCAATAATCGAGGAAATAGTTTATAATTACGTACTTATGTGTCAGCGAGGAATGAAACTATATATATAATATACCACGAATACGTGTGCGTATATGTGTATATGTGGGGGTGTATATCTGCAGACGCCCACGCGGGGGGATTTTCTCTGCCGGATGGAAAATCCTTGGACTCTTCTTCGTTCTCCTCTTTTGCTCTTGCTGAGGCTCTTTCTCTCTCTGTCTTCTCGGCCGTACCAGAACGAATCTTACAGAGGATTTAACATGACGCCTATAGGCACCCTTTTACCTTCAACCTACACCACATATACCGCAGATTGAGTGTGAGAGAAGGAAATCCGATTTTCTCGCTACTGACGACAGAAATGACGACGACGTATTTCTTTTTTTGCGCCTCGTTTGCGCGTGCGTGCGCGGGTTGCGATTGATGCATTGCGGCTGCAATTGCACCGGAAAAGAAAATTCAAAAAAGAAGCATAAAAAATTCAGAGGAAGCCTCGTACGAAGATTTTTTTGTGGAAAAACCTATCACATTCACATGGGTATTTTCGACGAATGGACGATCTTACATGGCACTGCGCTGTAAATTCTAAATATCATGCGCGCAAAACTGCGTTCGTTATATTGCGTAAGAAAAAAAGGAGAAGAAGAAGCAAAAATGATACGATTTTCTTTCCGAACACGTACGGAGCGAGCGTGTCTATATTGTCTACCTCGTGGCCCATGAAAACGAGTCAGCAGAGATAGAGAAAGAGAAGGAGAGAGTTGAAGAAAGAGAGAAAAAAGAATAAAAAAAGGGAAAATATCCCCAAATTTTTTAACTGATCTCGATATTATCGGAAAAGCATAAACGGCCGCAATTCCGAGACCTGATCTGCTCCGTGTGGGTAGGTAAATGACCCTGCGGCGCGCGCACGTATTACTCGCGCAACACGTATAATACAAGTATACTCTTTTCGAGTGAGTAAGGTGTACAATGTACAATTGTTTATTTAGGGAGTACCATCGACTTTTTCAAACAAGTTTTTTTTCTACAAAAAAACTACACTCACAGCCACCTATTACCTTGATCTAAATCAATAATTTTGCCATACTTTTTACATAATTTGCAGCGATGCGTTTTTTGAAGTTTCATTGAAATTAAATATAATTTTTTTTTAATTTTATTTGTTTGCTTGACATAAGAATTTTGGCAGACCAGCTGAATAGTAAAATAAATAGAAGATGTAATTGGGAAAAAATGAATTTTATTCATTAAAATTTGTACAAAGATTAAATTTATCATTCTATTTTGAGGATTATAACTTCATTACACTTTAAATTTTTGTAAGCTTTCCACTGACGTAAAATCACATATCGGTGAGGCTACCGCAATGAAGGATTTGAAGGCTATTGGCCTTATCCTAAGAAGGCTACATCTGCCTCTAGTGAATGTTAATTTTGGAATCCCCAATAAATTTGGATTTTTTTTTTATCTTGGATTTCTTGTTTTTTGGATATTTTTTTGGAACTAAATCATTTTGAGATTAAAAAAATTCTTGGGATTATTAATTTGCGACCTTTACTTCGGAACTTTTTTTTGGGACATTTGTACTCATACCGCTTGGACCTGCAGCCGCCAAGCAAATGTTGTACAAATCTTCATTGTTCAGCGTTTCCAGGATCATTTCGCAACACTCGATCGGCAGCCTCTTATGAATCAACTCGTAGAACGGATCCAGCGTCCAGTTCAGGAAAAATCTTCTCGATAGTTTCTCGCACACATGTAGAGTGCAAGCTTCCCTGAACTTCATAGAGATATAAACACAATTCTAGCGAACTGGCAAACCGGAAGTAGTCCTGATATGTGAGCAGTTTTTCCTCCTCTTCGGGCCGCAACTGGACCAGATCGTAGAGCGACATACTCGATTTCACTATTGTTTTCTTCGCGTCTCTCGTGAATTTCTCGTCGTTGTAAAACTTTTTTTCCACCGCCGCAGGCTTCTTGAACAATCCAAGTTCAGCAAAACATTTCATGATCGTCAGGGCGTCGTTTCGGCTAAAATCATAACCTTTTGCCTCGAGACGTTCGGCTACGGTCAGAACACCGGACGCCGTTTCAATTACACTTGAGACCGAATGACGAAACATTTTTGGATCGATAGCGGTTGAAAAAAGGCCTTTGGAAAGATCGGCGCCATGATCCACGAGCACGTCGATGGTATCCGGCAATAGATTCGCTATTGCCAATTCCAACGGTGTTTTACCCTCGTTGTTCCGAGCGTTGACCCGCAAAGGCAGATTCATATCGTCACAGATCTTTAACAAAATTCCCACCGACTCGTCGAGGTGGTCTGATCGCGCGCAGATGTGCAAGGGAGTATCTCCAAAGTCGGTGACTGAATTCTGATCCGCGCCTCTTCTCAGCAGCAACGCGGCCATCTCTTCGCTGCCACCGAGCAAGGCCTCGACCAACGGCGTGCGATTATTGTAGTTCAGAGCATCAATCCGTACCAGCCGATTCGATTTGTCGCTGCCTCGGAAGAACGTCTCGGCTACGGCGGCGCTGGGAACGTTTCTATTGCTCATAATGTGCAGAGGAGTGTCCTCCATCTGCATCGTGGCAGAGTTCGGATCGGCGCCGGCTCTCAGCAGCAACAGCGCCGCTTCCCCGTTATTTCTTTGCAGTGCCAAGTGCAGCGGTGAGTAGCCCGTCTTCCTTACGACGTGATTGGGATCCTGGCCGAACTGGAGGAATTTCGCCACGATTCTTAATTGATCGTGGTTGGACGCGAGGAGGCAGCAGCAGGCCACATGGAAGTGTGTCACGCCGGTTGCCTCTTCTACGTAATCCACGTCGTATCGGTCGTAAATTTTCAGAAGCTTGAAACATAACCCATCGAGACCGCCGCGAAACCAATCTTCTCTTGCAAGATCCCAATGCAATTCGAACAGACGATGCAGCGGCGTGGCGCGTCGCAACGATGGCCTGACTGGGAACCTGCGGACCACGACTACGTCGGGCTTGTCCACGTAGCCTGATCTGACCACGAAATCGACGAACGTCCTTCCTGGATCTTGACTGTCATTAGAAAAGCAATTGACGGCGTCCACGAGTAGAAGCTCGATTTCTTCGGGTCGAAAGATGTGCCGGAGATTGGGTAAGTCGTCTTCCCAATCTTCGATCAACGCCACGACTCGACGAAGAAAAGCGCGTCGTTGTATTTCGACCTTCCACTCGATGTTTTCTCGTAAACTCTTCAACTGATTAAAACGGCTTTGATCCATCTTTCAACACTGCACTCACACACCACACACGATAGCTTATATACTTATAATTGAAATATTTTTACTCTTTCGTTTGCTGCGATCGCGATATTTTCTATAGTTGTTCACTCTGCGGCGTTGTAACGAGAAATGATTCTCTGTGAAAGAACACATGGCCGAAGTAACGAGAGATACAAGTAGCATCAGCTGTGCCCCCTCCGCTTTCTCTAGACTTTCTAATTGAATCGTAGATCGATGTACACGTCATGCTAACGTATCGAATCGTTTGACCGAGCAACTAAAAAAAGAAAGTTCGGGCCTTACTTGCGCCTCGATTTTTTTTACGTTGCACCGATACATCTCTATAATTAAAAGTTACCGGCAAATATAATTCGCTCAAGACAAATGGATGGCCTCGAGCTAATTAAATATTTACAACGACCGCATCGAGATTATTATTTCAGCACGTTTCCGGCGTGGCCATTTTTCCGATTAAAAACCAAATTGCTGTAATAAATAAATGGTTTACAAGAATTATTTAACAATTTTCGCGGTAAGGTCAATATGTCAATGCGGGTATGATCGTTCATGTCTACATATTTGCTCAATAATTAATATTATTACGAGGTAATGTAGAGAGGTAAAATTACTTGTCGTTGTTACTCGCGGAATAACCTCTGACGTTACCACCTGTTATATTATACAATTTCAATTTCAAACCACACGTATCAAGATGTTCATATTTATCATGAAATCCATGAAAATTTTTGAGTAAATTCGAAACTAATGTTTGTAGAAGATTTCATTGTTATTAATGGTACTTACTTCACGACAAATGTATAAAGATTTGAATTGAATTTTATATTATTTTTTCAAAGAATATGTACTTGAATCATAATAATCATGAGATGCTAAAAAATTTTAAATACATACTGCTGATTTTTTATGATCGCATAAATTGTAATAACGTTATAATAAAATTACGTTATAATGAAATTATAATAAATATGTATTCTATATAAGAAACTTTTTTCAGTAATTACCCACGTGGAAATAAAATTGTGGTAAAATTATAGGAAAAAAAATATGGCAAAATGATTGATTTAGCTCGTTTACCATAGTTTTCATATAATTTTTTATTACACGCGACGCCTATAATATAATACAAGGATACTATTTTCGTGCGGATAAGATGTACAATGTAAAATTGTTTATTTAGGGCGTAACATATCGACTTTTTCAAATTTAGGGGGGGGGGGGGGGGGTATAGTTAATTTTAGTTATTTTCGCTCATTTTTGAGACTTATTTTTTGCAATCTAGTAATGAAAATGTAGTAATATCGATTTGTACACTAAAAAGCATCACTTCAAGAGTATTCAGCTAAATTTTTGTTGGAAAATATTGAAAAATGAGCCTGTGGCATCGGTTAGAAGAAAACACGTCGAAAAATGCGGTGTACACGATAACTTCTCGTAGAATTATCCGAAACAAGCCCAACAACACAGTTTAGAGGATTCTGAAGGTACTGACGTCGAGTTTTTTTAAATATTTTCATTTTTGAAAATTTGGCGTGACTTTGAAGTTGAAAAAATAGGATAAAAAAGAAAAAGTGCACTTTTTTTCGGAAGATTGTTGAAAAATATCGAAAATTTTTGCGAAAAATACTATACCCCCGCCCCCCTTAAGCAAACGCCACATTTAAGTTTTCCCGCTAAAAAAATTATATAATCGACCGACGCGAGATTATATTCTATATATATTATATTAATATATATACCTTATGCATCGCCCCAAAGGTGTACACAAATATACTCGCGCGCGCGCTTATACATACAATAAAATCAAAATTCTCAAGGTCTCCTCGCAGTTAAAAGCGCCGCGCTCATCCTCGGGGCCGCGCGTAGTACACGGTATTAAGCTTCGAGCCTGCGTGTATGTAGTATCCACGGTGTTCGCGACATTAAAAGAGTTAGCTCGGAGCAGCAACAAAGAGAGAGAGAGAGGAAGGGACCTTTATATGCGCTTCAAAGACACGCTCGGGCTCTCTTACACACACACACACACACATACATAGTATAACGCGCAGCCGACGCGGAACGGACCAGGGGTTGGAGAGAGAGAGAAGTATAACAAGGGTTATAACAGCAGCAGCGACGGCGGCAGCGGCATCGCGCAGAATTTTAAGAACGCCGAGCACGTACTCGAACCAATGCTGCGACATATCCCCGCGCGCGAGGCTATAGCTGTATATATATATATATATATAAATATATATATATGGAGCTAGTAAACAAATACCTCCTTTTCGTAATACCGCGACTGCTGCTGCTGCTGCTGTATTACGTTATATGTGTATAAGAGAGATAATCTTCACCTGCAGCGCGAGGACATTTTTGCGCTGTAAAAATTGATACAACCTTCTGCGGAGACACCCGCGCCGATTATATAGCCCCCGAGATCCCTGCAGATACGGCTGCTGCGTCAGTCTGTATATGCACGTTATTGCCCTGCATCTAGAACGAATAGCGCGCTCGCTTCTATAATGAATAAACTCGCATGCTCTGGCACAGAAACAATAGGGGCGCCCCCGTGCGATCCGAAATTTAAAACGACGCGCGAGCGACGACGCAGTTGGACGCAATTTAAAGCGTGCCTCTTTTGATCGAGACACGAGAGAGAGAAAGAAAGAGAGAGAGAGAGAAAATAGAAACAAAAAGCAAAGAAATTGTGTCCCCGGGTAAACAGACAGCAGTCAGTCGGTATATAGAGAGACGGTGACGGACGGCTGAAAGAAGTGGCCAATGTGGGCCGCGCGCACCGTTTCTCGCGACACGCCGGCACTCGATATTATGTATATACATAAAAAAAATGCGCTCTGTGCCCTTTGTTTTTTGCTTTTCATCCCTCCTCCCCTCCCCCCCCCCCTCCTTCCTCCCTCTTTCTCTTTTCTCATTTGTAGCTCGAGCTGATCGAGTACTTGGTAATTCGCTTCCTTTGTTGCGGGGGGACCATTATACGATACATTCGAGGCGACATTCAATCGGTGTAGTAGTAGCAATTCGTGCATAAAGAAAAAGTGACGGTCTTCGTCGTCGACCAAGCCTTTCTCTCGCGCGATCCCTAATTCTTCTCTCTTTCTCGTATTGTGTCGTCTATACTTTTTTAATTCGAGGTTTTCAAAAGTCGACGGCTAGACTCGAATCATGGCGTCGCTCGCTTGATCGCACTCGTGTGCATATATATATATATATATATCATCAGCAACTCGTGTTATAGCTGCAGTGCAGTGATCTAGTTTTGTACAACTTCGGAGTAGTCTCCGATGTATATCTGCTACTGCTGCTGCCGTGTACAACACTTATATATACATACACATGCCGATGGACCAGTTTTCACCTGATCTGGAGCAGCAGCGACGAGCCCTGCTGCTACTGCAGACACACATCGCGCGCCCCGCGCAAGAGAGTCGAAGAGCCGCTTTGCTCTCTTTTTTTTTTCTATTCGGCAGGCGCATAGACATATCCCCGAAAAGTCGAGTATACGGACGAAATGCGGATGGGGTCATTATTACGCGCGTATGTATATACCGGCTCGAGGCTCCGCAGACAGGATCCATATAAACACACGCCGCTGTACTCGCTCAGTTTCCGAAACGGGCCGCGAAATATCTGTTTAAACGCACGAGAGAGGATGAAAGGGAAAAAAAAAACCTGTCGTTGGGCCTGTGCGGCACGCGCGAGCCGACGAGATCGCGTCGAAACTGGTCCATCGTGTTTGCGTTAGATATATGATGAAAAAACGAGGTGCTGGACAATGGCGAGGGGGATGCTGTTGCTGCTGCTGCTGCTGCTGACCACTGCGGAAAATCATCCTGATCACGATGATGACCGGTGTCCGGTTGCCGGATATACCTTTTTGACTCATCTCTCGCTCGCTTATACTTATACGGTAAACGAGTCTTTCTTCTCGTTTCTCTTGGTCTCTCTGTTTATATTGGGACGCATTCAACGAGGACTAATGATGCTGTTTTGATGCGCGGATGAATAATAATATCGTGCGGCCGGGAGATGAAACGGGGCGCGATTAATAAAACCGCATTATACTAACGGTTCCAGTTCATTGTCGCGTGCGCGCGACTATACAGTCACGACGATTATACCTGTTTTTGGCAGCCAAGTAGTTTAATAGGATTAAGAATATTTTTACGCTTCGGTTGCGAGGAGTTTGTCGCGCGCGCGCCGCGAGGGTGTGAGCCCGTAACGCGATAATTATGTCGTTTCTTCTTTCGTCGACGAGGGTAATGTTGATGCTTTGGATCTCTGGTAGAAACGCTTAACATTCTTATAGTTAGTTATTTAGTTATTTATTGTTTGTTTGTTTTCCGTCAACGTAAAGTTTTCTGAGACAATAAGAGTGCAATTTTTTAAATCTGACGAGCTCGCGTACAGCTGGGCTCATTCGAGTCGAACACCTTTGAAAATTTACCTGAATCTTTTTATGACAATTTTAGGCATGTAACTTCTTTATAAAAACATTTCAATAAGTTTTATGATTATGGTGCGGTTAGAAATTGACTTTACTTTCGAGACTGAAATCATACTTTCAAAAAAAAAGTATCATTATCAGCTGATACAAAAAAAAGCCGAATTTCGTATCGACTTCAAATTTTCTTATAATCTTTCTTCTTCTTTTTACTCACTTTTTGAAAATTTTGTTTATAATTGGATAAAGGGTAGTTGAACCAGTGAATAGTCATTTTGGAAAATATACCATAAAAAACAATTAAAAATATATTTGTATGGACGTTTTATAATTCTTTAGTGAACGATGCATCTCGTTCAAGGAAAAATTATAATTATTGCATATCAAAAAGTGGTCATAAGCGCTAAATTCACTGCTGCCTACGAAAACAATTACTTTTGAAAAATAACGAAACGAAAAATAACCAAATAACGTTTATTGGAGTATAGTCTTCACAGCAAATTTTTAAGTTATTGTTATCATATGCACCGGCGAATTACTGGTACAAGTACTATACTTATTCGAAAAAGTCAGTTGGAAGCATTTGAAAAAAATGAGTCCGACTAAAAGTAGATTTCTTTGAAACTGACAACTCTGAAAATGATTTAAGATTTCTAAGTAATCATGTAACCCGCTAAGAAAATCGGAAGGAAAAGTTTACTTTTCTAAGAAAGGAAACGTTAAAACAATAAATCCGTGCTATGACTTATCCAATTATTTTTACTTTTCCTCTTGCACACTTACAGATAAAGGTACTTTCCATCTGGTAGTGGAGACTCGAAGTAGCAATATCGAATTTAAAGTAATTGCAAACTGATCCTAAAATTTGGAAACAATTAAATTGTCATATTGAGGTCCTTAAAAATGTGCTTGATACTTGTAACATAATTGTAATAGAAAAATCGAAACAAAGGGCTTTTAACAGCAGCTGCACCATAATAGCCAGTCGACAAGTCAAATGTTCGCCATCATTTTTTTTCCTTTATCGACTGTTGAACAGAAGTATTGAGCTCTTCTTTCTTTTAATACATTTAAATTCAACAAAGACAACTACACTCACATAAAACTTTCTTATGAATATCATTTAAATTTGCGAAGAACAATAAAGTATTTCAAAAAGTTATGTATTGTGTCGTGACTATAAAAAACCCTTTACTCACATTTCAAAAACATTGGCCAGAGTAGTGGACATTTGCTATATACAACATCGACAATAATAACAACAGCGCACTTCACTGAGCTTGGGCAAATATTTTTACTTTCACACTTGCAAAATTACGGATAAAAGTACTCTCCACCTAGTGGTGAAGACTTGAAGTAGTAATATCGTATTTAACGTAATTGATAAATAATCTAAAACTGATCTAAAAATTATCTTTTAATCTTTGGAAACAATTAAATTGTAATATTGAGATTCTTCAAAATCTGCTCGATATTTATGATATAATTGTAGCAAAAAAACCATTAAAAACAAGCGAACTAATGCTGATGTATTCTAAATCATTTTATACAGTCATTTTTTAGAGGAATTTTCAGAGGAATAGAGTTGATCATTTCTACAGGTATATAGAGGATTATCGATTAACTTTAAAAATCTACGTCTACCTAATAATCTAATCTTATTTTTAGCTAGTTTTGTTACGATGAAGTATCTTCTTCGTACTTCGACCATACGAATACAGAGGACGCGACCAACTCGACTGCTAGTCGAGACAAGTTGTTGGTAACGCAGATCTCAAAGCTTTTAACAGCAGTTGCACCATAATAGCCAGTCGATAAGTCAAATGTTGACCATCATTTTTTTCCTTCATCGACTGTTGAACAGAAGTTCAAACATAAACGAATCGAAATGGGATTTTGGTTTTTTTCAAATAATTGAAAACGATAATTATTAATTCATGAAACTTTTATTATTAATTTTTTTTTGTTCAACATCGTGGTTCTCAGTAGTAGTACATATTATTAATAGTACAATTTTTTTTCATTTTTTTTTTTGCTGTTCGTTACAAAGCTCAACAACACACGACGAGCGTAAGTAAGTGGGTTTTTTTTTGTTGCAGTCAGTAATGTACAATTTAGCTGAAGGAAGCTTACAGCGGAAGTTTGTCATAGTACGTAAAAGATAGAGGTAAAAATGATATAATTATTATCATTGCACAGCTCCGTTTTTTTTTTTTTTTTGTTATTTTTTGATTTGTCTCAATTTATCGAATCAGAAGGGATTGGAGATTTTGCGTTGACATTAATATATATCACTTTAACGATCAGACTCGAAAAAGCTACCACGAAGACTTTTGTATAAAAAAAAATATCCGTTCGAGTTCGTTCGAGGCCGATGTTAAAACGCGTTAATTAATTAATTATAATTCATTAAATAAGTTGCTTTTTAAATAATAAGCTCGTCGATGAGATCGCCGGATCCTCACCACCTGTTCCAGCCGTAGTGGCCGTGGGAGATGACGGGCACACCCCAGCCGTGGAGTCCACCGTGAAGACCGTATCCGTGCCTGTAACAATGAATGATGAAACGATTTTTAAAAGTCGGTCGAAAAAATATTTCGTCGCGAATCGCGAGTTTTCCGAGGCGGCAAATTACTTTTGTCATTTCATAATCGGATGGAATATGATAGATTCGCGATTGTATAATCGATGACGGCCGTCTATTATAGACACTCTGATAGTGGCGCGCGGCGTCCTATTACAATTTATAAGCGACGACTAAGTCGTCTTACTTTCTTTTTTTTTCCTTCGGATGAAATGTCATATTAAAAGCGTTGCAGGACTGTTGCGACATCGATTTTATAACTTTATTTTTTTCAGCGTCAAATATAACAATTCTTCCGATTGTATAATACAAAAAAAAAAAAAAATAACAAAACATAATCGGTCGAGAAAAATAATAAACTCACGATAAGTAGCTGTGGCTGTAGACGACTGGACTATGAACATGATGTCCGACCACCCACGGGTTGTAGCCGAGCAGTCCTCTCTTCTCGATTTTCTTCTCCTCCGGTGCAGCGGCCAGGGGCTCCTCGGCTTCCAGCAGCTCCGGTGCTTCGGCCAGAGTCTCGGCGGGCTTCGAGAGGGCTGAGCCGAAGGCAAGGCCCAAGAGAGCGAGGAAGATCTGCGATACCCAAATGTTGAATCAATCTCGATGCAAATATACGTATGAAAAATTATTAAAACGACGAAAGACGAACGAATACTCACCAAGAGCTTCATGATTGATCGAGTTGGTTTGTTTTTTTCTCCAAGTGAAGCGAAAAAGACGTAATGCAGCGTTGCACTGATACACATCCAACGATCCGAGTGGACTTTTATACCGAGTTTTTCCATGCTAACTAGTTTATCCATTATGGTAAAATCCCCTGCCGATCAACGCGCTTCGCGTTCGGCTTAATGCGAACCTGATTTGCTGCCCCTCGAGTGAGTTAAGGCACGCACTTACACAGACGCACATACGTGTATGTGAGCGCGGGCACGTCATCTAACGTAGCGCACATATGACGCGCGCAATTATTGCGCGACACTTGGAAGGTCTTCCGACCACTCCTCCCCCGACTTGAGCAAACTAGATTGCGAAATGTCACCACCGTTGCTGCTGCTGCTGCTGCTGCTAATTGCCAAAGATTGGCAAGTACGAGATGAGCTATCCACGTATAGTAGTAAGAACCACTTGGAGATCGAGAGGGAAATAAAAAAAAATTGAGTTGGACTACTTGAGCATCGATAATTGTCATTACTTTATAGCTTTTTATTTATTTTTCGTTAATAATAACCGAGTTCATGAAAAAGTGAAAAATAATCAAGTACAGTTCTCAAATATATATATATATACGTTTCACGAGCAAAAAGTCTAACGAGAGGAGCGATCGTCAACTTTGTTTATGGGCCAGCGCGCTGTAAGGATTACTTTTCTTTAACGAATTACGCGTGGCGATCGATAAGCGGCGACGGAACCAGGGCCTTTTATTGTATACGTTTGTATGCACAATTTTATCCAATCGGCTCCTGGCGAGTGAGACATATCGTAAAAATACCGTTTCGATTTTGCATCGGATAACGACGAAAAATCATGTCGCTCGCTCGTGCAGACGATTGTAAATTTTTTAAGGCAATAGGAAAGAAAATGCATAAAAATAAATAAACTTTGAAGGCCCGAAGTTGTGCGGCCAATAGGTATAAAAATCTAGTTTGAGTATAAGTTCCAGTTCGGCAGAAATACTCAAGATTGATATTGGTCAAATAACCAAAAATGACCAATTAAAATATTTTCAAATATACCATTAATTAGCTCGTTAAATGACCTTCGTTATTTTTATATTTCTTAAAATTTAGATGTGTTTTCAATTTATTGAGAACAATAGGATATTGTAATGTTAAGCCTTGGCCACTAGATGGCGAGTACCTATATAAATCTGTAAATCTAAGAGTGTCAAAGTAAAAGTAATGGTATATAAGTCAAAGCAGTTTTTTTGAAGAATAGTTGATGTAACTGTCAATACGCATGGTGAAAACATTCATCATTGATCAGTCTTATCATCAGCGATCGACGATACAAAATCGTCATGACAAAGGTATAGCTCGATCTTGATAATTTTTCGCAACGCGAGTCCGCCTGTCAAAGACGTATTTCCTCGCTTTCTCAGAGATACATAATTCTCTCTCTCTCTCTCTCTCTTTCTCCAATATAAGAAAAGCCAAGTAGGAAGTGGACGACGGATTTTTACGTATCATATCTCGCGTCTTCGATACACGAAAGATTGCGCAATGTCGGCGCGGGCCGCGTTTACGAGCCCGTCGATCGTGACCGCGGCAGTTTAACACTATACAGTCGCCGCATCACTGATCACGCTTATTCCTGTGGCAGTTCTTCATTTTTCTATAAATGTGCGCGAATGCGTGCATTTACGGCAATACCGCATTGTCGCACGTACGTCTTATTAGAGAGAGAGAGAGATCGGCTAAATTGCCAAAGTCAATGCGATTTCAATTATTACACGCCCCTGAAGAGCAGTTCTCGGCGGATCGCGCCGTGACGCGTTTTACATGCTCGCTCGCGCGGATTGCAACAACGGCTGAAGCGAGCGCGCGCGCGCAATTAGATGCACGTGTTTGTGTGTTCTTAAGAAAATCAGAGCGATCTCGTTTTTCTCTTCGCGCGCGCGCGCGAGTCGATTAATTTTGCTTTATATCGAAGACATCATTCCTCATGGCCATCGCAAAGTGTCGAATTCA
This sequence comes from Trichogramma dendrolimi, assembly GCA_034770305.1. Taxonomy (NCBI): domain Eukaryota; kingdom Metazoa; phylum Arthropoda; class Insecta; order Hymenoptera; family Trichogrammatidae; genus Trichogramma; species Trichogramma dendrolimi. The sequence goes on along the minus strand of JAPMIB010000031.1, from coordinate 155,985 downwards.
ATGTTGCATTCGCGCGTATATAAACTGTAAAGTATACACACGCGCTGCACTTTATAATGTTTATACATCGTTAGAGGCACGTTCAAACGGTATACGTTACAAAATTCTCGCTTGAAAATTCCAATGGCGTCGCGCGCGATATGTAATTCGAATCTAATTCGGGAATCGACGAGCGTTGCATAATGATGAACCATTACCGCCGCTATACCGTAGCGCTTATTTAAAACAACAAAAACTACGAAGACAAAAAAAAAAGAACGAATTAAAATCGTCGAGGCTCGCGAGCGAGCGACCGACGTACGTGTTGTGTGTGTCAACCACTGTGCACCGCGTACCGATAACGCAATCAAAAGTATCGAAAGAACCAAAACACACAAAAAAGAGCACGAACCTTAAATTGTCAAACGTGTATGCAAGGATGCTGTTTTTTTATACCGTTAGCTGTGTGAGCTATTTATACGTATATCGACAAATAGTCGAGCCCACGACATATCCTTTTGCAGGCTTTACGGGTGTAAATTTTTTTTTCTCTTGCTCCGCATAAACCCGCGTCGTTGGCTTTCTCTGCGCGGCTGCCGCAGCGCAGCGGTATAGCGACTGTATTACAGCTCGAGGCGTATGCAATGCGCGGACAATTCGCTATTATTTAATTCCATGTTCCTGACGATCGAGAAAATCTAGAGAAAAACCAAAATGAAGAAAAAGAAAGGACGACGCTTCGATCGCGAATTCAAGGAAAACCAAAGTGGCAATTGTGACACAAGCCAACGTGTTGTATATTACATATTACATCCGACTCTCGAGCGTTCGACGGCGTCGGAGGATACATAATAAATCGCTAAGCTTCACGCTTCATTAAATTTTTCCTCCGATCGTGTGCGAGGATACAACGTTCACCCGCGCCATTGACTATCTTTTATTTAATTTTTTTGCTGTCATCTCTCTTCGTCTCGTGTATATACATACAACAATAATGTACGATCATTGCGATCTTTATCTCTCACTCTCTCTCTCTCTCTCTACTTTTAATCATAAGGCTGCACTTGCGACAAGCGATGCGCATCGTTCGTTGTCTTACATTTTTTTTTCCATCATTCTCTCAACGTCCGCAAACGTAATGCTTGAAGTTTTCCGATGGTAAAAAGATGCTCTTTTATATACTTTTCTTTGTTCAAACATTCTAGTATCGCAGGGGGGGACTTACGACACTATATATTATTTTACAACACAATTTAGCGGGGAAAAAATCAGGCGCTCGCCTGTGTTTACGAGTCGAAACTCGCGCGCGCTCATTATATTATATCGGTGTTTTTTTTTTGCATGCCAACAATGCACCGAGATATCTCAAACTGGAGCGACTAATAAACGATCGACGTGTGCACTTTATTTTACGCACGATTCGATCATTTTCATACGTGTAATACAGATACACGCGTTCGATTCAGCCGTGAGTGTGTCGCAATCGCTGCTGCTGCCGTTTAAACGAGCCAATACATGTATTACTACGTGCGTAATGACGCTTAACTCGAAGCCACTTAATTCCGCGCGCAGAGAGCTCTCTATATGCGAGAAAAGTGCCCCGAGGAACATTTCTCACCTGAGTAATAAAGAAGATCGGGGCAAAAAAATTACAGAGAGAAATTGTCTTATTCATGCCGCACTTTTTAATTATGATAATGATCAAAGAGAATGTCGCGGAGAGTCGAATTTTTACACCAAAGTGCATTACGCGCGTTTACAGCGCCGCTGTGTTGGTGTTTTTTTTTTCTTTACCTATGAAGCGGCGCGCATAAGTCTATATAGGCGTTGCAGCAGTGCGCTTGACTCGGGGCTCTATATAATCAATAGGTGGGACACCACCGTCGGAATATATGTATATGAGCAATTTAAAAAAAAAAGTAAATTAATTTTCTATTCTAAATTCTGAAAATTCGAGACTAAAATAGAGATTGAAATTTCGGTCAGTAGACGCGTGCAATCGAACGTTGATATTCTTCATTGAGATCTCCGACATGAAAAAATTTGTGAACGGCGGACATTTTTTAACGTATTTTGTCTATAGTTATTTGGTATTTCAGAGGACAAAAAACGAGTTTTCTCGTAAGTGCGTGTTTAATAATGCCGAAATTATTCTTGGCTTCAAAACATCGAATTACAAAAGTTCGAAAAATTGGCATGTATAATTTGTGGCGAATGTTGAACCAATGATGCACAAATTCAATTATTTTTCACTCGACAATCATCATCACTTTGCATAAAATGTATAATTATAGACGTCCGAAAAATTCGTGTTTATTCATCGAAGGGCACAGATCTATGAGCATTCTGCTGTTTACGCGGTGGGTGGCATGCATGACCTCCTCTTGTGTTTCTCGAAACGGTGCTTATTTGCCGTGTATGCCATAGCGCCAGGCTTATTACACGTGAGGCTATTCGCGGAGCACACGTAGTTTTCCAAAATATATAGCGAATATAACACGCAACTCTTTGCCAGTTTTTCAATTTAGTTAGTTTGTTGTGTGAAATAACCGCAGCGAGGTTGATTGTTAGCAAAACTCCAAGTGAGATAAATGGAGTCCAGTGATGTAATTAATTGTGCTGGCAGGTAGTTTAATGAGAATCGAAAATAATAATATCATAAAAAAATACTCAACCTCATCCGCCTTATTTCAGAGTGAAAGAGGAGCCTAGTGATGCGACGATTAATGAAAATGATAGTGAAATGATTGACGAGAAACCCGATCTTAAGAACATCCAACTTTTACCACATCTGCCAGAAAATTCAGTAAGTGTTGATAATTATATTTACGTAAGTTGTATCTAAGTGTAACTCGTACATTTACATTTTCCACAGGTCCCTAACGTTCGGAAATGTGAAGGAAATCATGATATTGAACGTGATGATAAATTGAAAATATGGTATATAAAACTGAAAACATAATTAAAATAGAACCTGTGGTGGCAGTAAAACAAGAAATTGTGGATGACACTGCAGAAGAATCGGATTTGAATTTTGACCATACACTTGTCGTATATAATGAAAAAAGAATTACAAAAAAACTGAACACAGATCATAACCTCAAAATACACATCGATTCGTCTCATCGTGATACCCCGCCTCCTTGTGATATATGCGGAAAGAAAAGCTCAACTATGAGTAATCTCAAAAAACACATCGATTCGATGCACAGTGGTATCAAACATGAGGGTGATTTATGTGACAAGAAATTTTCACAAAAGAGTCATGTCAAAATCCACATCGATATGATGCACAATGGTCTTACTTATCCATGCGATATATGTTTAAAGCAATTCACAACTAAATGTAGTCTTAAAATCCACATCGATTCGATACATAATGGTGTGTCCCACGCGTGTGATATTTGCGGAAAGAAATACTCTCGGAAGACTAGTCTCAAAAAACACGTCGATGGAAAACATAATGGTGTTAAACATGAGTGTGATGTTTGCGGAAAGTCATTCACACAAAAGAGGTGTCTCAAAATCCACATCGATTCAGTGCACAATGGTGTGTCACATGTATGTAATATTTGCGGAAATTCATTTACCCAAAAAAATCTACATAGATAAGGTGCACAATAAAGTCACACATGCATGTGATACATGCGAAAAGAAATTCTCAGATAAAAGTAGTCTCAAAAAACACGTCGATTCCATTCATCATAAAATCACGCATCCATGTGATTTATGTGGTAAGTCATTCCCAAAAAGACAAAAACTCCAATTTCACATCGAAAAGGTGCACAACGGTGTGTCCTACACATGTGACATTTGCGGAAAGAAATTCCCAAGAAAAGATTATCTCAAAATCCACATAGATAAGGTGCACAATAAAGTCACACATGCTTGTGATATATGCGGAAAGAACTTCTCAGACATTAGTAATCGCAAAACACACATAAATTCGGAGCATCATAAAATCACGCATCCAAGTGATGTATGTGGTAAATCATTTTCACAAGAACATAATCTCAAATCTCACATCGAGACGGTGCACAGCGGTATCAGCCACGCATGTGATATTTGCGGAAAGAAAATCTCAACTAAGACTAATCTCAAAAAACACATCGAATCGGTGCATAATGGTGTCACACATGGATGCAATGCGTACGGAAAGGAATTCTCAGAGAAAGGTAATCTTAAAAGACACATCGAAACGGTGCATAATGATGTCAGGCACGAATGTGATATATGCGAAAAGAAATTTTTAACTAAGGCTGATCTTCAGATCCATATCGGTGTGATGCATCATGGTACCACACACATGCACCCAGTATAAGCAGAAAAAATCCTTAGCGAAGCAATGTTTTGGAGCCCATATTAATCCAGCGAATCACTGACACATTAAAATTAAATGAACGTTTAAAATACATGTTTAAAAGACAAATACAACTTTTTCATTTATAATATAATAATATAACGTGATTCCCTAATAATATCTTATAATATCTTATAATATCTTATCTATAAAAAATCAATACATTTTTGCAGGAAAGTGAATTATATCATTAATATTAAAGATATAATTAAATTTTGAGCCCCTTCAGTCGATAAATTAATTTTATAATGTTTGTAGTCACTTCTCAGAACTAAATCGCTTTAAAATCTTCTGTAAAGTAAATTACTTATTGTCTAAAAAGTAAATGAGAAAAATTGTAAAACACAGAATAAATAGTTTATATTCACAAACAAACACGATTTTTCATTTTCTGTAACACAAAAATTGCTGTAGACAAAATATCCATCAAAATTCATTCAATAGCTAATGTAGCCTCGAATGTTAAAGATTTATCATAGAGTCGCTCATGTACATGGTGACAGGAGAAACTTTTAACTCTTTTTTAACGGTTCTTTCCGATATTATGCAAAATGCTCGCGCGCGCGCGCGCGATGCGCCTCCTCCCACGCGGCTTGGCCTGGGGGGCCCCGCCAGCGACACCCTTCCTTCTCTTTTCTGTTGTCTATATTTTTTTTTCATTTTCGTCTCTTTCTCTTTCTTTTCATTTTCCTGTGGGCTCTATGTGTAAGCGAGCAAGCGAGCGAGCGAGCAAGTTGACCGCAACAAAACGAGCCATTATTGTTCATGCCGTTTGACTCTCGAGCGGAGCTCGTGGATATCGGGGCCAGTTTAGCCGCGGAACTTCGGCCAAACTGATGTTTCGCTAATAGACATCCGCAGTTTAATAGATATATAATATTGCGACTCGACAGAGGTAGTCTCAAGTGGTTTACAAGTTAATTATATTATACAGTCGCGAGCACCACGAGGCAGTTGACAAGTGAACTCGTTTGTATTATTTAGTGATTATCAGTAATAGACGTGAATTTTTGTGCCTTAAAAAATAGCTATGGACGAATCATAAAATGATCGCCGAGCAATCGTGTGGAGAAAAAGTAACCGATTGATAATAAAATCACCCCAAAAAAAAAAAACAAAAAAACAATGAGATTCGCTCTGCTGCTGTGCCTCAGTCGCTTGATTCTGTCGATCCACGGACAAAATGCCGCCGACGTCGACTCGTCGTCGTCGTCGATCAGCCTCGAGTTCGACGGCATGACCGACGAGGAGAGCCAGCGACACAAGCGGGCCCTCGGCATACTGTTGCAGGGCTTCATGGAGGCGCTGGGCTATCAGGTGTCGCCGATCCAGATAGCCACTCTGCCGGCTCAGAATCCCGTGGCCGCGGCGGCGGCCCCGCCGATGATGCAGCTCATGCCCAACGGCTCGTCGATGCCCGCCGCGGCGACGCCGAGACAGCGCGAGACTCTGCGCTTCACCGGCGTCTTCAATTTCGGCAACAACGTCAACGCCACGAATCTCGTGGACCACCTGGCGCAGTACGAGCGAATTTTCCACGGTAACAACGGCACAGCAGCACGACGGCACCGGCCGGTAATAAAAAGAGCAAAAAGAAGAGCAAGAAGCAGAAGAAGCCACCGATTCCCGATCCGCTGTTCGTGAAGATACCGCTGCCGATCGCGCCCGATCTGCCGGTGCCCCAGCCCATGCCCGACGATCACGAGTTCTACGATCACAACAGCCACGAGCAGCATCTCGACGAGTTCCATCAGAGCGACGACGAGGGCGGCAAACACGGCCACTACCAGGAGGAGCACGACGACTCGCGCCACAGCGAGGAGTACCAGAAGAATCACGACGAGCACTACGAGGATTACGAGCCGTACAATCGCAATTATCCCGGGAAGAAGGACAAAGAAGGAGGAGGAGGATGACGACAACAACAACAACAGTAGCGGCGGTGGGCCCAAGGAGAAGCTCACCGAGTACAAGAACAATCGCAACGTCGTGAATTACCGGGTGGAGAACAAGGAGCTGCATCATCCGGACGAGGTGGCCGAGGAGGCGCCGCCGCTGCCGATGTCGCCGCCCCTGACCACCCTCGCGGACGTGGACGGGCCCGCGCCGGACTGGCGCGAGACCGACGAGAAACGCGGCCTGGAGGTGGCCGCCGAGCAGGAGGCCCTGGCCGAGGCGTTGGCGGAAAAAAATGCCGAGCGAGAGTCCGAGGCGAGGAATCGCGAGAGGGAGCGCGCCCGCGACGACGAGGGAGAGGCGAATTACGATAAGTTGTTGTGCGACGAGAACTGCGAGGACTCGGGGGCGAACGTTTACGGGAAGAGCGAGGACGACGCGGACGAGGACGTCGAGGAGGAGGCAGCCGACGACAACGCGAACAAGGAAAACAATCAACGCAGCTATCGGGCTCGGCCGGTGCAGCCGCGGGGTGGCAGCAACGGTAACGATCGGGCGAAGCTTCGCGACAGCTACGGCAAGTCCCTGCAGGACGCCGAGGGCGGGCCGATCGACGAGCGACTGTCCGGCTACTTCGGCATGTTCAAGGACCCGGACAGCGGCTTGTACGATCCCGACCGGATCAAGGAGTACGAGTCGGCGAGGTTGCCGTTCTACGATTACAGCGAGTTCTTGGACGGTTTCAATAAGATACAGAGACAGATGAGCGGCGGCAACAAGTACGAGGAGTACGACATCGATAAATCGTTAGCAGGGGATTTACGAGCCGAGCACAGGTCGAGGGAGGAGGTGGTAGAGGCCGACGACGACGACGACGACAACAGAGACGCCGCGAGCCGATCGGCCAACAAGTGCAAGTGCGATAATAATAATAACGATAAGAGCGGCGAGGATTCGAAGGAGCGCAGCGCGGCCGCGGGTTCGACGACCCGATCGTTCGGTCCGGGAGCGCAGAAGTCAGTCGCAGCAGCTCCTGGACTACCCACGACGACCTTCAGCCCGTACTTCTTCGCGTCCTACGATCCCTACGAGACCAAAGAGGAGATAATCGCGAGACTGACGTCGTACGAGCCGATCACGAGGCCCGCCACTGCGGCTCTATTTTCCGCGGACGATGCCCGCACGTTGTCGCCCTCGTTGCCACCACCGCCGCCGATCGGTTTCGCCGCGGAGCGGCTGCTGCACGACGCCGCCGAGATCAAGGAGATCGAGTCGTGGCCCGAGGCCAGGCCGTCGCCCTCGACGAGGACGTTGAATTTGTTCAGACCCGCGCAGCTGACGACGTCGACGAGGAAGAAGCAGCAGAACGTGGAGATTTTGGACGAGAACAATCGTAGGCCGTGGGTGCCGCTGGTGCCGATCGACGCCAAGAGAAGATCGTCGTCCAGCGAGCAGCAGCAGCAGCAACAGCAGCGATCGCAGTCGAAACTCGCGCCCAAGGCGACGTAAGTATATATATATATATCTCATTTTTTTTAATTACACGAAGTATAACGACAGCTTGAAAATTATTCCACCTCGCGCTAAAATCAATTGCAATTCTTATAGAAATATTTTGACTTTACCAGTAGCAGATTTAAAAATTAATGTATACTCGCCATCTAGCGGTAGAGGATGTCTTTAATTATGATTGAATTATATGACACATTTTTTGGGACAAGTAGAGCAAACACGAAATCAGTACGAAAATAGTAACTTGCAAGCAAAAGTGTTTAAATTCGAGTGTAAAATTGAATCGCTTCGGTTCATTTTTGCGTAAAAAATAATGAATGTCATTTCATTTTCGTGGATTTTATGTGCTCTTTATGGAAACAAATTTAATCAGCGCCGATACACTAACTTTCGACGATGATTTCATATAAAATTCAATATCGGTACTACTTTAATTTAAATGTCTGATATACATCAAATCAAATGTTCATTAAATTTAAGGTTTTTTTATTTCAATGATGTACACGTCAATCAGAATAATATCATCCATCGAAATCCTTGTACTGGTAATGCTGCAGGCATTCGATAATGATTTCTGATGCAAGTGTTTGAACTGTTGTGGCATCGTTCATTATCCCATATAAAGAGTATAAAATCCGACTAACGAATCTGCGTCACGCGCGCGAGCATATATCGCTCATAATTGCAGTAATCGAAACGACTATAAAAATTTAAATAAATGATAAACGGTCGAGTCTCAATGGGATTACGCTGCGATTATGCCGGTTTTTGCTAATCAAACCATCATAAACGTCAAAGTCTGACATTTTTCAAACGCTCGCGTAAGTTGAAGAAGTGTTAATTCGAATTTAATCAATGATGAACAGATGGTCAATGCCATTGACTCACGATTGAATTCTCAGAAAAAAAGAAAGTAAAGTAAACAACGCACGCATGAGATCCCCCGCGTTGCAAATAATACCCGGCCGCGAGCTGCAGCCAAGGTATAATATTATTCATCGCACACCTAAGCGCGACTCGATCGACTCGATTGCTCGGTAAAAAAGAAAAAAAATTTGTTTTGCAGGCTGAATTCCTACGAAGCGACGACAACGACGACTTCGACGTCGTCGACGACGACGACCACGACAACGAGCAGACCAGCGAATCATCGCTCGTCGTACGCTCAGGTGCAGCAGGCAAAAAAGTCAGCCAACGGTGACAGCGGCGGTGGCGGCGGAGCGACCAAGAGGCCCAGCTCCTCGTTCCTCGGCGCCTCGTTGCGCAACCTCTTGCCGTCGACTCGTCGCTATCATTATCAGGCGCGATCGCCCCGACCCACCGAGACCATGAAGAAGCAGAAGAAGAAGAAGAAGAAGTACGACTTTTACACCACGAGGCCGGCGACGACGAAATTCGCCGGGTCGGCCTCGGCCGCCGTGCCGACGATCGCCGAGCCGACGTCGAATTACGTCGACCGAGGCGACGGCGTACTGCTGATAGCCGAGCCAACGCCATATTATTACGACGAAAGAGTCGGCCCGTTCGCGGAAGAGCTGCTGCTGTCGCCGTCGCCGCAAAACGCCAACAACGCGGAAAGAGGAGCGAACGTCAAGGAGTACAGAAACCACGTCGAGTCCGTGAAAGTCTCGGAGCAGCAGCTGCGCCCGGAGGGCACGACGCAGCGGATATTCCAGTACACGAGGCGACTTTGAAGCTTCTTCGGTGGATTCGATCGATATCATTATTTTTTGTTTATGTTTTGTTTTTAAAGTACGATAAATTAAGACTAGAATAATTTTCGGTTCAATTATTTTGAAAAAAAAATTCTCATAAAAATATATCAGTAAATACATAGAAGCTATTAACAGGCGCCGCCCACTTTTTGTTACGATATAATACGTGTAGCCATTAAATAAAAGCTCCATCATTGAATTATGCTTCGGAGATTAACTCCTTAAATAAACAAAATTTCTGCGTACGATAAAGCTCATTTTTGAAATTAAATTTACTATCTTTTAATGTATAATAATCAATGTAGTGTATGATATAATCAATACGTGAGAGAAAATGTTTTAATGTAAAATATATTTTAATTTTTTTTTTATACAAAACCATCTTTTGGTCAAACTGTAAATTGTAATTTAATGCATTATGTAAAATTTATTACGAAACTTGCGCTATTAAACATACATATTATAAGATTTTATTTTAGTTGGTAAAGTAGAGTTTCATGCAATTCAACTCTCGACGTTTGATACATGACAACTGATGTCTATACCAAATTTTTTCCTGACGTTATTATTATCAAAATTAATGCAATTATTAGTACAATTTTCTATGAATGAGAGGCTTTCGATTAAGTCTAAATCAATTTTTGAACTGTATTAACGCGATATGTTCAAGAAATAAAGAAATATTATAAATTAAATATGAAATATTGCGCTTGTATATGGAAGGTCTTAAATCATAATAAATAACATTAATAATAAACGTTACCGATGAGCCGAATGAGAGGCTTTCAATTAAATTTAAATCAATTTGAATTGTATTAACGTGATATATTAATAAGAAATAAAAAAAAAATTGTGTCACTTTGCTTACTTAATTACTCATTCTGCTCGCTAAAGAAATGTACACGAAAAAATACATTTTCATTCTTATTTAAACACACAAACTCCGTCCGATTGATCGAAGGTACAACGATACTGACGAGGGATTTATTTGTAACAATAAATTTTCCAAGGGATAAGCCACGACCCTCTTAGCTCTTACTGATTATTTTAATAATTTTCCTACTGCGTCGACCACCTGTGATTCTCTGCTAATGCTATTAAATTTGCACGGTCCTGATCCATGCGTTCCCATGCATCCTCGATCTTATTGCTCCTCTTCGCGATGTTGCCGCAAGGCATCGGCGTCCTTTTGAACCTCTTGTCGCGATGCTGTATGAATTCCACCGGAGTACTCCAAGGCAGATCGTAAACGAGTGGAGTAATCGTGTTCGGAGCCGAGTGATAGGGCACGGCGGCGGCGGCAGCAGGCATCGTCTGCGTCGTCGGCCTTATGCAGTTGTTGAACGATCGACGATCGTGTTGTTGTTGTTGTTGTTGTAGCGCGTGGTCGCTTTTGAACGCGGGTCTCCACTGCCTGTACTCGTAGATCGCTTCCCTCGACTCCTGGGCCTGGATGCATGACTGCTCCTCCAGTCTCTTCTGCTTTTTCGGCTCGAGCAGCGCCGACTCGACCGAGGACGCGGACATGTTTCTTTTTCTCGGCTGCTCGTCGATCAGCATGGGAACGTCGATACAAGTACTCGCGAACATGATGCGAACTTCTGCGAGGATCGATTGTATTCAGTTAATGTGTACCCATGATGTACTAATTTGATTTAAAGAAAAAAATTACCTTGTTTAGCTTTGAACTGTAGAATCAAAATTTGCCAGTGTAGCGTTGCACAGAGCCGTGACCGATCGAATGCTCCGAGTTTACGTTTCTCGCAATGGGCTATATAACACGACGTTGAGTTTGCCGAAATTGATATTGGGAAGCTCGCGCGTAAAATCAAAACAAAGCAAGATCTAAGAAAACGTTATCGATCGTGACACTGGCGTACAGAAGTTAATTTCATTGTTGTCGTCCGCAATAGATATTTTTAAGATCAGCGATAGTAAATATAATATGGAAAAATAATATTTTTGATTTTCATTAATATATATTTATAATAATATCATTATTTACAATAGAATATATAATAATACATATCAATTTTTAACAAACAACGTATTTGAGTACATTCAAAAGTTTCATTCATCCTTTTGTTTTTTTACTGTGAATCACAAATATAACCAGAGTAGTGAAGTAGCTCGCGGTATTCTTTGACTAAATCATCCAGTCTTTTTACTTCTCTCTTCGACTCGAAGTATTTATTTTTCCAAAAATCATTGAGGATCGTCAGATTGACCAAAATTGGACTTTTGTTCGAGCAATCGGATTGTTTCCGATCAACTTTATTATTAATTGTTCGATGATAAATTTCGTCGAAACTAGCCTCGACATCGAGTCCGGCTTCTTCCGCACTCCGCTTTTTGGAGAAAATTGTTGACTCTTCCGGTTCTCTCTTGATACTGCGCCTCGTCTCGTCGCTGAATTTCATGCATCCTCGTTGAATTTCCTCGTCCGAACTGTCGACCGAATTCATACAAGATGATGAACATCTTATGACTACGTTGTCAGTTATCAACGACTCGTTCGACGGACGCCACGATACGGTTGCTTTTCTGGGTGCGGCGGCGACATTCGATGCTGATGCAGCAGCAGCGGATTTTGTCAAATCAATCGGCGATTGGTGGAGCAAACTCGTCGCTGTCTCGAGCATGGACGCATCCAAATGTTGAAACTTGGCCTTCTTGAGCAATAATTGCAGCTCGTTGCAATCACAGACGTCGTTCGACCGTCGCTTCACCAACTTCGCCGTCGAAGCATGAAAATTCCGAAGATTTCTAAGAATTTGGTCTAAACTCGGGCCTCCGGACGACGGCGATTGTTTATCGGATCGCATGATGCTGCTGTCTTGAAAGAGGCAAATATTTTCTCTAAAATAAAGTGCTTGGCACTTCACACAGCCTGTGATTCAAGAAGAAATGACGATTCTTTTGAATGCACTCAAAAATAACTTAATACGATTTGGGCCTTTTACACATTGACTGAATAAACGTGTAATTTTTTCTAATCTTCACACACGTTGACTTTCTTTTTGATTCAGTTCTTTTTCATCTTTTTCTCTTAATCCTATTTTCTTTTACACTTCATGAGTTGCGACTTCGAGTGCTGCCCAATCGTTAGTACTTCGTTTACGTATTTTCGCTTCGAAACAGAACACATTGTTTAATATCTTGGAATAACAAGTTATTCTCGATTTTTCAAAATTGAAAAACTTTAGTTATTCATGATTTATTTTTGTGATTTTTGAATCATTTTTTTAAGTTCTAAATAAATAAGATTAGATTTGCATTAAATAAACCTAATTACCTATCTACCTATTTATATCAATAAAATCTCTAAACATTTTATTCATGGATAGAAATCGACATAAAATTTCGTGCAATCGTCGGTATAGAAGATTTCTTGAACGTAACTAGCAGCAAAAGCCGTTAGATGACTCTGATTGTATGTTTACATTTTATCGCACCTGTGGCAGTATAGCTCTTAATCTAACACATACAAAGTATGTAACCTTCTAAAAAGTGTTGATTATTTCGAATTTAATTAAAGAAAGTAATCATTTCCCAGTGAAGAAAGTGTTACGAATTTTTTTCGAATTTTCAGAGTAATCCGTGAGTCAACGCAGCTACGAGTGACATCAACATGGAAAATCATAGAGAGTTCGTTGATTTAATTACCAAACTCGGAGTTGGTATGAGGCCGGTCAATGATCCGTTTTTTAACGAGACACACGATAAGTGCAAAGTTTTTGCGAGAAAAGGAGTTGTGGCCGAGGACAACGAAGAATTTTTGCACAAAGTGTAATTTATTCTTTTGTTAAACCATACGATTAAACCTAACCTATTCATTGAATTGTTGATCTTTTATCATTTACAGCGTGAAAACGTTCCCTTGCAATGTGTGTTCGAAGGAGTTTAAAAATCTATTGGATTACGAGTTGCATTATAACGAGCTTCATCACTACAAGTGTAGCACGTGCAACAAAAGCAGACCATCGAGTCATCTATTGGACTTGCATATTCAAGAAAATCACGACAGTTTCTTTCAAGTTCAAGCTGAAAAAAAACCAATGGTATGTAGTATGTACCTCTTCGTATGAATTATACTTTTCTTCAATACTAGAATTATTAAAACGTATTAATATTTTTCTATTGCCAAAATACCTAACGCTCATATTTACTTTTTCAGTATAGATGTTACTTATCCGAATGCAAAGCTGTATTTTTCACTCCTGCCCTGCGCAAAGATCATTGCAGAAACGATCATCAATTTCCCGCCACGTACAGATTCGAAGAATTCGATCACAAAGAGAAAAAAACTGATGCCGATACGGGGGCGAAGAAAAAGGATAAGTCTGACTCGAAAAATCACAGCAAGAAAAACGAGAATCATAGTCATAAGCCGGCGGCAATTATAACGAACAAATCTCGTACTTTTTCGAATAGAAATTATTCGTTGCAACCTATATCTCAAACCAACGATAGTTCACCGATCAAGAATGACGAACCCAAGAAACCGTTCACGGGATTCATTCCGAGATCCGTGCAGCAAAATATTTACGCTAAGAAATTAACCAACAATAAAGAAGGAACTAAAGACGTTTTGGAGTCCGAGAGTCTCATGGATTTGGCTGAAACCTTACCCAGTATTCAAGGTATTTACAATAAGTAATAGAATATGTATTAAAAAAGAATTTTTTTTTATGGAATTTTTGGTGGGTTAAATATAGAATTAGGCAAGTGATTTAAAGCGTATGATTGTATTTTATTGTTTTCTTAAAAAATTTCGTATTTCACTTAGTTTGTAACAAACGATGCTTATGAATTATACTATATACATGGATATGAGTTTCCTACCGCCGGATTGATTTTTTTATAGATACTGTTAACGGCTAACGGCTGCAATTATGTTTCACAAATTTAAACCGTAACATTTGTTCGGACGAAGTATTTACATTTAAAAAAATTGCCGCATTAAAAAAATCAAATCTCCAATATTACAGCGATGAAAAATCTAAAAAACTCGAAACTATCCCATTGAATAAACATTTACGTCAAAATGTTAATATAAAAACACACCATATAAAAAATAACACAAAAAAAATAAAATTTAGTATTTCACGTAGAGAAATTGGAACTATAAAACCTATAATACATTGTATTTTCGTTAAAATCTTACCAGACTTTTTGTTCTCTCTCTCTCTCTCTCTCTCTTTTAACGCTATGGATATATATATATATTTCGCTATATATCAGGGGCATATTTACCAAGTGTTTTTTAAACTACACTACGAACTGCACATATTTACAAAATGTATACAAAAAAAAAAAAAAACGAGCAATGAATCTATAACGCGCGTGCCATCGCTTTCGTTGATTTTTAAACCCTTTAACTGATTTTTTTCTCCGCCGGTCGATACTCTTTATACCACGGGAGACTTGACGCGATCCGGACTCGTTCGTCGTTGCAGCTGCAGCAACTGTTGCGCCTGCTGATGCACGGTCATCTGCATCTGGCCGAGGGTGTCCTCGAGAAACGCCACCCGATTCATCAGCCGGACGTTCTGCAGTTTCATGAATTCCGCCCAGATGGCCAACTCGTCCTCTCTCATCTTGCGGGCGTCTCGTGACTTTTTCGCGGCCTCGTTATTTTTTTTCCTTTTCTCGAGATAAGTCGCGTCTCTCTCCTCGGTCTTGCCCTCGTTGTTGCTCGTCACCTCCGCCGACTGACTGTTGTTGTTGTTGTTGTTGTTGTCGGCGCTATTGCTGCCGCTGCTGCTGCTGCTGCTGCCCGATCGACTCATCTTCGAATTGTCTCCTGTCCTCTTTATTTTCGCGAGGGACTTTTGGCGGAACTCCAGAAATTCTTGCTGCGTATGCTGGTCGAAGAGCAAATTCGAGCTCATCGCCAGAGACAACGGGTCCTTGGCGATGGCCTTGAACGGTCGCACCTGTGACGTCGAGGCAGGGGCGTCCGTCGAGGATACCGCCGCCGCAGCTGCCGCCGTCGTGGCCAGCGGCTTAATTACCGCCGGTTTCGATGGGAACGAAAAGCGAGGGAACGTAACCGAGTCCGAATTCACCTGGGCCGCGTACAAGTTCTGCATCGGGCCGGGCGCGTACGACGACGACGACCCCATCGGGGACGCGTACGGACGATACGGATGGCTCCTGTACTTTTTCGCGTCGTCGGCGGCGCTTATCACTCGCGGTCGGAACTTGTGCGTCGACCCCGAGTTGAGGAAGCTGAGCGGCGGCCAGTGAAACGGCGCCGGCGGGGTGGCGGCGGCGCGTAGTGCAGCGGCGGACTGAGACTGCCGCTGCTGCCCGGGCTCCAGTTGCCGGGATAGCTGGTCGGATGATGGGGCGGGCTGCAGCTCGAGGCCGGACTGTACGGGCCGAGGCTCGGCACGGCCTGCATACTCGACGAGCCCGGCGGCAAGCCCGAGACGTACTTGGTGTAGGCCGACGACGTGGGCGGACTCGGCGGACGGTAGTCGTGCGGGTGGTGCCTGTGCGACAGGTCCACCGGATCGGCGCCGCTCAGCGGCCACGACGGAAGAGATAGAGTCGGAAAGAGGGCCAGGGCGCTGCTGATCACTGGGACGCTGTTGCTCGCGGTTACGCCCACTACTGGGCTCTTCTTTGACGAATCCATTCTGTAACGCAGAAGATCATACTTATGATGCGTTCTAATTGAAACGTGTAATAACCAATTAAGTCACATGCCTCAATTGACTTTACGATTGAAATTTTGTACGACCAATGAAATCTAATCGGTACCATTTGTGCTTAAGAAGTTCTGTACCCCATATTTTTTACCGACAAAGTTGAAAAATTTGTTTAATTTATATCTTTTTTTCTAAACCGAATATCGAAAAACGGCTCTGTGGGAGCATTCATTTTGTTGCTCTGACTAGCAGGTAAAAATCTTCGCTAATTCCACCGACCAGATTTCCCGGAAAACGTGTTTGAAATTTTCACACGTTTCCCTGGCTTGAAATTTTCAAACACGTTTTCCGGGAAATCTGGTCGGTGGAATTAGCTAAGATTTTTACCTGCTATTCAGAGCAACAAAATGAATGCTCCCACAGAGCCGTTTTTCGATATTCGATTTAGAAAAAAAGATGTAAATTAAACAACTTTTTCGACTCTGTGGGGTACAGACCTCCTTAACCGTGGCCGATGAATGAATATTTATTGCGTTTTATAAGAATTTATTTTAAAATTAATTTAAAGAAAGTTAAATCAATTGAAAAGAAATTTTTTTTCATTCAGAATCATATACAAATATCGATTGCTTGTAAAAAACTTTGACGATTATTGACTGCATTAACTATTTAATATATGAAATATTGTGCGTGTAGATGTAAAGTTTAAAATGGTCATAAATCATTATAAAGATAAACATTACCGATCGCGCGTGCAAAATCAATGTATATGTTCTCGTTGAAAATTGGAAAAATTTCAAAAAAATGTTCAAAAATAGTAAAAATACCAAATACAAACCTTCGATTGTATAACGATGAACTATTTAATAGAAAATCCTAAAACACTTTGAAGCTCGACGTGGGCGAGTGCACTGAACTTGCATCGACACAACAACTTGGGTATCACCTCGGAAAAATTACACGCACGCTCGAATGTATGCGGCTTGTATTCACGACTTCACAGCTCGGTAACATCTGTATTCGGTCGAGCTCGAGCGGAGACCGAGAGGGGACTGACGAATTTTCGTCTAGTCCGCGTGTACTTAAAGTTTTGATCAAAATTTTGGAAATTCTAGAGCAGCGGAGTAGGGGTAACCGAAGACGCGAGATGCCACACGGTAGGCGTAGCCGAAACCTTGCTAACACAGTGAAATAATTAGATGTATGCTACGTATACATATAGCTTTCACTTGGTTATTGTGGCATTCTATAGACATCTCATCAATCATGCAATGAAATTTTAATAGTCATTGCGGTGCGGGTTATCAGTGCATTGTAATGAACTAATGTCAAAGCAATAGGCTATAGATAAGTAAAACATCTGTCGAGAATGAATAAGAACAAAGCTAGGCTTGAACCATACTGCTTATGATTAATTAAATCGAATTAGTTGTGTGATTTTCCTTCGTCTAAGCCGGATTTGAAGGTAGTCATCTATTACCTTTTTTATGCTACGATTAATAGTACATTATTAATCTTGAAGAAGAAATTATCGATTAATACCTTAATCGATCTAATCAGCCCTCTAAATCTATAACCAAATTTACTACGTTACATAGTAAAAATTACTTTTGTAATATTCTAAATTTTCTATACAAAAAACCAATACCCTAGAGCACACCATAAAACTCACAGTTAAGGCTACAAATAATTATTTATCCAACAAGTTTGGGCACAGCATGCGGAAAAAGAGAGCCCCACGGCACGTGTTTCGCTCAGCGGCTAATTACACGTGCCTGGGCCTATTTTATTCTACGTTGAGATATCGGTAAAATACTAAATACACTCGGCAACAAAATGATCGCAACGAAAAATTTCATCGAAATTTGGTCGATTTTCAAATGCTTCTATTTTGGGCTATATTTATCGTATCGACACGGTTTTTTTTTTAATTTCTTGGAAATTTTGTCCTCTTTGAATCCAGATATACTACGATAAGATTCGAGTTAATGTCCAGTTACCAGCAGTATTTGAGCGCAACACTAAAAAATACTGAAAAAAATGACTGTTTAAACGTGTACCAGTACCACATTAATTTTTTTATCGAAATCTAACATACACCATTGCAAGTGCACTCTTTTTAACGAGTAATTTAAAAAAAACCGCTGCCAATGTATTGGCAAGTAGCTTCCTCATACTTTTTTTTTAACTTGAAAATGATTTGGAAATATTAATATCATCTTTTCTAATTTGTTCACAAAACAGTTTCAATCATAAATTATTTCTTTTTGTGGAATCAATTGCCAACGTTCTTCTATTCTTTGATATATAATTTTTATCGAATTTTTTTCACGATGACGTAACAATTAAGGTAGTTCCCTCAAAAAAAAAAATTGTCATACCAGCGGCCCGAAAGTGACTACTTCCTTGCCACTGCGCAAAGCGGGAAGAGCGATTTTCGGGCCACTGTGTATGAATAATAGTATACAGGCCTATGCCACGAAAAAGAAAGCCCCAGAGCACGTGTTTATCGGCCTCGGCTTCGCCTCGGATACAAATTACACGTACTCTGGGACTTTTTTGTTTTTCACGACCTAGGGCAGTAATATATACTATTGGAAATATTAATATCATCATTTCTAATTTGTTCACAAAATAGTTTCAATCATAAATTATTTCTCAACCAAACGATACGAAAAAGAAAGAAAAAAAAATTTTCCTAAAAAAAAATTTCCTAAAAAAAAATTTTTTTTGTTCGTTTATCGCTAAATCAAATTTTCTGGCTTCATCCTTAATCCATCCATAAACAATGTTTTGACACATCATAAATTTTGAACACGAAACAACACAAAACTAAGAAAAAAGAAAAAATCATAAAAACCAAATTTCATTTTCAAAACGTAACTTTTCAATCTTACGGTAAATCTGTACACTTTCTATCTTAAATCAAAGGTTAAAAGCTCTACCTTAAAAAAAGTATTACTTTTATTAAAAAAAAAAGTTTGTTTTAGAACAAATATGACAAAACTAAAAAAAAACATGAAAAAAAACATTTTTTTTCTCGAAAATCCCTCATAATTTTTTAAATACTTAACGCAGAACTAAAAATGATGTTTTGGCTTCTTCCTTACATCAAAACGAATAAAATGAGATATCTACAGTAACGATACGATCTACCATCATCGAGATATCACTGCGCACATCCCAACACACGCACACACACACACCACACACACACACCACACACACACACACACACACACACACACACACACACACACACACACACACACACACAGACATGTGTCAGCAATTCGATCTAGTTTAAGAATATATAAGTAAAAGTACTCTACGATCTTTAGTTATGAAAGTCGAAAATCGGTCCGTCACAAAGCTTCCTCTATGAGGAAGCAAAATAGACCTCTCTACGATTTTTTTAACGCCCTGTAGGTCGTTTTGAAGGTACCATTTAAAGTATGTAAAATCCCTGGTTTAGCTGAAATCAACACGATTTTCTGGGCATGTTGCGTACACAAATCGTACCTTCAAATCGACCTACAGGGCGTTAAAAAAATCGTAGAGAGGTCTATTTTTTTTAAATAACTCGTTAAAAAGAGTGCACTTGCAATGGTGTATGTTAGATTTCGATAAAAAAATTAATGTGGTACTGGTACACGTTTAAACAGTCATTTTTTTCAGTAATTTTTAGTGTTGCGCTCAAATACTGCTGGTAACTGGACATCAACTCGAATCTTATCGTAGTATATCTGGATTCAAAGAGGACAAAATTTCCAAGAAATTAAAAAAAAAACCGTGTCGATACGATAAATATAGCCCAAGATAGAAGCATTTGAAAATCGACAAAATTTCGATGAAATTTTTTGTGGCGATCATTTGGTTGCCGAGTGTAGTACAAAATAATACAATAATACAGTAATGATATCTCAAAAAATTATACGTTCGCATCTCAACGTAATCCATGAACTCGCCTAATCGATTGAGTAGTTTCTGGCTTGACAGCGCTCAAGAGAAGATGAAAATGAGATGAAGACTTCATTCCAGTATTGCAAGTCATTCAAACACCATTAATTATAAAAATTGAATCGGATCTTAATATATTAAAAAAATTACGTAATACGAACCCGGTATTGGGATCAATTTTCTTGATAGATAATTAGTACATATAATAGTTTTTCATTAGTACTTTACACCAAGACAAAAAAGAAATAATATTAACTTGTGTCAAAATGGTTTTGACACCGTAAATTTTTTGAATTGGTTATTATGATTCATGAAGATAAAAGGTGTTATATTTTTTTTTCATTTGAATGAAATAATTCTGTCCCAAACGTGATACAATGAGCATAATAGTTACGTAATAAGTAATATCACCTATAAAATTATACTTGAATAAATTATCATTCCAATTTTCTTTCTATGCATACGGCCTAATCCCCTACTCTTTACCTTATAGAAAGATCATAATAATAACTATTTTTAATGCTTGGAGGGGTCAAGCGTGCCGAACTCCCGCCTACAGCATCATATGTACAATTTGTTTTTTGATTGCTTGGTCATCGGCCAGCGAGTGTACGCCCACAATAGCGGCCCGTCCACTAGCGCCGGAGACAGACTACTTGGCGCCTGCAGCAGTAATTTTTTGATCTACATGAGAATTCCTTCAGCAGCACTAGCATACAACATGCTGTAGTTGACATAGCAGAGCAGCATCGAGTAAATTTAATTTTCACTCGACACTATGCAATAGCTACTTCAGCGCTTCGTATAATTAAAAATTTAAATCGTAATTATTCGGCTAAAGACTGAATTTAACTAAAAAAATTTAAAACTTTACACGCTTCAAATCCCGAAAAATTCAATTCGCATCTCTAAAGAGCTGTGCGCAAGAAATGTTATGAAACTCGTTCCGATGATTTATTAAACTTTTTTCTAAATGTTGTTAGCGCTGAATTTGAGAAAAAAACAAGTAGGGCAAGGAGTAATTAATTTAGATTACTTTTTTCAAAGAAGAATAACGAATAATCGGAACAAATTTTTTACGAAAATGCCTGTTTAGAGATGCGAATCAATTATTTAAAGTTTGAAGCGTGTTAAGTTTTAAATTGTCTTCGTTAAATGCAATCTTCAGCCGAGTTATGATATAAATTTTTTTTTATTACAGCGTCGAAATAGCATCATATTGAACGGTGCACCAAAGTATCATTGCACCGCATAAAAATGAATTGTTGATGGTACTCTGCTCTGTCAACTAACATCTTGCAGCTTAGAGGAATCGAATGTGATGTTTCTTGAGCCGTGAGCATGAGACAGCTCGGATATACGTAATTCTCGGAACTACATGTCATGGATTACGTTAGAATGAAAAAGGTGTGAAATTCTTAAGCCATTGAGCAGCTAGCTACCGAATTTACATTTTTTTTTATTGTTTTACGACGGTCTCAATCTGCGTGTTTATGGGATTCCGGCTCCTGTGTCTTGACCATAGTTAGCGCGAAGAAAAGGATAAATCACTTCCGATCGTTCTCGAATCGCCACTACTTCCCTGGAAAAGTCGTAAAAAATCACGACACAAAACAGACTGTCATGCATGCTATATATGTCAACAATATCATAAGTGATTATGATATAGGTTACAATTACGACGACGATTATGAGTCTTTTCCTTCATTTTTTTTTTGACAGATACAATGGACGACATTGTGCAAAGCGGTCAATACGCGCGCAACGAAATGTCCCGAAAAAAATTGATCGAGTTGACAGTGATTGCGGGAATTGCGTGTGATTATTTTTTGAGGAAAAAAAAGGAGTGTGTCAGTGTGTCTGTTAGCTATACATGCATAAATTTCAAGCCGTTTCGACTTTCATTTACGTATCGTTGGACCTAGTTTACCATGAATCCGGTAGCCTGCGACAACTCATTGTAAGCTGCTGCGACGCATTCCAGGGAGACTTGGGTTAAAAACGCGTAAGAGATCATCATCGATGGACACAACGCGGAGAAAAAAGAGAGAGAGAGTTTAGGGACACGTATATATGTATGTACACAACAAACGAGGAAGCAGGAGAAAAAAAATGTAGTCTCGAAAAATAGGCAAAACGATTTCCGCATTTCCGCAAGCAATTTACATCTCTCTTGCCCAATCAAGCGCCTGGAAAAAGCGTCGCGGTGCGCACAATGGAGAGCGGAGAAAGGGCCCATCGATGACAATTGCGCTTTTCTCGTTTATAATAAAACAGCGTCGGCCACTTGAGCCCTCTCAATATATATATATATATATATATATATATACATTTCGCAGCTATGCGCGCGTTATGTACGCTCGTTTAATCTCTTAAGCAAAAAGAGTTACCTTTACTGACACACATCGCATTGTCGACGATGTGTGCGCGCGATCCGTCGTTTGTATCTCTCTTTCTCTCTTTTTTTCTCTCTCTCTCTCGCACGCGCGCATACGTACGAAAGCCCCGTCGGTGGCCACTTATTCATTATATTGAAAGACGCGAGAGGCCCAATTCGTATATACGTACACGTTTCTTTGTTGGGATCCGTTGAAGAAGAAGCCCCGATGATCTACATATTTTTACAAATACATTCTACTGTAATCGTTGCCCATTACACGCATTTGTACAAATGCACCCCGCGAGCTGCGATCGGAATCGGCAGCACGCGACATTGAAAAAAAAAAAAAAAATAAGTAAAGTAAAAGGAATATATCAATGGAACCACAGCAGCTTCTGTAGCACACGGTATAAAAGTAAAACTCTATTTTTTCTATTTACTTCGGCTTTGATTACCTGTTTGATTCAAAACAATTACAAACGACGACACGCGTGTCTTACTCCTGTCTGACTTGAAACATTGCGCGACTATATATATGGCTACCGAGAAAGTTATAATCCATCGATCCGGAGCACGCCTCGATTCGTCGGTTGCCGCCTTACATAATGCTGAGATTGTTTGCTTAGTTTTTCCAAAATGCCTCGCTGTGATTTTGGAATTAAATACATATACAATGCTCACCATACGTTGGAAGACACCGAGAGTACCAATAATTAGAGAAAAACATCGACTCATCCACAAAAGAGCGGTCACACATCGCGCAGTGATTTATAACGCTCGACTCGTAGGATAGTCGCACTTAACTTTCGAACTCAGCGTGTGGCGTATAGTATACGAACGTCTATATATATCTAGACGCGCGGGGAGGCGTTGCCGAATGCGTCGCATTTATGCGTAATACGGGCAGTGCCGCGCGGAATAAATTGCGGATAAATCAGTGGAATCGATCATCAATGTTGGTAATTTTTTAATTGTTTGATGAGCGTTGAAAGTACAGAGGAGAAAAAAATGTGCGTTTAGTTTACTTTGGGGGGACATGAGGGTAATTCAAGACGCTTCTCGTTGCAATGCCTATATCTCGTCGTCGTTGCTACCGCTGCGTGGGCCATTTGAGGATTGCCGGCGGCTTAGCAGCTCGCTCAAATCACGAAGTATTTCTAAAACAATAATTCACGTGTGTTTAGGTAATTCAATTATTAAAAAAGACAATATATGACTAATGCTTTCTCTCACCGCTGGATTGGTTTTCTGGAAACACTGGAAGACGTTGAACGCCGAGTCGCAAGGGTTCTTTCCCGCTGTATTTGAAAAAAAAAGAGAGATAACGAAAAATTTTGTTCACGGCATTCTGGGCTAGAGTGATGGATCTACTAAATAACGCATAATTAGCTCACTTGTTCCGCGGCAGGCAGCTACCATCTCCATGCCGTGCTCCCTGAACGAATCGGCACCTTTCAATCTGGTAACCAACTTGTCGAAGTCAATGTGACCATCGTGGTCCAACTGTCAAAAAAACATAATTTTTAAATCACACGCAGTCGCTCGCGATTTTAATAGATAATCGATCGATTGTATACCAGATCGAACGAGTTGAGAATGCAGGAAAAATAACATCCCAGCACCTCGCTCTCGTGAAAGTATCCCTCGACTGTTCTCTCCACATGTTCTAGGTGAGGATAAAAAAAAAAGCGAATATATAAGATGGAAAAGTTTTGGTGTTAAAAATTCGAGCTCGTACCGATATCGACTCCGGTCTCCCTGTGGCACTTTTCGCGCATTCCCGCGACCAAGTTCTTAATTTCCTCCGGAACTTGCTAAAGATTTAAGAAAAACTGTCGTTTAAAAATTTTCAATGCTCGGATCGCAAACGATCCTGTTTTTTTTTTGAACTACGATACATACGTTTGCGTGGACGCGAAGAATACACGAAACTAGCACTAAACTGACGATAAGATACATCTTGTAAAACAATAAAAAAACAAATGTAACTCGTTTCTTTATATATCTGCGAGCGTCCGCCTCGCGACGGCGAGTTTAATGAGTGAGTAAGGCGCAGCGGTTTGTGCGGGTCTCGAGAACGGATATACGACTATATACATTGCACGCTAATCGCAAACATTGACTGAGAAATTATACAAATCTACAAGAATTAAAATTGACGATTTCCACAATCATTTTGGATAAAACGTATCATTTCGTATGCATGCGAAGAAATTTAAGGTTTCGGAAAAATGAAAAAATGCGAATAAACAAACGATATTTTGTTAGTCATTTATGTTACGATGCAATTTTGTGCGTCGAGTATGGAAAATCACGGCTGAAACAACGCATTTAAGTGTTGCGCATCTAAGATGACGCTTCGCTTACTTCACTCTCGACTCTTGAACGCTCAAACTTATAAAATCGATACGATTATTCCTCATTTAGATATCATTTCGACCAGTGTCGCAATAAAAACGGAGATTTTCTACACTTTCATTATGGTTCACCATTCATTGTAAAATTTACAATGAATAATTGGTACAGAGAAACGAAGAAATTGCATTACAATGTGCTTCGCATATTGCTATCACGCTCAATGTTTCCAAAAAATATCTACGATCCGATTATTTTAATGCGAGCCTTATACGATCGAATTGAAATTAAATAAATAAAATATTGCTTTTCATAAATGAGTAATTCTTCTATACTTTTAAAATAAGAACTCTAAAAAAATCGACAAAAATGTTCATACATGCTATTAGGAACGAATTTCTCTTATTATTCGTAACAAATATAGACTGAAAAAAGGCTCGTTAATCTTTTCCATCTATGGTTATTTTAACTGAAATTTTTTTATTTTTTAAAATTTGAAAAATAAATTTTTTCTTTACTATTTGCTTAGCGAGTTTTCAGCACCACTTGCGAATGTCATAGCAGTGCAAATGTTAGGTACCACTTTGATGCCTAAAGCTATCAAATAAAGATTCTGGTAAATTTTTTAAAAATGTCCCCCTTGAACAAGCCGAGCTGTTTGTGAATTTTTCAGATGTTAAAATTATAAAGGAATTAAGCCGATTAATACGATTAAAAATTATTGTTTCATTGCAATCGTATTGGGCAAATTGTACTCAAAGTCGAAAGCTTCGATAATCCTGTTGAAAAATATTTGCACACTGATCACGATGTGCAACATATATCAACAATATAAAAAGCAAAGAAACAAAAGATAAGAAGAAAAATCCGTCAAATCCGTCTCCCTCTTGCAAGATGGTTAGCCTCAATATAATATAAGTGCCGACGTAATTAGCTATTATAGGCCGGAAGAAGCTGCCTGTTACACGCGCGTCAAGTGTATCCCAGCCAATTTATACCGCAATGGCGTGAAGATTATACGAGCGAGCCTCACTCGTAAAAGTATACATTTCATCGAGTACGCTTTCGGTCGCGCCAGCTCTCACTTTCAAAAGCACGACTCGCGCGTGTCCATATCCCTGCTTTGAATTTTTGTCGATCTCGGGCTGTGTTCGTGCGATATGCGCATCGGCGCGGTGAATTTTCTTATCGCGGCGGTCGCGATCAATTTCGCATCCGCCGATCGCGGCAGCGGCGTCGCCGGTCCGCTCGACGATTTGGAGAATCTCAACGTCTTCAAGACGTCGATCTGTTGCGCCCGCTGCGCCGATCTGATCGATTCCTCGAACGAGATCTGGCCCACGACGGCCTGCGAGCTGCTTCCATCCGTGCCACTGGATCCCTGCCGCGTGAATTTCGACGAGATGAACCTCACCAGTCCCGCGTCACAGGACTACAAGATCTTTTCCTTGGGCGGTTTGCGAAACGGCCAGGGTCACCTGCTGCTGCAGACGCCGCTCACGGGGCCCAAACTTGACGTCATCTACGAGGACGCGAGCCAGCTCAAACAGATGCACTCGTTCGATTTTAAGGCGTGTCGATTGGAGACCGAGCCCGACTACGCTTATGAGCACGTACGCAAGTGGCTTACCTCCAATCGTGCTGCCGACGTCGGTGACCCATCTAAAAATTATAAAATACTACTGGGTGTTTACGAGGTCTGCGATAGGCCCAGGTGCGAGTTGACAATCGTCAAACGAGTGATTGAACACTTTGACGAATGACATTCCATATATTATGAAATGATTTGATGGTATTTAAGACTAGCAAATTTAGATGAAGGTGAGAGAAAATAAAGTGAAAATAAAAAATAAATTCCTACAGAAAATGTGTGATGAATATTATCTAAAGTACTTCTTTTCATTTTCAAATTTATTATGATTGTAATGAAGTGTAAAGAAAATCTAAATTGTCATGGTTCACTAATCCCATGAGAAACAATAAAAATTACGTTATTTCTATGTCATACGTTACTCACTTGTGCGTTAATCCTTTCACACTATTAATAAAAGCGTCAACGTTATCATTTCTCTGACGGAGTGAATTTTTGTTCAAGTTTTCACAATCCTTTTGTCATCGATGGACATCTTCAATGACTTTGAAAATTTCTATTGATTGATTGCTAAATATGCTAATGTATACTTGAGGTGAAGTCTTATCTCTTGCTTCTTCCATTATAAAATTATGAAGGAAACGAACGAACAGGTGTTATCGCGACTACATTACATCCATCTTAAAATGAATGAAAATAAATACAAATTATAGTTGAATTTTTTTTCATCAACATATGCCAGATCGTTGTACAAACGTGTCATAATACCTTTAAAGCAATGTAAGAATGAACAATAAAAAGAATGATTAATTATCGAGGCCCATGTGTCGAAGATATAACATAACACCATGTAGCTCGTTATAAAGAACATAGTCGTCTAGTCCTCGACGTTGCCCGAAATCGTATCGGCGCCGTGTCTCAGTAGCAGCTAAGCTGTCTACGAAAATGTGCTTATCTTCAAAAATGCGTACACAACTTACCGAAGCCGAATACAGTAATAACGAATCCCTCTGCAACAATCGCGCAGATCGGATTTTCGAACTCGGCACACGCTGTATTATTAGGTATTACGCGTGCGAATTCGGACGCGCACGTCCAGTCGCAAAATCGCGCGTCTTTCGCAGAAAACTGTTGCCCTTTTATGCATCAGCAGCGGCAGCAGCGGCATTGGTTATTAACCAAGGGAGACCAGCACTATTATGGAAAGATCTCGCGCGCGGGCGTGAACGCCGCGCGATATATATCGGTCAGCGTGTCAGATGGCTTCATCGTCAAAAGCAGTGCGTGCTATGCTAGTGTATAGGGCGAGTCTGGTCTCTCACGCGGCGCGCACCGAGCAACGTCCTTTCCATACAGCATTATTATGGAAAGCGCAGATGCGCCGGGATAATTGCCGAAATGCGCGTGTTAACCCTTTTCTCAGCGAACAACGCGTGGGCACGCGTCGCAGCGTGTGTCCTCGCCCCCGCGTCCATACAATGATACACCCTCTTTCCTTCTATTTCTCTCTCTCTCTCTCTCTCTCTCTCTCTCTCTCTCTGTGTCAGCTCTCTCAGCTTGGCTCAAAGCTTCGATATATTACACGTATTTCGTTCGATAGAGACACTCGCGTGTGCTCCGTTGACCTAAATATAATGTATGTTAAGAGGGTGTGCGCGCACACAGATATATATTGCAAGGTTTTCCATTATACTACGTAAGTGCGTACGGGATTTTTAGATATACGCGTTCGTCAATCAATTCAGTCCAGCCCCGGATCAAACGAATGGTCAACGAAGTGTCGTCGATTGCGATCGACAAGCCGTGAGAGAGAAAGAGAGAGAGAGAGAAACAAATAACTCGCTTTACAAATAGAGCGACGAAAAACTGCGCTAAGGCGGCGGAGGCTTTGATTTTTCGTCGAAACTGTATATATATTATTTATACAGTTGGGGACACCCGCGGAGAGCTGTGCTGCGCTGCCGCGGCCGATGGATGCGCTCATATACATATGACATCGTCGTTGGCGCATGCATCCGCCTCCTATATCCGAGATTTTTACGACTTTTCTAACGATCGAAAGCGAATACATGTATATATATAGTTATAAGGAGACAGCAGTCGCGCGTGAAGAATCTCAGCCTCTCGATATTCACAAGGCTTTTAACCCGATTGAAAAGATAGTGTAATTAGACGTGACTTTAAAAGCTTTTTTTCGTCCGCCTATACACATTTTTTTGTTATACATATATATATACGAATTGACGCAACTGCCTTATAACATAGATTTCTCTTGAGTCTTTGATTTATAGAATTTCCTTGGAAAAACTTGGTAGAACAGCGGGCGACCGAATCGTGATTTTTCCACGACGACATTAATTTGCATGCAAATCGAACGCAGAGATTAGTTTTATCGCTTCTTTCGGTAAATCTAACAAATTTATTTATCAACAATTCCACTTTACAAAATTACAATAGAGGCGTGGGGGGGTCGAGAGTCGAGATTTACAATCATTC
The DNA here is from genome assembly GCA_034770305.1 of Trichogramma dendrolimi. Taxonomy (NCBI): domain Eukaryota; kingdom Metazoa; phylum Arthropoda; class Insecta; order Hymenoptera; family Trichogrammatidae; genus Trichogramma; species Trichogramma dendrolimi. Next base: position 127,082 of record JAPMIB010000031.1, on the reverse strand, counting down.
GACTGGGTTCGTTCTCTCTCCTCAGGCGGCGCGCTTGGCTACGTGCGGCAGATCGTGCTTGCCTCGCACGCACTTGATCTTGACTCCGGGTACGTCTTTGCATCTGCCCACGCGGCACAGCACGATATTGTGCTCTTGCAAATTGTGTCCGATACCTGTATAATACACAAAAAAAAAATATAGATGAAATTCGTACGAAATCAAAGGATAAATCGTCCGTTTTAATGCATATAATATACACCTACCTGGCACGTATGCGATCATCTCTCTGCCGGTGGACAGTCGCACGACGACGCACTTGCGATTCGCCGAGTTGGGCTTCTTGGGCTTTTTCGTCAGGGTCTTGAGCACGACGCCCTTGGCGAAGGGCTGGCCGTTGAACGGATTCGTGCACTTGCGCTTCTTCATCAGCGGCCCGAGCCTGTGCATCCTGATCAGGCGCGACATGTCGTTGGCGAGGCGAGCCGGTTGCAGACCTGTGTGCATGCAGTAGAGCGGAAAATTTTTTTAACGTTCGTTATTATCGGATAGAGTCGATGATTATGAGGAGAAATTTGATGCTACGATATAATTGCTCGCGCCGAGCGTGAGAATATACATCGACGCGCTTCGCTCGTAAGGTGTAATAATGACGATTAGCGAATTGCGCGCGCTTCGCGATCGATCGACGACTTTTAAAGACTCGAACGTAGCATATAGTTTTCTTTTGCTATTGTATATAAGGCTACAATGCACAGAGAGACAGAGCAGCCTCGGCGACACACTTTTTTTCCCATAGATCGCGCGTCTATGCACATTGTATATGCATCGCGAAGCCGAGAAAAACCTCAACTTGCGTGATTTTTTTTGTACGCGATACATATAAGTCAATGAGCGATCATCGATTATGTGTTATAATAAACTCGAGTTTTCGTGCGTTATAATACGCTCGATCGCCGCGACTGTGGCGCGACACGAACGCCAACAACACCTTGATGAATCACCTACAATATGTAACGCGAATTCTTGAGAAAAAAAAAACCGAGTTTCAAGTGATCGCGGCTCAGCCCCTTACACGTAGTACGAAGGCACCCAAGCCGCCTAGCATCTACCTATAATATTCGTCTCCTTCGATCTTCCGATTAAAATTTTAACTTTTATGAAAAGCTGACTCAACTTTTTTCTTCTTTTTCTCTTTCTTTCTTTCTTTACTTTGCTTTACTTATTTCCAATGTATTTATTGAAAAACCCTTTGAAGCGTAAAAATTTTTCACACCTAATACATAATAATATTGCCTGGATATTTCACTCGACACTACTTCGAATTACCTTGTGTTGCGAGCCGAGGAACGCCCCGTCCTCCAATATGTGTTACGCGTACGTAAGAATGAAGATTTTTTCCTTCTTTTTCTTCTTCTTCGTCTTGTTCGGCCGAAAAATGAGCGACACACGCCACAAACGCGAAAAGAGCTTGACACGCTCGCGCGAAAGGATTATGCAAGGCTCGCATCGTTCTCCGATTGTTATTGCTCTCTCATTGACGACATTTTTTTGCTTTGTCGCCCGAAATTCTTTCCTCTTCCGAGATATATTATATATAAATATTTGTTATCGAGAGTCAACCGATTTTCGCTCTTGCCCCCCCCCCCCCCACCGAAATCTCCCATCATTAATTTGCATTACGCGCGCGGCGCACCGAGAGAACTGCATATTATGAGGCTCGCACACACGTGCGTGGGTGAGTCCGGTTCACTGTGTGACAGCTGTTTGCGTCGTGCGAGCGATCATAATGAAAAAGCGAAGAATAATAATATTGCGCTGACTGACCGCCGGTCAAATGGACACATTTCCATTTGGACGCATCGTATACACAACCCAAGCCGTCTTTCACGAAATGGTCATCTCTCTCTCTCTCTTTCTCTCTCTCTCTCTCTCTCTCTCTCTCTCGTCGCTCACAAATTCGGACTGACATTATTTCGTTTCGCCGTCCAGCCGTACGTATACAATACAATGTAATACCTCGACCCTTTCTTACTCTCTTTCTTTCTTTCTCTTTTTTTTTTGATCGAAGGGCTATTGCCTATTTTCATTCAATCATTGGCGCAGCAGTTGTCTTTTTCCGTCCTAATCCATTAGTCCCCGATGCGTTAAATGTCCACCACTACGAAGTTTTTCTCACTTACGGCTCTTTCCAACAGATTCACACCCTTTTTGCCTTATGCGCGAAAAAGTATATAGATGAGTATCGCTAACACCGAGAAATACGAGACCTCCCAAAAGTTTTTTTCGGAAACTTCGTGCATACTTTTACCGGCTCTTCATCGGATTTTAGCATATACCCTTTTGTCCGCGTGGATCGAGCGATGTAACACAAACGCACACACTCACGCAAAGCTCATTGGTCGATATACATTTTTCAAAATGGGTCAGTAGCCGTATGTACTGTAAAGCTTTAAGAAAACACACATGTGGTACGAAACCTCTTTTTTTTTCTAAAATCGAGAAAAGTTCCGGGAATTTCCTGACGATTTTTAATGGATATAAAATTCGCCATTGTTCACGGCATCGAGAGCACATGTGTCACGCGATATTAGATTACTTACAACGTCACTTTGATATTTTGTTTCAAAAAAGATGCAACATTTCACGGGCTGTTACGAAAACGAGTTGCCTGTTTTGTGTACGACGTGTCGACGATACTATATTTCGGGCCTGTTAGCGCGACAATTACACGGAATTACGATGATTCTCTAATATCAGCTGACGATATAAGCACCGGAAGCAGTTGCATCGACGCGCTAATGATCTTATACGACTTGCACGGAAGCCGGAATCGAATGACGCGTGTAAACACGTACCAAAACCAAGTGCAAGTTTAGTTTATCTGATGCTGACTTAACGAGGAGTCCTATCATATTTTTATTGCTAGTCGATGAACTTTTCCTTTGGTATTTTAATAGATAATGTTGACAAGATATGCTCAATGTTATTATCATGAGTTCATTAAGAATCACATGACCACTTTAACATATTATTTTTGTGCATATGTAATAAACAGTAATACAAACACCGATACTTAGCGACTTTAGCGTTTGATACAACGTTATTCAATTACAAAAACATTATCGTTAACCTTTTATCTAAGCAAGTTCCCATGAGTATACTACTTTTATCTTAAACTAAGCTTCTTAGTCTATCATTACTACGGTAGAATGAAATTTGTACTCGTAAAGACATCTTGTAATATCTCTGATGCTAATAGAGAGTCGTAATTCTTATAATATGTATCTACTTCGGTTATATTCACCTTGGATAGGATTCTGCAAACATTTCTTGGCAACTGACAGTATGCTACCTGCAAATATTAATTGATGTGTGAGTATCAACAGTCGAAGACCAAAAAATACAATGTGTAAAAGTATTATTACCTGCAAAACCATCAATATAACTAGTGGCAACCGGTGCAAGCCGCTGAGCTGTAAAACAAAGTCATCATAAACATTATTATTTGTCATAAAAACACACTGCAACTTTACAAATTATCACATAATCATATAATCATGTCAATGTAGAGTTTGGTTGAAAGCAAGTTTTTGAGGTTAAGCATTGGTAAACAAAACCCATTTGATTTCTTTGACATGAGCTAACCTTCGATGCTCCTCGTCAAGCAAGATCTTGTGAAGCTCGCGATGCTTTTCGCCAGCACGTTCATGTTTCAACAATTGTCACTCACATGCAAATGTACCGTACACTGTTTATTCACGATTTATCAAAGTTCACTCGGCATTATATGTTCGGTTTGACAAAAAACATAGCGTGACGGCGAATTCGTCTGCTAGACGTATAGGCGAGTGTATTACCATCGCTCGAGATCTGCTTTACCATGTGTAGAATAGTGACGTATTTATCACTTGTGGGACGCTTACCTTACGCCGAGCACACCATAAAGTTGTGAACAAAAAATAGTTTTAAAATAAATAATAATACTTTATGACGTCAAATGGTTATATTTTTAATATAAAAAATATACTTCAATATGGATGACGGATTGACTTATTTTACTATTTTGACGCACATTTTTTCATAAAAAACATAAGGATTTTCCTTCAAAATATAGTTTTATTTATAGAATTATATTTTGATTACTAAGCATTGAAAATAGAAAGTGGTATTTTAAATTTTTTTAAAAACTGAATTGTTTAACAATTATTTTTTCAATCAGTTTTTACATAAAAAACGTAAAGACCTGCCGTCAGAGGAGACTTTCATTTATTCAATTAATTATAGTTATTAAGTAATAAAACATCGAGAATGGTATTTAAAATTTTGGGAGAAAAAGCTTTAAATGTTTAACGATTATTTGTTCTTTCTCTAATTTAAATTTTTCAAACCGTATTTATTAATTACGATAAAATAATTGTATAATTTCTTCTCTTGCTTCCAGATGAAAAGGAAAAGGAACCCGAGGCTCGCATGGAAGAATAAAACCAAATCCGTTTAGCTTTCGTTTGAGAGGAGTAGAAAAAAAATTTATTTTTCCAATAAAACAAAAAGTTTACAAAGTATTTCCAATGTGTTACATCGAATGAACAGAAAAAAGAAGTAAAGTCATCGTATCGTCCACAAAGTTGTATCAAAATAAGGAACTAAGATCCGTCAGATCAGACGTGAATTTTCATAAATGCAGTCGTTAACGCACACATAGTAATAGTACAGAGAAAAAGAGATATCGTATTAAGAAATAGAATACATCGAACGAGTGCGAAATTGCGCAAAAGTTAAAGTTACATTATAATTATTGCATTAATGCCATGTGTGTCAAATACAACGTTGTAACGTTACACACACACGCGCGCGCATTACGTCGTCGGATTTACCAGACGCCGTGTCCGCCGAGATAATTGTTGTAACCGAGATGACCGCCGGCCAGGCCGTGATTGTAGCCCAAGTAACCCAAGCCGTTGCCGACGTAGCCGTTGTAGCCCGCGTGATGGTGGCCACCGGCCAGGCGCAGGGCCCCCGCGTGATGTCCGTAGAGGGCCGCCTGATGATTGTAGCCGTAATTCAGGGGCAGGTGGCCGCTGTAGCCGCCAGCCGTGTAGGAGTGAGCCGCGTGGCCGGCCAACGGCAGACCGGAGTAGTACGGCGAGCCCAGATGACCCAATCCTGTGTGCCGTTCATACGTTCATATTTATTCGTAATAATTTTTTTGCGCAATTTTTGCGCGATATCGATATCTCGATATAATGCAACGAGCGATCGACACCTAATATATCTTCATTATTGCGCAATCGATCCCGCGCGACTCGCAAGTTTTTCTCATCGCGTACCTATATACTTACTATTAAAAGCGATCGCGGTGGGTGATGCGGGTGGTGGAGGCGCGCGCGGCTTTTCGCTCGTTTATCTCTCTCTCTCTCTCTCTCTCTCGACGTCAGCGGGGCTGGCTCCCATTGTTTTTTTTTTATACGCGATAAAAATAAAAAAAAAAGGAAAAAAGAAGGTAGTAACAATCATCGTGGGAATGGCTAGAGAGAGAGAGAGAGAGAAAAACGAGCAGCGCCCTTTTTTACGCGCGCGCGCCGCGGTAATATCTCATTCTCTCGGCTTTGATATTTCGAGTGTGTCTATACACTTAATGGATTATTGTTTCGCCGAGCGTCGAGCGAGAAAGATGGAATATAGATATTATTATTAATGGTAGCTACTAACAATTTGTCGATGAAAATCGGCCAAAGGAGGCTTCATTATAAAGAAATACATCATTCAACGGAGGTGGTGGGCCCGGCGCTGAATTAATGAGTTATTTAAAATGAGATTTTGCATTGTATCGGTCGTAATGCGCGGATGAAATCGATTGCCTCGCGTGTAATTGCAATTTAACAGGCGATTGGCTTTGACGGATCGATTGTCTATATACATACATATTTCGCTGCTGTATATATGTAATACGAAATTAGCTGATTTTTCGATGTTCATTTTGGTGCTCAACGGTATACAATATGTAAATAAATATTTTTCTACTTAAAAAAATGTAATTTTTTTACACGCAATTATTTTTGTTCGAATAAAAATGTAAAAAAAAAACAGAATATTTTGTATTTACTATACACGATAAAAACTCACCGAGACCCGCGTGTCCAGCGTAACCAACAGCTCCCGGATAATATCCACCGTAGCCGAGACCCAAGAGTCCTCGCTTGTCCTGCTTCTTCGCCTCGACGGCCGTGGCGGCACCGCTGGCGGCGGCGGCTGCGACGTCCTCGTCGCCGGCGTAAATTGGCGAAGCCACAGCGGCGACGACGACAGCAATTAAGATCTATTTTATACGGGCAGAGGCACGGGAACAAAATTTTGTATTTATTATTATACACGGGGAAGTTTCGGAGCTGCCACTCTCTCTTATCTATGCATCGTACAAGGGTGGAAAGGGCGTACAACTCGCAAGAAGCGATGTCGTGTTTGAAAGGAGCCGCGCACATATATATTCCAAGACGCTGATCATCGGTCAAAGGGTCGTCGTCGTCGTCGTCGTCGTCGCGCAAGCAAGCAAGCAAGTTTCGAGAATCGAATTATCGTCGCCGTCGACCCCTTGGTTTGAAATTCGTCACTTTGATAGAAATCGGTAAATTCATTTTCGAATGACCATTAGTCGTTGCCTTATACGTGGCTATATATAAGAGCAAAAGTTGGGAACGAGCGGCAGCCTATATAATATAATGTACAATATAAAATTCAATCAACGGTACTCACGACAGCCTTCATGTCGAGGGGTTGGAAATTATGAGAGAAGCGCAAAAACTGAGATGCAAAGATCCGAACTCGTGGCTGGAGCCTCGAACTGGAAACTGATGAAGCCGTACGTGGACCCGATCGGCTTTATATAGCCGCGCGCGAGAACGCTGCAGAGGAGGCCCCGCGCGCGCGAGTCGTTGTACGGACAGCTGGGGGGTCCCCGCCTTGGTGTGCATATAATACACACGGAATCCCAAAGCAATCAACCTGTGGTGCAGCAGCAATAGACACACACACACACTCACACAAATGTATATGGTTACGGGGTCGATCGATCGATCGATCTATCGCTCCTCCCTGTGTCCTTCTGTATATGTGTGTAATAACAACGCATATAAGCGCACACATGCAGCATAATACAGGTATATAGGTAGGTATAGGTATAATGGGCGATAACGTCGCCGAGACAAGGAGCATATAAAAATAAAAGATCCTTTCTAATGTCCACACGAGAGAAGTATTTTAGGTTGCGCGCATACACACACACACACAACGAGCATATTTCCTCTGTTATACGCGACGAGCCTTTTGGGGATTCGATCGGTATTATATATGTAAGTGTGCGCACACGTGTGTCTTTATGTGTGCAGTTACGATTATCCCCAGTACTATATAGCGTTAGACAGGCATGTGTGTGTGTGTGTATACACGACAAACTAATTGATCGGCTTATACCAGCTTGACGTCTCTCTCTCTCGTCGGACGGATTGATCGACACTCGGCAAGCCTTTATGGCTGCGATACATATATGCATGTTTTATGTAATGTGTGTGCTTGTGTGCTGCGATCGACTTGTGGCGCGCGATAGGTATCAATTTTTGGTCGATTTCATTATTTTTCTTTTTTTTTTTTTTTTCCTTATCGCCTGTTCATAAAGAAAAAGCGATAATTTGGAGTAACGAAAGAAAGATTGACCCTTAAAAATGACAAAAAATCAATTGATAATCAACAATTTTTAAACAGTAACTGCATGGTATCAGAAAATTTAAAACATCGAACTCATCATTCGCGATACGCGAACACACGAACACATAACATTTATTCAATTTTCTACAACTCGCTCCGAACTCGAATTTTGACTATTGTTTTTTATAAGGTACAGGCGCGTAACCAAACCAACTCAATAAACCATTAAAACATTGGCAATTGCGTATAGATCAAGCAGAAAAAAAGTCATAATGGCATTCTCAAAATGTTTGAAGCATTGCTCGATCAAGGATTACGAGCAAGGATATGTGATGTGAAAATTTTAATTTTAATTTCGGTGTAGTTTCAATGATGCGTGATGTGCCCATGTACCATCATATATCGCAGTACACGACTGTGAACTAGTAGAGGGGGAAAGTGTCGTCAAGAAGCTACGAAAATCGCGAATTCGACTCGCTATTGTACGGGAGCAGTGCGTTCGGTCGCGCCGAAAGTTAAATTCCTGCAGTAAGCGAGTGTTTACAAATTGGTGCTAATTCGAGGTAAATAACAGCGTTGGCTGCTCGAAGAGCATAACCTCGAACATTTTCTCAGTGTAAAAATGCATAGTGAAATGTACGTTAATAAGTGAGCGAGCCATGGAAAGCCAAGAGGACGAAGTTGGGTATGACTATTTTTGCGCGTGTCGTGATATTTTTTAAAGCGATCATTCCTTAATCAAGTTTAATTTTTCTTCAGAGTGAGGGAAGAGATGACTGATGCGTGGCCCGATGCGGGTGAGGATTATGTTTTATATTCGATGGACTCTTGCGAGGCTGGAAACCATGAAACAATCCCGTTTTATGAATCATCGGTGAGTTAAATGATTTGAATTATGTTTTCTAATTTTTTCACTATCCAAAACTCATGAGTAATTTGAATTTTAGAACGTAGCTGAGGTTCAAGAAAGGTTGGATGATATAATATTCATTGATTGCGATGGGGAAGATGTCAAATCTGAAGCACCGCCTCCGTCGACGACTGTCCACGAAATCGATTATGAGAATTATCCACCTATCGAGGAAGTAGAAGACCAAATTCAGACAAATCACTGGAATCAAAAAGAGCTGATAGTTTTGATAAAGAAAAATTTCGACTATGATAATAACTGTTATTTTCAAGTAATACCCCGATTTGATTACGACGAATATGAGGACGTAAAAAAATGTAGAAAAAAATCTCGTACCAAGTCATCTTATGAGGGTAAAAGGCGTCGAAAAGCTGTTAATAAAGAAGAAGAACCATACTTTGCACGTATCGATAGGAATCATGAGATCATTAGATCGTACGACAGTATTCGATTATACAAATCATTTGGACGGAAAAAAAAGATCAGATGTCGTCCGAGTGCAGCGTATGATCGAAGAAAACCCTTCGGATGTAATGTTTGTCATAAATCGTTCTCATATCAGGATAAACTCAAACGGCATGTATCCAAGGTACACAATCCGAGCAACATCGTCGAATGTGAGATTTGTCCCAGTTCGTTCAGCTGCAAAGATTACCTCAATGAACACGTCAACGCAGTGCACGACAGTGATAAATTTTACAAATGCGAGATTTGTCGCCAATCATTTGAATATCAGTTTTTACTCGATTTGCACGTTGATGCTGTGCATAATGGTAGCAAATTCAATACTGATCTCGACGAAGGCACAAGCTCAATTTATGAAAAGCAATCGATTGAAGATAATATTGATCAACGCGATCATGAAAAACCCTTGCAATGTGGCACTTGTCACAAATCATTTCGACGAAAAGACAAACTCAATCAACACATAAATTCCGTACACAATCCAGTCAAGCCCTTCGAATGTCCGATTTGTCAGAAATCGTTTAGATACAAGCAATCCTTGGAAAATCACCTGAACTCGGTGCACGATCCTAGAAAACCCTTCGAATGCGAGGTTTGTCACAAGACATTTGAAAATCGGAATAAGCTCAAAACTCACACGAGTCAAGTGCATAACCGGAGCAAAATCTTCGAATGTGACGTATGTCACAAAACGTATGGACAAAGATGTCACCTCGAGATTCACGTGAACGCGGCACACGAGCGAAGCATTGTGTACGACTGCGAGTATTGTTACAAATCATTCGGATACCAGCAAACCTTGAAAAATCACATAATGACAATACATAAGGGTATGAAACCTTTCGAGTGTGACGTTTGTCACAAATCGTTCGGATACCAACAGACCTTGAAAAATCACATAAACGCAGTACATATTCGAAGCGAATCCTTCGAATGTGGTATTTGTCACGCGTCGTTTGGATACGAGAGGGAACTCGAAAAACACATGACGACAGTGCATGATCGTAGTAACCCATACGAATGTGAGATTAGTTTTGAGACATTTTGATGTAATTAAGATTTCTGCTCTCACATAAGAATGTTTTGTATTTCATATGAAACTTTCGAATATCTTTAAATTTTGTTAAGAACAATAAAGTATTTAAAACTGTTACTTAATTTTGCCGTCACTATGAAAAACCTTTTCCTTAAATTACGCAAATATCAATTATATCTTTAATTTTCATATATTAGTTTAACCAAGTACTTCGAATTGGTACGTCAGTAAAAAATTCTTGTCTCAAATTCGTTGTTTTCAAAAATTTGGATGGATAAAATTTTAATTGTATTATGATAAAAAAAATTCGAATAATAAATAGTGTTAAAATTAATACTGCTTTGTGTTCAATGAACAAAGATTAGTAAGTTTTAGCACTTTTTATTTCTTTTAAATAATTTTCTCAAAATTTTGATCATATTAGTTAAAAATGTCATAGGATTTGTGCATAAATACAAATTAAAATCAACATCATCGAAATGAAATTTTTTTTCTTAATTCTTTGGCGACGAAGAGTGTATGCACTTTTTATTTTTCAAAAAAAAAAACTAGCTCAGTTCGTACTTAGTGTCGAATTTCAAGCAGATACAATAGTGTCGGAATAGTATCGGTCGAACCCTAATTACCTACATAACCCGAGAAAATCTAAGTAAATTGCAGCCGCCGCGCGCACATACATCGACCAGAGATAGGCTTGCATAATACAATATAATCGCAATTTATTCCAAAAACGATAATTAACAGCTATACGATATTCGATCGGAATATTATTAATACATATTATAACGTGCATATGTAGGCTATTATATGCGTGTCAGACATCGATCGCGAGTGAGGCTTGTTGTGTGTGTGTGTGTGTGTGTGTGCACAATTACGTTGTGCAAGTGCACTTCGTTTCAGAAAAGATTGATAATTGATACACGACTCTCTCGGGCACGCGTAAATTATCCCTAAAATTCATCGCGCTCTGCACTATGTGCGCACAGCAGCAGCAGCTATTACACACGCCGTAACACTCACAGAAACGGCGAAGCGATTCGAGAGTAATAAATACACTCGGGCGCCGTTAACGCGTCTTATCTCTCTCTCTCTCTCTCGACGAGCTCTCAATTGCAGTGTATACACGAATCGAATTGCCGCCGCAGCAGTTGGATCGCTCGGCTAAAGTGTTATTCCCTTTCGATTCCTCGCCGAAAATCTCGTCGTCGTTGTACTTACTCGAAATAGAAAACTGTACAAAGAAAAGAAAAAATAAGGATACGAGTCCGGCGAAGATATTTACAACGTCTCGTTGAGAGCAGCAGCGTAGCTGCTTGTCCCTTCGCGCAGGCGTTCACAAAGATTAAACGATCGTTACGCCGTTGCCGATTTTCTTCCCTTATTTATTATCATTATTTATTTTTTATCCGCGGGCGTGTTTATACCAATAAAACTAAATTTGACTTGCGTAACCCGACGATCGAGAGAAGTAACGAGAAAAAGGGACAATAGATTAATCGCTGCGCAAACGCACCGAAACAGAAAAAAAAAACAAAAAAGAGCCGAGAATTCGCCAACGATCCGCGCGCAAAATTACTCGATCGATCGGCTTGTATATCCGAGATGCATTTATACACGTGGAGCGCCGAGAAAAGGCCATTATTCTCCACTTGCGGGCGCCGCGACTATATATACCGTATACCACATATATAGCGTCGTGGATTCGATTTTAAAGATCGATCGGTCCCATTATACGAGGCGGTTATATTATAATAACAGATTAACAATTGCACGTGTGGATATAGATATATACGCGGGGTATTACGCGCGAATATAATTTTGTGTCTCGGGCTCTCGTGTGTATCTATGTACCTATATACGATGATAAATACGTTTTTAACAGGCGGCTATTACGTTGCACTTAATATACCACGTATGTGAGATCTATCGGGACGATCGATCCTAGACGATACGAGAATTTTTCGATTACGTCTTTTTTGTCCGTGCACAAAACACACACACACACACACAGGTAGAATGTTTTGATGGAATTGTTAGCGCCGAAAATAATATATAATCGTTTATAAATTGCGATCTTATAATCGACGCGGGCGATATAATACAATGTGTCGCAATGTGAGTTTTTCGCGAGTCAAGGGACCAGTGCTGCATCGCAATTATACGCGATGACGCGAATCGTTTACTCTAAAAAATGCAATGCCCTGCACTTTGTGCACTAGCAAAGTTCGACGCCCGAGACCGCGTGATATACATTATACATAATTCAACGCGGACTTTTTAAATAATACGACGTATTAATTCAATTAGCGCGCGCTGCGCAGTCTGGGCGGGGGGGGGGGGGGGGGGGAGAAGCGTGTGTGAATTTACGGAAGAAAAAAAAAATCACCTCTCAGCCATCGGTCAACTGTATCAAATATACAGGTCTAACCGAGGTTACATGAAAAAATAAAAGGAAAGAGAGAGAAAAAAAAAGGAGTCAACAAATAAATCAATCGCCATCGCGGTGAGAGTGGGATTGTGTATACTGCAGTTCGCGGATTGTCGCCGTGCGATAGATACATGTCAACGCGCGCCGAAGGATAATTGAGTTACGATTCTCGACAACACACACACACACACACACAAGGGCCAATAAATTTTTAGCTCCGCAGCGCGGACAAATCAATCGGCGGTTGCGCAACGAATTCGTTTTAACCGAGTTTCCGTCACGACCGATGATTATTCCTTTGTTCGATATACACCTTTATAAGTCGATATGGTACGGATCGATCGACCGACTTTATACGTTTCGTGTCAAGTTCTTCTGCGCGCGAAGATTCCGAGCTCGAGCGTCGTCGATTCGTCGCGGTTATATAATAAAATGCAGCGATGTAAAGCATAATTTCGCGTCCACGCGATGACACATCGCAGCAGCAGCAGCAGCAGCGACCGATAATTTCTATTTTTCACACGATAATCTCGCGAGCTCGATATATGTGCACATTACATATGAGCACTGAAACGCGCGAAAAGAGCAGCGTTTACATTTAATCGTACGTTGTATGCCTTATATATACGAAAGTAGAAAATTAGTCGATTCGCGAATCGACATCGGGGGAGACACAGTACATACATATAATGTCGCATTCCTTTCTCCGGCCGATAACCGCCGCTGCAGCAGAAGCGTGAAAATTTAAAAACATCAAGTTCCATCGTCTCTCTCTCTCTCTCTAAAGGGAGCAAGATAACCTTTGTACGCCTGAAGTTCGAGTGTGTGTAAATACGGATGTTACAACATGTATCGAGCTCGTATAGCGCCGAGCTGTATGCTTGGAAGCTTACCCACGTACTGTAGAGCGAGAGAGAGGATAAGTGTTTCGCACGCCCTAGAATATTTACTTACTCTCCGAGCTGCGGTGATATTTTCAATTCTATATTACATTATACGTTGCTCAATGCGTATACCGGCTGTAACGTCGCGTAATCGGTTGTATACTGTAATAATACCGAAGGCGACACATTTAATAATGCACGATAATAGTTATAGTCGTCGTCGAGAGAATCATCCCTTATATATATTTCATGCATCTCGATCAGAAATTCAATCGACGCTCGAAACTCAACAACTTGATTTAGCGTCGAAAATTCACATAAGTTTATTACATGCGAGAGACGATGTGGTTGTCTTCGGAGGTAGGCACAACGACGACACCGCGTGATTGGGCGTATCAAAGTCGTAACTAATTGGCCTGTGTTCCACGGATTATAACGAACACACACACACGCACACACACACACACACATGTGTGCGGTTGAGAGACACACAAGCTGCTGAGGCTCGCGTCGCATCGAAGGGTCATTTCTAATACCTAAAGTGTCGTTACTACATCGTTGCTCAATTCAAATTTGCAACTCGGCTGATCGTTCAGCACCGATACATAAGAAATAAAAAAAAAACCCGAGGCCTTTTGTTTTCCATATCGTTTAATTTATTTCAATTTTTCGTTTCCATTCGAGTCGGATACAGTACGTTATACGGGTAGTATATGCTATACATGGGAAATTTATTTATAAAACCGTTCACGCCCGATTCCTCGCTTTTTGCGATTAATTGCCTTATAAACGATTAAAATCGCGTGGAATACATTATCGACTCGTTTTCGTCATATTTCGAAACGAAAAGTGTTTTTTTCCATTCGGCAGTCGATCGGATAATAAGTTATTTAAATATAACGGACGGCTCTCGAGCACGAATCGCAAGATAAATCCAATTATTATATATAGGGCGTTCGATCGGTCGGTACAACGCAATTCGAACTAGCAGCTCGAATTTGAACGTTTCGAGGCAAGATGGCGTTACGTGTTCAAGATAGCAGGCCCGTAGTAAATATTATTGCCGGTTGCCGCTTTTCGCACATGTGCGAAATTTGTCTGCATCTCAATTCTCAAGCAAGTTACAATTCAGCAACGATTACACGACTATATAGAGAGTATTAAATGTTTAACGTTGATCGATGTTCGGCGTGGCTGCGATATTTTTGTCTCTCGCCAACGAAATTCACAGTTATCTCGTGTGCCTCGATTGAACTGTGATAAAATTCGAATCGCAACGTGTTGCCGTTTCAAACTGTGGTATTTTTGCGGTCATAAGAGTGATATTTGTCGATAAATAAAGCATGTCTCCATCGTAGTGATAGTGAGATCGATCAAACGCTAACTCTTTAGAATACGCTTAATGATTTTTGTCATAACGGTTGTTGAATAAGCATCGAACCACTTATTATAGATCATTCGATCGATATTTTTGCACGGCAATTCAACCGGGGTTATGTTTGGGTTCAAGTCATTGTTAACCGAAGCGGCGGCGGGCCGTTCGAAACTTTCGAATCTCGTTCGTCGGAAGAGCGACAAACGCATAACGCCCGGTGGCGAAAAAATACTGCGCAATTATGCCGAGGAAAAGTCTCTGTTTGGTAAAATCTTGGAGACAAAGAAGCAAAAAACGAAGAGACTCAAATTAGAAAAAGAGGGGAAGGTAAAGCCGAAGAAAAAAGCGACGGAATACGACTCCGAGTTCGCGTGGGTATTGAGCTCTTCGAAAAATCTCAAGAGGCTGACTTTCAAAGATGAACAAAGTAACGATGGTAAAAACTGTGATAATTTACAAGCAATCGATAAGGGTGATTTGATAGATGTTTCTTCGATAAAGAAGAGTCTGAAGAAAAAGCTGAATGACGTTCATCAAGTTTGTGATTCAGTTCAAGACGAGCCTCAAATTGATGATACAGTCCAAGATGGTCTCTACGATATTCATCCAGCGGAGAGTGATTTATCAAGAAATGCAGAAAAGACTGATGATGCTCAAACTCAAACTCGTATTGAAAAGACTGTTAATTCTCAAAAAAACTGTTTGCTGCCGAAAGAAATTGTAAATAGAATTCTTCAGTTTCCTATATTAGATAGAAGTAAAAACTTAGATAACCAATGGAAACTTGGGACTGAACCTTTGAAAATTTCTGCTTTCGATGACAAATCCTGTTTGAAATATCCCAGTGTTACTAGGATTTTGAGCGCATCAATGTCAGAAGAAGCTAAAGCTGTATTGGAGCGATGGAAATCAAACATGATTGAAAAGTTAGGCCTAGAGAAATTTGAAATATATCAAAAAGGTAAATATATTTTATCAATTCATAAATATTATTCAAGATTAATAATCTATAATTGTAAAAATTAATAAATTTTTTTTTTTTCTAGAATTATTGGCAGATGGAAAATTGTTACACTTAGCTATTATGAATAAATTAACCCAAATACCTTACAGTGTGCCAGATAAAATAATTCCTTCATTTTCTAGTCTAGAAACAGTGCTGAAAGATATCAGTGAGGTACGAGCAATCGAATCTCATGTCATTCACCCAAGGCTTATGTACAGAGGCATTATAGACTGTATTGCATTTTACAGGTATTGTACTAAAAAATTGAAAGTTTGCTCCAATCACTAAAATAATACGTTTAAATTCTTTCAGGGGTGAGTTATGTGTAATTGACTGGAAAAAGTCAGACAAACCCAAAGATACTATTGGTGCTACTTATGATGCACCACTACAAATTGCCTCTTACATTGGAGCGCTAAATGCAGATATTAATTACCCTTTTCAAGTATGTACCGTAATTAATATTACACAAACAATAAGTCAAATATCAAATATTTTGTTTTGCTTATAGATACAAAAAGGTATTATTGTAGTGGCGTATACAAGTGGAGCACCTGCAAAAGTATTTGAAATAGACGAAGACAATCTTCAACTTTATTGGAAACTCTGGCTACAAAGGTACCAGGAGTACCTCAGAGCATCCGAACAAACTTGACAAGGTGCAAATATTTAACATCTCTTGTTACATACTAGTTAAAAGCAACGTTTGTTTATCTGTGCAATTTTATCAAAGCGACGGCATGCTGGACGATTTATGTACAGAGTGTTATATATGCCCAGGCTAACGAACTCTCGTCGATACTGTACAAGCCCGAGTTCCTTTTTTTTATTTCCTCCTGCTGCCGTGTTGTTGTATAGAGGTAGTGCCGAGTTTCGCGAGCCGAGCGCGGCAGTTTTGTAACGGCGCGCACACGGCGTGTTGTGCACAAAACAGCCGACTAGTCGAATATTGGAAAATTTTTTTACGTACCTACCCTTCTCTCGTTCGCTCGCTCGCATATACATATTACCTTGGCTTGGAAATTGTGCGAGGAGTCACGGAATAAGAAAAAAGTATTATATGTACTTACTTCCTCGACCTTGTGCGTGAGTGCGATATCAAGTCCGTCGCCCCCTTTTGCTACTGCTGTGCCGTGCGACCGGAGTCGTAAAACGAAACGATACGGACTTTCGCGCCTTGTTCGGGGGACTAACATGGCTGCGCAAAAAGAGAACGAAAAAAGCAGAAAGAGACGAGAAAGAACTCGCCGACGCGATAAGCCCAATATACTCATTGGCGCGAGCCTGCCTCCTATAGTGTAACCGAAAACTTTTTCTTAAAGTCCACCTTAAATTGGACATCAAATGCGTGCGTGCGCGAGCGCGAGAAAAAAAGAATCCGTAGCACACATACGCTTTTTTCCACGCTGTCAGCCAAAAGTAGCGAAAAGAAATGAAAAAACAAAAATCTGGAATTCTCGTTTTTACATCTTAATACAGATATGCCTCTGCGCGCGCGGCACACTCGTTGTACAAGGGTGTGCGCGTGTAAAGTCTGTGCGGCTCCTAAACGCTTATCAGTACGGCTTTTCTTTTTTACTTTTCGCTTCGCAGCTGACGCGCGAGAATATAACCCGATCTGCACAGCAAAGCAAAGTAGCATATATGGTAGGAGAGAAAGAGAAAAAAAGGAATAAGAAGCAGCAGCAGCAGCAGCAAAAAAGGGGTATTGCGCAAAAACCCGGTAAGCGGAAATATCTGACTGCTGAGGTACAGTATTTTTCGTACATACACACGCACGTGCATTCATTCGTACATCACCCAAACCACGCCACGCCGAAAGTCACGAGTGAGCGAGCAATAAAAAAAAAGAGAGAGAGAAAGAGAGGAGCGAAACAGAGGAAGAGATGAAAAACCCCTTTGCTGCATCGTCGCAAAATAAAAGGAAGCTCCGGAAAATAATACTAGCCGAGGTGTGTGTTGGCCGGATTTCTGTACTCGCGAATTAAAAGCGAGACGCAGAGGTAGAAGTGGGTGCGTGCGCGCGAACGCGCGCAGCACGATATTTACCTTTTTGAAATCGTAGAACACATGCCGAGAGAGAGAGGAACACACGGAGCATGCGGATAGTGATTATTGGATTTTTCGAATTTTGTAAAAAAAAAAAAAATAAAAAAAAAATAGTCGAATAAACAAAAGTATAAATAAAAAGATTTTGAGTATTTTAAATTAAGAAAAAAAAATTGATTAACTGCCGCCCGGCCAGGCGCGCCGCGTTGGTGCAATGCAATCTCGATATTTTAATAAATTCCACCCCGAATTTTATGTACTTTCGTACGCGTTTTATATATATATTATTATTATATATATTATACACGAAATGTTTGGGGCTCTGCTGCTCGCGTACCGAGCTTTGTAGAGAAAGTCCAGCGGCTCTCTCCCACCCCCTCTGCAGTAGCTCTGGAGAGCTGGTGCTGTACACTGGCTACATAATAAACGAATTAATAATGCAGCTTTTTCACTCTTTACTTGCGAGCCGAGAGCAGCAGCAGAGCAAAATATCGTATTTCTCGCTCGCTCTCTCTCTCTCGCGGCACAAAGGAATTTAATTGCGAATCGAGTAAATACTTATTTTAAAATAGAGAGAGAGCGCGAGAGAATATACAAAATGTAAATCAACACAACAATGTGTAGTAGCAGCCGCTCGTTCTTCTCTGCGGCCAAGTATATGGCTTGTTCGGGAAATATTACACATCGCCGTATACATACGCGCGAGCATTATTTGTTTATACGCGTATATAGAACTGCAGCGGGCATCGAAGCTTTTTGTTTTCATTTTCATTCATTTTTTTTGTTGTTGTTGCTGTTATACTTACCGCCCCAGCTGCAAGTTCAATATTTGCCTGTATACGTAACGCATGGGTGTACATCTTCGATAAATAAATATAATAAAATACAGTTTCACGCGCGAGCCCAAACGTTTCGGCTACATATATATAGATAGCGATATTTCGCTGCGTGCGCTGCACGTGATGCACCACACCCGCAACCCTCGTAATTTTAATTATCAGTCGGTCTCCCGTCTATATATATGTAATGTAACAAGCACGAAGGCTGCATCTAATGCACACGTGTGTACGTACGCCTATATGTAGACGTTCTCTGATTTCATTTTGCGAATCAATCACAGCTGTATACACACGCGCAGCGCATCAAGGCAGCAGCAACCCTCGATACTGCAGTGTTGTACGGTACGGTACGCCGTGCAGGAGCAGCAGCAGCAGCAGCAGTAACATCCCTGTTTATACGCGTCAGCTCGCGCATAATGTATATAAAAGCCGAGCGAGCGAGGACGAGCATAGAAAGGCGCAAAAAAGAAAAGAAAAGGAAGTAGATAAAATAAAACGTATACAGAGACCGGAGCAGCAGCCGCTACCACGCGAAAAGTCGTAGCTTTTGATAAAGATACAAAAAGGTCGCGCGTAGCGCAGAAAACGTAAGACCTCTCTAGCTGCGGCTCCTATATATAGCATAGTAATAGCAATTATAACTTTTCGCTCCCGAGGTTCCTCCCTCTATATATATATATATATATCGTTAGAAGACCTCGTCCTCCTCGCATGCCAGCTCTCTCTCTCTCTCTCTCTCCTTTTGCTCGCGCTCTAGCTCCGCGTATAATATATATTCTACGGGCATAGGGCATCCCTCGTGCGCGTCGTCCTCTTGCTTCTGCTGCTGCTTTAACAGCTCTCGGCAGCGGCAGCGTGAAGGCGGAGGAGCTGCTGCTACTGCTGTGTAGCTCACTCCCGTGGGTACCGTAAACTAATGGCATCCTACCGTATGTGCACAGCGAGCGTCTGTATATGCGTGCGCGTGTGTGTATCTAGTACTGCAACACGAGAGCCTGTATATATATAGCAAGGACTGCTGCCAGCCTGTTGTGTTATCTATAGCACTTTCGCTCTTTTGGCGTACAACAACAACAACAACGGCACACATACACACGCACTCACACCTGTGCGTCGTGTACGAATTTCACGCGCTCGACCCGCTGTTGTTATACCTATAGGCTGTGCGTCGTCTCGTGTACCTACTTTATTACAAACACAACCAGCGCGCGAGAGAGTGAGAGTGAGGGGTAGTAGTAGTATTAGAAGTATGTATGTGCGTGTGTGTATGTATGCCCCCCTGAGTGGTAGCGACGCCAGTCCTGTGTCTTGTGGTGCTTAATTTTTCAAGATGCGTTTAGCCCATCCACCCCGCCTGCCTATAGCTAGTGGTAGCATGTAACTTGTATACGTACAAGATAATCGGACCTCTCTCCTCCTCCTGTGTGTGTGTGTGTGTTTGTTATAGACGCGCGCTATCAAAGATGATTATCGCCCATGTCGAAAAGGGCCGGCTGAATTATTAAACAATACGGTTTTAACCCCTGCACCTATATCTATCCCTGCTCCGCGTACAAGTATATAAGAAGCCACCACCGTTAGCTATATAGCTATATATAGCTCTCGACCGAGATGAGATAATTTTTTGATTAACGCCGCGAGTATCTATGCACTTTTTTTTCGGTGGTGCAGGTATAGAGGGAAGCAAAGGAAACGAAAAATAAAAAGAAATGAAAAGGTGCAATAATTCCTTGTCACTCAAGCTCTCGCGCGATGCGATAACACCGCGCGCGGGGGAGTCGTCGTGCGCTGCTCCAAAGGTCGACGATAGCATCGGGCGCTGGGATTACGAAACGTCGCGCGCGTACATATATAGAAGGAAAGAAGACACGGAGAGCGATATCTGTATATAATTACTATTGTCTGGCGTGTCACGTAATCTCGTATATATCATGGTGCCGCCGCCGACGCTGTTGATCCGTCATTCAACAGGCGCGCACAGACGCGACGAAGGATACATCTCCTGTGTAATGCCTCAACTTTGACGAGAAACACGTGCCGCGCGAGTTTTGTATCCTATATAGAGTGCATGTTTTCTCATGGTATGCGCCGCGTCCCGCAACGCTTATATAGATGTGTATGTAGGAGATAAGGCGTCGTCGGTGGCGGTATTGTCGCGAGCAAAACAAAAATCACTTAACGCGCCGCCGCCGCTGCTGCTTGCGAAGAATCGATCGAGCATATAATAATACCGTACAGACACGACGTACGCACCGAGAGAGAGACGAGATTTTCAAGATCGGCGCATTTTCGCGTGGGAGCTTAGTCATGAAAATCGATTCTTTAACGTATACGGTATAGTATGTACACACGTGCAGACTTTTGAGAGACCGCCATAATTCATAGAGCAGCTCCGATGCCGATAGAGTAACAACACGTGTGTGGGTGATGTAGCTATGTGAGTGTATAGTTCTCGCGACAATATAAGTTTCGATAATATATCAAAATCGTCCGCTGCATGCCCATATACATTTTTATATCATCGTACGTGAGATCCAACGAGTCATGCCATTTTCAAGCAGGACAGTGTTTTATTAATTATTATCGCGTTTTCACCGCGTCTAATTGATTAATCAAGTGCGCGCCCGCGTGAATTTATCGAAGCTGTATTTTATAGCATCTTTGCGCGGGGGTGACGATTCGCCATATATATACATTATTATTAAAATAATATAAGCGGATCGCATTTATGCAAAAGATTCGAATTTATATATTTGTCCACCGCAAAGACACGAAAGTACTTTACGGATATATACGTTTCTCGTTTACGCCGCGACAAAGTCAATTTTACTTTGTGCTGTTTGCGTATATGAAATATATTTATATACGGGTGCAGGTGACTTTCGCGCGTGCGAAAAGTAAAAAGATATAGAAATGCCAAGCAAGACGCCTCGACGACGACGACGACGATCTCGTCGCCCGCGCGCGCGAGCTAACAGCAAAGTTTCGACGCGGCCCCGAAAACTTTTGGAAACAGAGATTATACAACGACGTCTCGCGTCCTTCGCCAACGAAGCTCCTTACAGCATTCGTTCTCTCTTCTTCTACTTCTTCTTACTGACTTTGAGACAAAAGTTATGTATATATACAGATATTATATGTATAACGCGCGCGCGAGCATCAAACTGGAGCAAGTCGCTTAAGTGTTTTTCCCTCTTGCGTGGTGCCTCTTTTTGCTTTTGCTACCCCTCTATATAACTCGCTTATTTCTTTTTCGGACCCTAAATATACAGAAGAAGAAGGAGGAGGAGGAGGAGAAAAAAGCAACAACGAGAAACAAAAGAGAATCGATAATATGTTTAAATATAAAGTTCTGCGTTGGTGGTCCGGCCGTGTATACAAGCCGGACCGCGCTGCCTTTCGTGTTTCGAGAGAGAGAGAGAGCCGAGGTATAATAGAGACCCCGTACATAATTATACGATTACTGTATACACGGAGGAGGGAGGGAGGCAGAAAGTGAGAGAGAGATGAAACGAGAGGGGAAAAAAAAGAAAGAGTGAGAGAGAGAGAGAGACGAGATTCTCAACGACAATTGAAACTGATTTTTGAGCGATGCTCGCGGCCATTGTCGCTTTGAGCGTTAATTAATTGATTTCCTCCCCCCGCACCCACTCACCCCCGATCGCATAAGTGCAAAGCTCTTATATATTATAATACACATTTTATACAACTGGTGAAATTATTATTAACAGGTTCGTGATTAATTGCGCGGATTTGCCGACGAACTAATTTTCTCTATGCTCGCGCAGCTGCAGTTGCAGCTGCCGCCGCTGTGATGGATTATTGAATCGCCGAAATAATCGCGGTAAATCGTAATATCATTGATGCATTTTAATCGACTTCGGCGCTCTGTGTGCGGCCTTCAACGAAACAGCCGCGTGCAGCCGCAGTTTTAAACCATGAGGTTTCAACGAACGGCAAAATAACGTAAGGCCTCGCGAAACAATTCAACGGATGTGCAGTCGATTGTAAGCTCGCTCGCGCGAGCTGCCCCCGAATTTAATGCATGTTTAATACACATGCACGAACGCGAGCGTGGAAAATGCGTACAACACGAGCTATAGTTCGGTGAAAAAGAGAGCGAAAATGGATGTTGCACTCGCACACGGCTGACGTGGTATTAATTAATTTAATTTATCATACGCAAAATTAAGCACGGTGCTGGCCTCATATTCTCTGCTCCAAAGTGAAATAAAACCAATGCTGTGGATTTCTTCTTCTTTTTTTTGTTTCGGCTCAACGAAATCTCTGACGCGGAGAGTCGAATACAAATGCAAATGCAAAACAAAGCACACAAAAAAAAGGAGGAGAAAGGTCAGAGTTGGTGCGGCTAATAAGCGTGCTGCTATGCTGCTGCTGCTGCTACGTGCTGTGCAGCAGAAACGTACCCGCTGCAACACGTGCAGGATATAAAAAGGTATACAGAGCGTGTATATAGATATATATACAGGCTGCGGCTGCTGCAGCCCGCAGTCGCGAGAGGAAATTTCTGCGTGCAATCAGTATAACCTTGAATTCTCTCGTGCACTCAGGCGGGCGCGCGCGTGACAAATTTTTCGTTACTCTTCTTTTTTATTTTTTTTTTTCGAGTGCTCGAGGGAGAGAGCGAAAGTTCGAATACCGACGTCGTTCAAACTAATGTCAACTTTTGCCCTCTGCTATACGCCCCGTCGTGTGTCCATGTAACACACGTCGACGTCGTGTGCGTCGGGTCGTTTGTCATTCTAGACGCGCGCGATACACGGAAGGCGCACTGCACAGAGACGAGCGCGAGCGAAAAGAGACGATGGCTATTGCAGCACCGAAAAATTCGTACGGTTGTTTATTTTTTTATTTTTTATTTTACTACCACCGCCGATGCACGCAAATGTTTTATTGTTCCGCGCGCCGAGTCCAGGAAGAGAGATGGATTTCCATTCGACGGGCGCGAGAAATTTGCTGCGTTTTATTTTTCACGAGCACAGAGCATAGAATGTTTTGATATCGAACTTGCGCCGTCGTCGTCGTCGTCATCCACCGCGGATATAGATTGTAAAAAAATTTGTTGCTCTCTGTGCGCGGAGCGATGTGTATCGATTGACTACTCACGCGCGCGCATGTATTTCGAAAAACTCGTGTAATTTAATATCTCGCTCTCTCCCTCTCTCTCTGAAAGTCGCCGCGATCTGCATACACAAATCGTCCGATGCACGAGAGCGGAGAGAAGAAGGAAAAAATCTTAATAAAAACGCATTACCCGTTCCAAAGCCGCTGCTGCTGCTGCGAGCTTGTGCGCGTGGATACGCAAAACATCAATCCATAATTTATCCGAAACTTGCATAAAGAGAGACATCTCAACTCGCGCGCGCGCGCGCGTAGCGTAAACTAGAAAGGAAAAGGAAAAGAAGGAGTAAAAAAAAAAGAGAAGAAAAAAAAGATACGAATCAGTCGAGCATTGATTCGTAAAAAGTAGAAAGAGCGAGAGAGAGAGAGAGACCCTGAAAAATGGCAAAAAGTTTGCGCCAAGTCGCAAGCCATAACTTTTCGGCCTGTGCACGTTTATATATGTACGTGTGTGTGTGTATACGTATTAGAGACAGGACCACCCAGAAGAGAGAACGAGAGAGAGAGAGTGAGAGAGGGGCGTGTAGAGAGAATCGATTTTCGACGGAGGGTTCCGTTGCAGAGACCCTCTCTCAGTGCTGCTGCCGCTGCCGCTGCTACGCGGATTACTATACGCATTTCGCTTACCTGTGCTTCAGAAGTTTCTCTCTTTCTGTCCCGGGTATATATGTATATAGTAGCAGTAGCTCTCTGTACACTGCTGTTCAAGCCAACGTAACGAGCCTCCACAAGCTTTTAGTCAAGAGAAGAGAGAGAGAAAAGGATAGAACGAGAGAGAGAGAGAGAGAGAGAAACGTGACCGATATGTCGAGTTTCCGGCGACTGATTTTCGATTTTTTGTTGTTGCTACTACTGCTGCCACTGCTGTTAGCATTATGGCCGACGAGCGAGAGAAGAATCGACCAGTTGTGAGACACACGAGGGGTTGCTGCTGCTGCGCCACTTTTTCGGGAGCTAGAGCTTTTTTGCCCGGAAGTACGTTTACTCTCTACACACGACATGCCCTCTTTAACAAGGAAAAGTTAGCCAAAGCCCGATCGTCACTATGGTATATATATATATCGTTCGGCTTGTTTCTCTCTCTCTTTTTTTTTTGGGAAAATCTTTCTCCTGGCTAATTTCAACGATGTATCTTGCTCGTGTATGTACATCGCGTTTTCGAGCCGCGTGTACGACAACACACGTACACAAGTTTTCTCGAGTTCTCCTTCGGCGCGCGTGTAATGACGAACGCAACTCGTGTACGTGTGATAATTATACAATATGTATGTTGCGCGATATATATACATCATTATCAAAGGCACCCGGCCTCGCGCGCTGCTCGAGATTATTATATTAAACCACTACCACCGAGGTAGACCCCTAATCAAACCAATATTTGGTCTACACGGTAATGTATATTATCTATATATATCTATATACCGTCGTGCATAAACGTGCATATAAGCAGCAGTACCTGCGCCGCTGATCTTATTAATTTTGGTACACGCGTATAATAATGTAGTACACATACTTAACGTGTTTGTACACGCTATATTATATGAATTATGGAACCCGCCAAAATTTTCAGTAATAAATTAAAAATGTAGCTCGATTTCTTCAAAAGGATAAATAAACAAATGACGACAACACGTGTCCCGCCAGTCGTGACAGGTGTAGGTTATGAAAGCCGCTGAAAATATAATGATGGATGTTGCGATCTATAAAATTCGTCGATTATGCCAGCATATTCCTGAATGAGAAAAGGAAATTGAATATTTTGTGTGTACGACTAAGACTACGACTCTCGAGGCTCGAAATCGGCTCAATGTTTTTTACTATCGTATTTTAACGCAAAAAATCGCGTCTACTCGATTGCAGCTCATGCGCTTGACGTTGAGTCCGACGTACATCTAACTATGACTCTAGAGACGATTGAAAACTCATCCTCGAGGCTCGTGATCGCCTTAATCATAGGCTGATTTTTTGTATTTCGTCGAAAAAACACAAAATCACGAGCTTCGAGGATGATTTTTTGGCTGAAGAGTCGTAGATAGATGAACCAACCTTAGTTTGCAGATACAAAGAACGAAAAAATTGAACGAGCTGGGGGTTGCTTCGGTTACTTTCGATTGTATATTCGAAGTTGAACACATTTTACTAGCTAGGATGATTCGAGTATAATTAAACGCACTAGGTTTATTTGGTTTATCAATTTTCTATTTCCATAAGTATAATTAGCTGCCAGTTTATTCTGTTATTTACATTTACATATTCAAATATCAATAAAAATACACTAGCCAACTGGATGGGGATACTTGAATTTACATATTCGATTGCATAGACTTCATTCTACTTTTGTCAACTCCATAACTTTTAGCCAAATGTTAAAATAGTATGTTTTGCACCTAGGGAGTGAAAAACTGGAACGTCTCAGAGCACGTGTAATTTATCAACCGAGGCGAAGCCGAGGCTTGAGTATTTTTCCCGCGACACGTATAATACAAGTATACTCTTTTCGAGTGAATAAGGTGTACAATGTAAAATTGTTTATTTAGGGAGTACCATCGACTATTTCAAACGAATTTTTTTTCTAAAAAAAACTACACTCACAGCCTCCTATTACCACGAGCTAAATCAATAATTTTGCCGTACTTTTTTAAAATAATTTGCAGTGATGCGTTTTTGTGAAGTTTCATTGAAATTAAAAATAATTTTTTTTTAATTTTATTTGTTTGCTTGCCATAAGAATTTTTGCAAACCAGCTGAATAGTAAAATAAATAGAAGATGTAATTGGGAAAAAATGAATTTTATTTATTAAAATTTGTACAAAGATTAAATTTATCATTCTATTTTGAGGATTATTACTTCTTTACACTCTAAATTTGTGTAAGTTTTCTTCTGTCGTAAAATCAGATATCATGTATCGTTCACTTTGCATAGAAATGCTCCTTGGTAAATTTTAAATATCTACTTTCACAACTTGTGTCATCAGGATCTAAAATTGAGCAGGTTCAATCTTTTCTTTACTCATTTTTCCAAATTGTACAATTTTTTTTCTTAAGTCAAAGAATATTACAATAGTTTATTTTTGAAAAATAATTCCCCGCCTTGTCTGTGTGACATTTAGTGACACGAAACACAAAACGATTGGAATATGATTTATATCGCCATCACGAGGTTGGCCTGCAGCCGCCAAGCAAATGTTGTACAAATTTTGGGTTACTTGGGTTACCTGTCGTGATACCTGCCTCGTGCAGGCATCACGAGGTTGGCCTGCAGCCGCCAAGCTAATGTTGTATAAATCTTGGTTGTTCAGCGTTTCCAGGATCATTTCGCAACACTCGATCGGCAGCCTCTTATGTATCAACTCGTAGAATGGATCCAGCGTCCAGTTCAGGAAAAATCTTCTCGATAGTTTCTCGCACACATGTAAAATGCAAGCTTCCCTGAACTTCCCAGAGATCTTCCAAATTTCTAGCGATCTGGCAAACCGGAAGTAGTCCATATATGTGAGTAGTTTTTCCTCCTCTTCGGGCCGCAACTGGATCAGATCGTAGAGCGACAGACTCGAATTTACTATTATTTCCTTCGCTTTGCTCATGAATTTCTCGTCGTCGTAAAAACGATCGTTCACGTCCGCCGACTTCTCGAATAATTCAAGTTTAGCAAAACATTTCATGATCGTCAGGGCGTCGTTTCGGCTAAAATCATATCCTTTTGTCTCAAGATGCTCGGCGACGGACAGAGCACCAGACGCCTCTCTCATTGAGAAACATTGAAATCTGTAAGGACGAAACATTTCTGGATCGATTACGGTTGAAAAAAGGCATTTTGACAGATCGGCGCCATGATCCAAGAGCACGTCGACTGTATCCGGCAATAGCTTCGCCACGGCCACTTCCAACGGAGTTTTACCCTCGTAGTTCCAAGCGTTGACCAGCAAGGGCAGATTCATTTTGTCGCAGATCTTGAACAAAATCCCCGCCGATTCGTCGATGCAGTCTCGCGCGCAGATGTGCAAGGGAGTATCTCCAAAGTCGTCGACTAAATTCTGATCCGCACCTCTTCTCAGCAGCAACGCGGCCATCTCTTCGTTGCGACGGAGCAAGGCCAGGAGCAACGGCGTGTCACCCCGGTCGTTCCGAACATCGACCTTTACCAGCCGATTCGATTCGTCGCAGGCTCGGAAGAACGTCTCGGCTACGGCGGCGCTGGGAACGTCTCTATTGCTCATAAAGTGCAGAGGAGTGTCCCCGTTCTTCGTGGCCAAGTTCGGATCGGCGCCGGCTCTCAGCAGCAACAGCGCCGCTTCCCAGTTATTTCTTTCCAGCGCCAAATGCAGCGGCGAGTAGCCCGTCTTCCTTACGACGCGATTGGGATCATGGCCGAGCCGGAGGAATCTCGACACGATTCTTAATTGATCGTCGTTGGACGCGCAGCAGCAGGCCAGGTCAAAGTGCGTCGCACCGGACGTATTGTCAACGTAAATCACGTCGTATCTCGCGTAAATTTTGAGAAGCTGGAGACATAACCCATCGAGAAGGTCGCACATCGAACCAACTCCTCGATACCCTCGATACAATTCGAATAGACGATGAAGCGGTGTGGTGCGAAGCAACGATGGTCTGACTGGGAACCTGCGGACCACGACTATGTCAGGCTCATCCACGTAGCCGGATCTGACCACGAAATCGACGAACGTCCTTCCTGGATCTTGACTGTCATTAGAAAAGCAATTGACGACATCCTCGAGTAGACGCTCGATTTCTGTGGGTCGAAAGATATGTCGGAGATTGGGTAAGTCGTCTTCCCAATCTTCGATCAACGCCGCGACTTGACGAAGAAAGTCGAGACGATCTTGTACGAACATCCACTCGACGTTTTCTCGTAAACTCTTTAACTGATTGAAGCGGCTTTGATCCATCTTTCAACACTGCACTCACACACCACACACGATAGCTTATATACTTAAAATTGAAATATTTTTACTCTTTCGTTTGCTGCGATCGCGATATTTTCTATAGTTGTTCACTCTGCGGCGTTGTAACGAGAAATGATTCTCTGTGAAAGAACACATGGCCGAAGTAACGAGAGATACAAGTAGCATCAGCTGTGCCCCCTCCGCTTTCTCTAGACTTTCTAATTGAATCGTAGATCGATGTACACGTCATGCGACCGTATTGTATCGTTTGACCGTTACAATTTTTCGATTGAAGCCTCCTAGTTCAATCTAGAGCATCGCAAAGATTAATGCGAAATTCTAAAGACATTTCTGAAGATATTAAGGGATGATTAATAAGTTTTGATGCTCTAGATTGAGCTTGGCTAAAAAAAATTTCGTAAAATAATTAAATGCACATTTTTGTATCTTTCAAACACCCGCAATCTTTAAAATAACAAAGTTAGATCGATTTTAGACACGATATTTTAAGGTTAAAAACGTGATCTTTAAAATCATACTAATACCAAAAAGGATTTATCATATTGGAGGTGTTTTTTGGCACTACAAACATCGGCGTTTCAGAACGTTCTAACTGTATATAAGTAGCATACGCGTTTCCACACTCGCCGTTCCGACCCCCCCCCCTGCTCTATAATTTAGCTGCACTTTACCAAGATATACAGTCAGTCAATAGTTATACTATAATAAAATAGTACTGCTTACTAGAACAAGAACGAATAAACTTTTCTAGTACGGTAATAATGATGCTTACTAGAACCTCCTGTACAATAGCGTTCTAGTAACTATTACTAGCACAATTAGTTCTGGGGACTATTTAAAATTTTCAATGTATGAGAAACTTTTTACAATAGTTACCCCACGTGGAAATAAAACTGTGGTAAAATTATGGGAAAACAGTATGGCAAAATTAATGATTTAGCTCGTTTGCCATAGTTTTCCCATAATTTCTTATTACTCGCGACGCGTATAATATAATACAAGGATACTCTTATCGCGTGAATAAGGTGTGCAATGTAAAATTGTTTATTTAGGGCGTACCATATCGACTTTTTCAAACAACTTTTTTCCCCTACACCTATTATCGCGCGTAATTTCATGACTTTTCTTCTGACTCCTTTTTATATGTAATAGTACATATTACATATACCTCATGCATCGCTCGACTGTACACAAATATACTCGTACGCGCGCTTATACTTACAATAAAATCAAAATTCTCAAGGTTTCCTCGCAGTTAAAGGTACCACGCTCATCCTCGGGGCCGCGCACAGTACACAGTATTAAGCTGCAAGCCTGCGTATATAGTAATCAATTATATTTTGACAATTATTCAGCATAACCGAAATTTTCATTTTTCAAACACTATATCAAATTAAAAAGTTCACTATACAGTAATTTAAAATTGTGGTAATACTTTTTCCCAGTTATTATATGAGTGCAAGTATGACAGTCTTATCTTTATTATTCAAATCTAACTCCAAAATTACTTATTTTTCTAATTTTGGAAAGGTTTAATATCAATCTACTATTGAACAATTATTTTCCTTTTCAAACTTTAATTATACTAAAAGTCTAAAAATAATTCAGTACGTGATTTTTAACATTTATGAGAACTATTATTTCAGTATGTAGTACATAAAGTGAAATGATAATCTCGTTCGATCATGTAAAGTTATCATTTGTATGAAAAAAAACCTTACTTATGACTCTACTTGCCCGTCTTATAATATATAGTAATGAGCAATTTACAGTTGTACGCGATTTATTCGTCAAGTATATATAGTGCCTTGGATTCAACCGATGCTCGAGCTAATTTGAAACTGCAGAGTGTCGTGCGCCGCGCGCGGTATTATATACACGCTGTACGCAGTGAGAAATTAAGGTGTAGCTCGTGCTCACCTTTTCACGCATCCGAAATGGAAGAAAAAAGAGGAAGAAAAGGAAGAAAAGAGAGAGAAGGAAGCGAAAGGAAAAGTCTTGGGTGAATCATCTCTGTGTGTGCTCTCTTTAATCCACGACTACGACTACGACTACGGCGACGACGACGAAGCGGCTTATTTAAAGGCCAGGATTTACAGAACGTGATCTGTATATAGATATATGTATAAAAAGCGAGAAGAGAGGCGTGCAGCGTAATTTCGCGTGTCCCTCGGAATAGAAGAGCGAGCGAGAGAGAGAGAGAAGAAAACCTATGGCAACGCCGGCGACGACGACAAGAAGGAAGCATTCCCCCTGGGTATACACCTATAAGGAAAAATTCTATTTTCCTCGGAGTAGACAGCAGTAGGCAGCACACAGCTCCTATACTCTTTGATCTTCCGTATTATACGTCACTCGAAAATCCTCGAGCCTGAGTACGTGCGATTGTGTGCGTTTGCCGTGTGTATCCGTGTATCCATGCACCTTGGGCCGTGTTTCCTTTTCATTTTGTGCCGCATCCTAGATAGAGAAGGAGAGCATTCAAATTTTTAGTCAAAAATTAAGAATTCAAAAATGTGGATTATAGCACGAGGCGCATTTTCCTTATCTTTCTCTTGCTCGACTCTTCTCTCGAGTCTGCGTTATATAGTCGTCCTATAGCTATGCGGTTTCGCCTACCTATCACTTCTTCTTCTTCTTCTTCTCCCCTCTCCTCCCCTTTTATATGAGAAACGTGTCGGGAATTCGTTCGATCCTCGTTTGAGGGCTCGGTTTGCGCGCGCGGTACGGCGGCACGGGGCTCCACGCTGTGTGGGCCAATTAGGGGTTTGAGCGCCTGCTCCGCGCCGCGCTCATTTAATAACGAGCTTAAAAATATATTACGGCGAATGATGACGACTATACTAGGCTGCAGAAGCAGCAGCAGCAGAGAAGCTGTATTATAGACACACACAGAGCTATATGCTGCTTGCTTACTGCTTACTATCGGATTTTAACGATGCGGATCGCGTCACTTCCTTACAGATGATATACTCGTCCCGCCCGCGTTGCGTACAGTAGTGCGAATTTCCAAAATATCGTGTTTATACACTACTACAACAATACAACACATCGGAGTTATATCCGACGTATTTTTCATCAGTCGGCGAGCGCGCGCGCGAGAGAGAGATTAATCTTCGGGTATTGGCTTTTATTGCCTTTTGCCCTCCACGTCGTATGTATCTATACATCATCATCGTGTATATCTCTCTCTCTCTCTCTCTCTCTCTCTCGAGTTGAGGACTCGAAGACGTTTTTTTTTTATTCTCTTATGAAAAAATTTGCTTAAGTATGCACAGCTCGTAATACCGTTGAGAGGTGCGTGGCGCGTGCGCGCGCAAAAACTTATTGTTTTTTCGCTTTCTGCATAATGGATTAATCTGAAAAAGTTCGAATGAGGAGTGTATATAATATATAAAGTGCTCGCGCGTGTGCATGAAAAATGCTGAAAATTTCATAAGTTTAACCGAATTTTTTAGATACCGAAGAGCATATCTTGAGAAAAAAATTAACTTCTCTTTTGTGCGTTACATAAGAATTCGCCCAAAACTTTCCGAGTATTTTCCATTTAAATTATCGCCTTGCTTCCTTCTTTATTTTTTTTTTCTTCACTCTTCCTCCCAAAGCTCTTTGTAATATACACTCGGGCCAAAGTAAGTAACTCTCTCTCTCTCTCTCTCTCATTTTTATCACGCCTATACACGGAGGCACGAGACGAAGCTTATATCATGTACAACAATATAGATCTCAGCTGCACGTACGCGCCCGAAACAATTGAAAACTTTTCCTTTTTTTGCTGCTGCTGCTGCTGCTGCTCTCTGTGCGCTTCGAGACTTGCGAAGCGAACAATTGAAAGTCTTTAAGTCGTCGCGCAGGCACGAGGCCTGTACACCCCCGCGCGCACACGGCACGGCATACGGCACAGGTGCCACGAAGTCGCGGTAAATCTTTCAGTGCGCAGCTGCTCAGAATATTCTCACCCATGTGCTCCGACGACGACGCGACGACTGGCGCGGTGCGCGGCACGCGGCATGTAAGTGAATAAGCAGCAGCAGCGGCGGCGCGCGCGGCCTGTCCGTTTCTTCTCGAGCTTCTATCAGGAAATGAATTTCTTTGCCCGAAGCAAGCGAGCAAGCGCGCGTGCAAGCTTATGCTCCGTTTGTACGTAAGAATCTTTATGAGACATTCGTCTTGCTTTAAAGGTAAAAGGGATCTTGACGACCTTCCCTCTTTGCTCCTGAAGAGATGTTTTGTTGACTCTTTGAGCATTATATTGAGTTTCAAAGACGTTATGGCATGGCTATATAGGCCTGTTACAGCTGCTGCAGCGCTCTTAGGTAGTAGCTTTAATTTTGTTTCGTGCAAATTCGTTTGTGAGCGCTAACTCGGCATAATGTGATAAGGAGCCTTCGTCGCCAAGGCAAAAATAATTATTTTTCGAGCATCTTCGCGTACACGCACAAGCAAGGGAATAGTTGAAAAAATGTCCCCTTCCGTTCGTATATCGAATACAATATCACGAGTGAAAAAAATATCCCAGCTCGACGCTTATTAAGTCACGCACGTTGTGTGTAATGACAAAGTTAAGGCGTTCAATCAAAACACACCACGCGCGGGCGAGAGCGAGGGATATAGGTGTATGTTAGACCATTAATCCAGTGAGCTAATAATTTCCCGGGCATGAACCAACCAACCAACCAACCAACCCCCCCTCGCGCTCGCGTATACATATAAGGCGACAGTGGCGGCGGCGGCCACGTATATCCGGCGTCATTAGTCGGTTTGGGTGACAGGTTAAGTAAAAGACACAAATCCGCGTACGCAGCTCTCCGCTGCCGCTGCTCCTGCTAGCTTCTTCTGGATCTTCAACCGCATGATCATTACACTAACGCCCTCCGAAACTCATTTATCTCGCTCGCAGCTTCCCCCCCCCCCCCCCCAGCCTCTCCTCTATGCCGTATAAACGGAGTAAAAGTAACGAAACTCCCTTAGTACGGCCCGAGCTTGCACACGTTAGAATAGTTAAAGTGGCCACTGACTCTTGGACACGTTTTCGCTTCGCAGCGTATCATGGGCTAGTGTGTGTACCGCCTCTCCGCTCGCTCCCCCCCGCGCGCCGCGCCTTGGAAGAACGAACTCGTTTGCTCTCGAAGCCGTAACGTAATTCAGACTCGACTCTCGGTATAGCGCGAGAGTCTATATAGCTATATACGCATGGACCTCGGCAATTGCAGCAAGAGTAAGCGAGACTGAGCGTGGCTGAAGGAAGAATGGCTTTCTATGCTTATATTCGAGCTCTTCTCTCGACGCTCTCTCGTCGGCGGCCTGTGCAACGCTGCCGAGAACGAGGGAAGGAGTTATATACCTTGCGCGCACGAGAGAAAGAGAATCTCGTTTACTTCGCTTCAATCGATTTGTTTGCTAAACAATTCCGAATGATTGCTACTGCGCTCTCGGTTCAGTTCGCTCTATATATAGCTCTCTCTCTCTCTCTTACTCTGATTCTCATTCGCTTTCGCGCAGCAGAGAAGCTTTATACGCGGCCGACTAGGCGCGCGCGCGCGCGCTCTCATTCGATCAAGAGCAATGCAGGGCAGTTTTAAATTTACGATCGGCTCTTAAATGAAGGATTGGCTACGGGGCCCCGAGAATGCCTCTCTGTGTACGTATACGCGCGCGTCCTTGCAGTTGAAGTTTCTGATAAAGCGTGCGCTGGCATAATGCTCTCGTGCTTATAAACGGCTGCTGGGCTAGGCTTCTGTGGAATACAGATACGCGAATGGAGAAAAAATTCATATACGCGCGATGGTATATAATAAATTGCCTTTGCAATTTTTTTTCCATCTTCTTCATTGTTGACGTCGACGCGCCGTCCGAAGGAATCGATCTACTTCTTTTTTAGATTAAGATACTATTTTACATTCGATGACCGTTCCAGAGCTATTTTGCTCCTTTATTTTTCCTCTCCTTCTCAGCTCTCCGTCTTCTCTATGTATGGCACGGCACATTTCTCAGTGGGATAACATATTCAGTCAACGTATCATATCTCAAGGTTCGAACCCTCGTCAATCTAGAATTGGCCTGCAGTGTGTTGACAGCTCGTCGACGAACAGAGCTGCTGGGATCTTAATTTACAATTCCCCCAAGAAATTATTTCTCCATCTGTATGATATTTATTTCGCGCAGAGTGTAAAAATTTTTCACAAAAATTCCAATTTGTGCGTCATTTTTCATTCTTAGCGCGTGAGAGGCATCGCACAAAAAAAAGTTTATTCCAGCCTGTACGCGTATAATACGTTCAGCGACAAGCGATACAGATAGGCGCGTAATTAGCGCAGAAGGAAGCAGCGTGCACCATAAAGCGAGTAATGAATAATTAGATTGGTCTCCAGCGGCGCAAGCGTCGTCCAGCAGAAGCGCATAATTAGATGATTGCTGCTACTGCTGCTGTGACTGCCATTGGAAGAAGAGAGAGAGAGAACCAGAGAAGGACGCGCGGTGATGGCTAAATTCGTTTGAATTTCAGCGCAGTCTGTAGGCCTCGATAAAAGCCAGCCGCATCTATACACGTGTTCGTAAGCTTTTACTTCGTTATACTCTTGTATCTCTTACTTTTTTTTTAACGGTCGCTGCCGCCTCGTACAGAAAAGCCTCGTGTGGCCTCGTGAAACTTATTTTCAGAGAGCTGCAATGCGGTGCCGCTCTCTTTGCCTTTAAACGTGCAGAAAAGGCCTGTTCGCTTATACGGCTATAATCCAGAGCGGACCTCTCGATTGCCAATTGCGGGGTGTGCGTGGCGGATTCCGATGAACCCATCCCGAGAAAGGATAGCCCCAATATGTAGCTTTGCCATTGAAAGAGTGGGAGAGAGGGAAAGCTAGACGGAAACACAGCTATCTGTATGGAGAGAAAATGGAGAAAGAGGAAAGGGGCGCGGTCGAGTGAACGTGACGGTTGGAATGTCATTGCCTTTATAGTATAGCGTTGCGTTGAATAATTAATTATTTCATTTTACTCTTGGTTGCCTGTCCATTGTGTTATATGAGTGCGTGTGGCAGGTGCACCATTCAAATTTAAAGGTTACAGTGCAGAAATGATGAGGATTTTAATTTTCATCTGAATTTCAAATTCATGGATAGATGCATAAGTGATTTGTGAATGAGAAAATTCAATAATAAAATATACTTGATAAATATGCATTTGGCAGCTAATTGCAAAATAAAAATGAAATCCGTGTTTCTGTAGAGAAATACTATTAATATCTGTCACTTTCTTATTTTATAAACTACGGTAAAAATGAATAGCATTTACAGAATAATTACATTTATAATTCTTATATTTATAGTACTTTATGCAACGGGTGTGGATATGCTTTTTCTGCAAAACCAAGGGTTGCTGTACGAGCCGAAGGTGAGTGCTGTAACGAGTTTTGCAGAAAAAGCATATTCACACAAGTTGCATACAATATTTTATAGCACAAGAGCCTAAAATTAACGGCAAAGTTGCGACTTTTGGGTCAGAGTGCTATAATATTTATTTAAGGACTACGTTTAAAATATAAGAAAAATTATAATTCAAAATATAAATATAATGTTATATTTAATGATATTTAGGTCAATTGTAATATTCATATGCCAGAAAGGACGCTGGAAATTCACATTTTATCATTTTCCTACAGTAAAATACATCATTTCTACAGTTAAATTATTTGATCATGCGTTAATCGCTTTTTCTCGTTCGTATTGAAAAAGCTTTATTATAAAGTGAAAAAAAATGATCCGGAGTTTTTAATATCCCCCAAAACGTTTATTACCAAATAACTTCCCAAGTGCCCGGCTAGCTCAGTCGGTAGAGCATGAGACTCTTAATCTCAGGGTCGTGGGTTCGAGCCCCACGTTGGGCGATTTCTTTTACTCTTCTCAATAATACAACTGCTATGTAGTTTTTATATATATGCTTTATTTTTATTTTCGGTCAGTTGATAAAATTTACATGAACAAAATTAGATTATAATAATATCAATAAAAATATGGCGTGGAACATTTACATGCCCTATAGGTATGTATATATACTATTCGGTCTGGACAATATGATCTGCATCAAATAGTTTTCTACGTAATATATTATTTGAAAATAAATAATTAACAATTTAATTTTTTAATTATACAATATAATTTTTTATACGAAAATTGTGAATTATAATTTTTAATAATATCTGCAGCAACTTGTAACTAATAATGTTAAAATTACGTCATTTTTTTTATTAATTGCACATAGCAGTGCACTTATCTAAGAAAGACTCGTGCGCGCATTTAAAAAAATGATTAATAAATATTTTTTGATTTTGATTGATAAGTTTTTTCTTGGCTTGGCCAAAATTTTTCCGTGCGAATCTAACATATATGTACAATGCACTTTTTCACTTTTTCACAAATGAAAATAAAGTTTATTTTATTTCTTTATAAATGAGGTGGTATTTGAAAAATTGAATTTTTCAATATTACTGATTTTTTCTTGAAAAGCCGCTGTATGAAAGTATCTGAGTAATCGAACGGGACTATTTATACGACATATGTTACGACGTATGTATATAATACAGCTGCGAATGCACTTATATGACCGTACAATTACAAAAGAGATGATAATTCGAGCCGAGTACTCGAAAAAAAGCTCGACTCGATCGAGCCGAGTTTTTTCGAGTACTCGCACACCCCTAGAGTCTATTTTCTATTAATGATTGAAAAATCATCTTTTATATTTTCTGGTATTTCCAAATTTATTTGAACGTTGGTATCAAATAAGTGAATGGTTATGCTATCGATTTTTTGATAATTTTTCCGACACTTTCTACAATTTTATGTGTCTCAACAGTTTCTCAGCAATTATAATAAATTTCTCAAAGAAATTTGTTGCCTTATGCAATCATTGATCGATCTGATATTCATAGCCTGATTAAAATCGTTGACATTATTCATTACTAAACCTTATCATTGAAACAGAAAAAAAATGTATACATGAAATTCTTTATTCAGTGTATAAACTCAAATTGGTATGTATCTCGAACTTCAGGAGGTGGTATAGCTCTCAAGCAACATCACTTCATACCCTCTCGATTTCCTCTCGTGAGACTCTTCTTGTAAAACACAGAGAGCATAGCCAACTATGCCATGAGAACTCATACAAGAAACATCGATAAGAGCCATGCAGCCAAGTACATCTGTATCTAATATTTAAGAACCGATCAGCATATTCCCCCGCGAAGAAAACCTATAATGTATTTATGTTACTCGATAAAGAAATGCTCTGCAAACAATTTTGAAAGTATTAAGAAAAAACAATTATGTAATGTTTTTTTTTTATTTAATTCAGTTCGCAATTCGCTCGAACTTTTCAATTTTGTTCTTATATAAAATGAATGCATACAAAAACTATTGTCTTACTTTAATCTGCTTTGCATTGGAAAATGAAATAGACCAAATTATCCGCGTTGTAAACAGATACCATCGATTTCATTCTCTATCGCGAATACGAAAACAAGGGTAAATTGTGTACTAAACAATAGATGAGTTAACGATCGAGCCAGGCTATATCGTCCATTTGAATAATTAGTGCTGCCGAGCAAGCAGCTTATACGTATATTCAGTTTGACCACGCGGCCATTGTCCAATAGCTAAACTATAATGCATCGGATCCCGGCGCCATCCAAATAAGCTGCTCACCAAAATCAAATGCTGTATACCGAAGCACATCCATACACGCGGCCACCACGAGTAGTAGTAGCAGCAGCAGCAGCACACCAGCCGCAAACCTATAATAATCACCGCACTCGATTTTCCAATGTATATACGCGTGCTCGTGTACACGCCGCCGCACACCTTCGCATATACGATCGGAAACCCCTTACTGCAAATCGTTTAGGCCACCGATTAAACGAGGATTTAAGGCGCGATTTTAAATAACGTTTGCGTTAGACGCTTATGTATATATATACGCGCTCCCGTACATGTATAGCGAGCGAGCGAGCGCCGCGTATGGCGAATGAAGAGAGGG
Organism: Trichogramma dendrolimi; assembly: GCA_034770305.1. Lineage (NCBI taxonomy): Eukaryota > Metazoa > Arthropoda > Insecta > Hymenoptera > Trichogrammatidae > Trichogramma > Trichogramma dendrolimi. The sequence continues at coordinate 88,314 of JAPMIB010000031.1, read as the reverse complement.
GTGATGTAGTAGGATATATACATTATATTGGAAGTTTAATCCGCGACCGTGACTTTGCTCTCGACCGTCCGCTAATGGGAGGTTAAGCTTCATTGGCAAAACTTAAGAGGCCACGAAAGGATTCGAGACGGCGCATTGCCGAGAGGGATAATGTTCTGACGATCTCTGCCTCTCTCTGCGTTTGCGGAAAATCGAGACCCTTATAAATTCTCTGTCTCTCTTGTGCGCTGTAATTTCTAGGTCGATTGTGCAGCTCATGCCCCGAGGGTTTGTCGCTGATTTTCTCGCTGAATTCTGGTAGTACGTATACAGTTATACACTGTGCGGCTTTATTTGCTTGTGACAGTGAGTGTGTGTGTATGTGGCTTCGACAAGTAAAGTTTGGAGGTTTTTACCTTTGCTGACGTACTGCGGTTTCCACAACTCCAAAGGATATATAAGGGGAATATGTCATATTAGTAAGCTTCAATGGGTGGACCGTCGCACACACACTCACACTCATATATGATGGGGCATCAGAGTGAGAGAGACATGATCAGATTTTCAATTATTACCGAATACTCGCCACTGCGGCATAGTTTCCGAGAAAATTTTTAATTGGATTGCAAACAAAAGTTTTGAGAAACATAAGCGGCTTTGCCCTCTTGTAATAATGGATAAAAGCTCGGTGCTGCCGCATCAGGATACATATATTCACTTTGTTTTTTGCTTGAAAAAGTTTTCCGACCCGATAAATTATTTCTACATATTGAAACAATGCAAATAATTTTAAAAGCTCGAGTTTCAATACCTCGCCCGAGAAGCTCCTTTTCGACGCAGAGCCAAGAACTAAAAATTTCGAATGCAACCCGCACGTGGTTCCATTTCATGCATACATGCACGCGCGAGAGCACGAGTAGTATAGCAGCAGCAGCAGCAGCAGTAGCTCTATGATGATAATATATACCCAAGGCGCGCGCTCGCGAGCGCGTGTACATATCCCGCGAGAACTTCATAAAAATTTAATTGGTTATCTACGCTCGCCATATTCTTTTATTCGAGTTATAAAGTTTATATTTTTTTAAGTCCCTTTTCGGGTAGGAAATTTTTACGAGACTTGATTCATTAATGTGTGCAGCAGCAGCTCTCGCGCGCCAGCGCTAACTTTTAGTATCTCTTCCTGTCCCTCTCTCTCTCTCTCTCTCTCGCGCGCGCGCTGCCTTCGACGTCTTAAAATATTTATTTACTACAACGCGTACACACGGCTCGAGCTCGGACGAGCGTATAACTTTTTATCGAGTCTCTTCGTTGTTTTTTATATTCCGATACTGCAATTAATAGAAAAAAAAAATCCAAATTTTTACTGCCCCGTCAATGTAACATTATTTACGCGCGTAAAATGCCTGCCATAGCATCGAGCGCGTTTAGCGCCGTAAAGTTAGCGCCATCAAACGCCGATAAAATTAGCCCCGCACAAGACCATGGGCGGCGTTTATGTGTGTGTGTGCGTACACGAATCAATTAAAAGCTCCTCTAATTAAACTCATATGCAAGTCCGGCTGGGCTCTAATCTCTATCCTTTTTCGCCCACGCTCCTATCTGGAATTAACCACGTGTGCATGTACTTGATCAAGTCACTCCGACTCTTTCTCTCTATTAACACGTACGCTGACGTCGCTGGGAGTAAAGGGGGACTACCATCCCTTCATTTTTATTGTAATAAAAGGTATTTGATCTCTCGTGCAGCATTTACAATGTCTCTATGAAAAATTGACATAATCAATGAAATATATTAAGATATAAGATAGTCATAGAGACATTTCCATCTAGTATTGAATATTAACTTCACATTCACGGAAAAATTTACATTTGATTATGCACGCTTCAATTGTTGGTCCAATATACGTGGCCATTAATTGGCTTGCTTTTGGCGATTTTTCTCGTAAAAATATATTAAAATATTGATCACATGAAAATATTGCATGACATGAAAATAACAATTTAGATCAATTTTGATACAATAATATTATTTTAAGCCTGCACCGACAGATGGCGAGAACCTTTGTCTGCGTAAATCCGCAAGTGTCAAAGTAAAAATATGTATATAAGTTAGAACAGTCTTCATTATCTCTTTATATGTATCTGAGTTTTTTCCCTTGTTTTTAAGAAAATAAATGAAATCAAGTCTGGAAACAATATCAAGGTGTCAATGATCATAAATTATTAAATTGTAACCAATGTACAGTGCGAAATAGCGAATCTCACAGAGATTATCTCTCGGAAAGATAGAGTGGCCTAAACAACCTCGCACTGCGAATTTATAGCTGACACCAATCTACTGTACTCCGGGCCTGGGATCTCCCCCTTTAATACAAGCCGAGGCTCGAGATAAAGAAAGTGGCAACTTTTAGCTGACCGTTGCACTTATTCACGCGGCAATAGTCCGCATTTCTATTTATCCGGCAGTCTGTGTACGTATTTCCAAATTAAACGATACCCTAACGAGTCCTTTCTATTCTCTCTCTATATATAATATGAACTCTTGAGCAGCTTGACCCTGATATCTACGCGCCATCGGAGAAGAGCTTCTGCGTTATTTTTTTTTTTGCTTTTCCCATCATAGAACATACGCCACGTAAGAAACATGGTGAAATTGAGTTTGCACCCTGAAAGACGCGTGTTTCTTTTTTCTCTCTTTCTTTCTCTCCTCTCTCTCTCTCTCTCTCTCTCTCTCTCTCTTGCGACAAGAATATAAAAGGGGGAGAGAAAATGTTTGTTGCGGGTAAACATGGTGCGTCAAGAACTTGAGAAAACGATGCCACCACGCTGTCTTTTTTTTTCTCTCTTTCTCTCTGTTGCCTTTCAGGTTTACCCTCTCAAACGCGCAGAGCTTGGTCGGTAAATACATATTGTTATTATCATTCGATCGGATGTACCACACAGGCTGCGCGGGCATGTTAAGGGCAGTAAAAAAAAGGAAGAAATTGCCGGACGCTAAGAAGTCTTTCTTTTTTTTTTCTTTTTTATTGAATTACCACATATGTGATTTCGCTACGCGGAGATGAAGAGCATAAAAGCTCGCGCGTTATTACTCTTTTTTTTTTTTGTTAAAATTGTTACTCTTTGTCGCACATGCAACGTAATAATAACGAATTAAACCAACGTCTAATTCCATTCCGGTTCGCGCTCAATTAATTCATTTACGGAAAAGCCGGTACGTGTATAACCCTGACACTCGCATAAACACATGTCCGGCTGCAACTGCGCTGTGGTATATACACACATAAAGCTACGCGCACACACACACACACACACGTCCGTCTGCGCTATGCGTGTATAATCACAAGCTCAGACATTTTTTTGTTTCGCAAAAGTTAATTCCCATCACGCAGTTCCATTTAATTAGGCGCGCTCGTGCAACCATCCCGCGCACACACATACGCCGTACTCCCGTACCTACACGTACACACACACACGTACGTACGGTTAACAAAGTTCCTCAGAGCTGGTCAACGTCAAAACCAGACTAATTCGGCGCAACTTTACGCTCGCTCGCGTGGACAGTCGCTCGTGCCGTGTACCGCCGCTTATATACATACACACACCTACACACACACGTACCAAGGCAATGTGCAACGCGTGTAGAACATCAAAGGCTTGTCGGCGAGCAAGCTGCCGAGGCAAAGCCGACGGTTCTCGGTCCCGGCCTTCTCTTGTCACCCTCGCACGTAATACATATGCATGCGAGTATTATTAAGGTGCTTCGGTCAGGCTGTATTATGAATGCGTGTATGGATAATTTTTTTACTTCCCCGCCTACAGCTGCTGTTATACATCGACGACAATGTACGCAGCAGAGGATCGAATATACGACGCGCGTTAAGAAGAGCAGCGGCAGCAGCAGCAGCAGCAGCAGCACGCATGAGTTCTGCGCGAGGCGAGCTTTTTTACGTCGCAAGCTCATTTTTATTGCACCCGGTGTATATATCAGAGGAAGGCGATGTAGACTAATTTTTTAAGACCTCCGAGTATATCAGGTGGACACTCGTTTGTATATATGTACGGAGCCGTTTTTTTTATGCGCTCGTGTCGCTGCCGCTGCTCCACACTCATACATACGTATTATACGACACATCGCGCGCGCGCGCGCGGCGTCGCCCACCTAGCCCAGAGAGTTATTTATTTTTACGGGTATAGCACGGCAGCGTATGAGCGCCTCGCACAGTAGCCGCACTGCAAGCTCGGCACTCTCCTACATACACTCTACCGTACGCGCTGGGTCCTCGCGCGCTCAGATCTCTATATATACTCTCTCTCTCTCTCTCTTCTCTTTCTGCTATATATATGTGAGCTACGCAACGTAGGCTTGCTAGCTAGCTGGTGAGCAACAGGGGTGAGCAGCAGCAGCACATCACACGCAAGCGAGCGCCCGTTTAATGGCGTTACAGGCGTTGCTATGGCTACCCAGCCAAACTCAGGGAGAGAGAATCACCTCTGCTGCGATGCCGTTGCCGCTGCTGCTCTTCCTACACACACACGTATACGTATATATGCTCTAGTGTGTGCGTGAGGGTGAGAGTGCGAGTCAGAGTGAGAGAGAGAGAGAGAGAGAGAGAGAGAGCAAAGCAGCGGAAAGCCCATTTATCCTGGAAAAACATTATAAGAGGGGCTAGCCAATATTCGCGCTCGCTCGCGTCTTATATACGCAGAGCGAAGCCGGCGAGAGAAGAGGGCAACGGTGGAAAGCTCGAAAAAAAGAAGGAAAGAACGACGAAGGATCTTGCGCCTCGACGTGGTGCCTTGCCACGCGGGGAAAGTCAGAGCCAGTGAAGAGGGAGAGAGAGAGAGAGAAAGCGAAGCTTCTTTTTTTTTCGGGGGAGGGTAAAAATAACATGTGCCGCCGTGCCGAGCTGCTCGCTGTACTACGGCTACGGCATTATATTTACGTACGTAATGTGCCTGCAGGAGGAAGGATTGCGGTCGTTGTTATATGTATATATGTACAGGCGTCGAGCGGCGTGGTTTTCGCCTTGGCGCGCGCGCCGACGGTGGCGGCCGCCGTTCTCAGCTTGTATACGTTTCCTTCTTACGGAATCGCGCGCTTGTGCAAGCTCTCGTGTTTTTGCGGTTCCGGAGCATCTCTGCGCGATATACATGTCTCCGCGTGTGGATAAAATAGGAGAGAAAATGTAGCCGCACGCGGAGCTTTTTAGCGGATTCGTTACGCCGAGTTATGCCGGGTTACGTGCGCGAGCTGCTGCTGCTGCTGCTGCTGCTGCACGTCGCGTATAACGTAATGCGAGAGCTTTGGGCCACGCGCGCACGCGGCGAAATTTTTAACGAAGAAAGTGTATTACGGCACGAGTCTTTTGTTTTATTTTCTGCCTTATTGCGGAGAAAGAAAATCTCTGTCATTAGGTGCGCGGCGTGCAAGAAGAATCTCTCGTTTCGTGACATAGAGGAAAAGTAGAGGAGAGTAAAGTTTATTAATTTTAACGTAATTTATCATGGGGAGAGAGATGATTTTGCGAATCATGATGATCGGAAGTATAAATTGTCTCCGTCGAGTGTGTGAGTACCGAGGGGGTGAAGAAAATCCACTCGACTTTCGACGCACCACCACCACCACGAGAGCAGAGAGAAAAGACAAAAGAAAGACAAGTCATGAAAATCATACGACCCGTGCGTACTTTATGCATACCGTGTATATATTCGGTGCAATGCATGTGTCGTGGCTGAAACAAAGTGGATGCTATACATCACTGTATAGGTATACCAATCGCTCGCAAGTGGCGTAAGTGCGCACGAGAGCGCAACAGAGAGAGAGAAAAAAAAGCAACGTGAAAAGCTCAGCGGCGCGGCGCGTCGGTGGTGGTGGCAGTGGCGGTGGTGCCAGATGACGACGCGTGACTCCTCTCGTGTGTGTGTGTGTGTGCACTTTCCCTACGTTGACTTTTCCGTACGTATCCATCCATCCACGAGCACACTTACATACGTACGGGAAAGCTCGCCGTCTTCTCTTCTTTCCTTTATTTTGCCTCTCTTTTTCCGGCACGCATTTCTTGAAAAATTCAAATCTCGTTATAGCATCCGCATAAATGCATGCGAGCATAAGAGAACACGTTGTATAGTTTTTCTGCCTTTATTTTTCGGCTCTTGTATTGCATTATTCCGGAGAACGAGTATCGTGTATTTCTCTACCTCGGCTCGGCTCGTAGTCGCCGAATCTATATCGTTATATGTACGCCCGACAAAACTATTACTCGTCTACGATTTTTCATCCCCGCGATTCAATTCGTATGTGCGGGTATACGAACGATTTAAGCTCCCGACGCCGTATAGTGGTCAAGTCAGGTGCAGCGCTCGCATAAACACACACGGGTATATAATACATAAATGACAAGGCACAAAACGTCTACGACATTATACAGCGCCCACATGTACCGCACACGTGTATGGCACGTAGGAAAAGTCGCGAAATCCTACCGCGTCAAAACAGAAGCGGCATCAGTGGAGTGGAGGCAGCCGGGCAATTAAAGCCCAAAGGGGATTTAAAAGGACTCCAGGCCGGCCTCGTCTCTGCGGACGTTGGCTCGTGATACACGTATAATGTGTAATGCGCATATATATATATGTGTGCCTCGAGTACACGGGCGATTGGCAAAACGCGAGCTCGAGCCGTTATATACATATCTAGTTGGCGCGTGTGCAGACACGCACCGCTGGGAATTACTATATAAGGATTACACGGAAATTCTATTATCGTCTTATGCTTCGACCGCTCTCTCTCGCACATGAATGTATTTTTTCTTTTTTTTTTCTTTTTTTTTTTAGCTGATAATACGATTTCTACTGGTGCTGCTGTACTTATATATAGCAGCCTCGATACGCTCGATGAATTTGCGGCGATATGCTTAAGCTTCTCGATCCGTAATACACGTGTGTGTACCGAGCTTAATACGTATATAGAGATGTACGTAACACACACACAAACGATTTGTCCTATTCACGCGCGATATATCTGTAATATACTTTCATTTAATATGAACCAGTCGGCTCTGATGAATCGACGACTTTAACCGCGCGAATTAGCAGCCGATGATCCAATTACATTAGATATATGAGAATTAATATTGCGCACACATTTATTGTATGAATTATTTCAGGACCTTAATAGCTATGGGATTGATTTGAAATAAGCCGTTATTGTTTTTTGTTATGGAGGTTGTTAAAAATTATCGATTATAGATTTTAAGTACGCCGCGCAGCGAAAGAATGCGTTAAAAATTTAATCACCCGTCGCAAGTTAGTATCGAAGTTTAAAAACTATACGTGTGGTCGGGCATTATCCGATATACTCTTTTCAATTATCCCTAAGTACCGTTTGAGCAACGAAATAATAAATAAATAAAATAGGCCACCGTTGATCTACGTGCTAAAGCCGTTATAGTTATATTAATCTGCAATTTTTTCGTTTAAAATCGTTATAGTACCCACGCGGCTACGCTGGATTATATTTAATAAAAATAACATACATTTCAAACGCGTGGAATTTTCACTCCAAAAAAAATGTACTCAGCTGCCCCGCTTATAATGTAACTCGCGCAGCAATTGCGGAATACACAATTATATTATTCGCCGCGTACTATACAGCGTGTAGTGTCTCTCTCGCGGCCGAGAGAGCAGTCACGTATTTCGCGAAGAGGCCGAATACACACACATGTGCACACACGGTGCGATATACACATTTGAAGTATCAGAAGTAAAATATATGAGTGAAGGCAAGAGATTGTTCCACGACGCACACGTACAGCGATGTGTACCATATATACTAGCCGCTAGCCTGTGCTTTTCATCACGTAGTGCGGCACACAAGAGAGCCCGAAAAGAAGAAGAAGAAGAAGAAGAAGGAAGAGAGCGAGGGAGAGAAAAGAACGCCGTCGTTGTCGACGTTGGACGAGAGAGTGTACAAAACGAAGGGTCGTCCAGGGTGTCTTTTTCGTGGAAAAGAAGCTCGCACGCGCCCACGCTCTCTCTCTGTTCTTTCTTCTGACTTTTCTTCCACTGATGCTGCTACTGCTACTACTGCTACTACTTCCTCTTCTTTTCCGGGCATTCCCTTGAGAGATGACGCGCGCGGCGACCAAGACACGACGTTGGTATACGAAACGTGCGTGGGTGTCTGTGTGTGCGTCGGAGGAAAAAAAAATGGAAGCTCGAGTATAAAAAAGGAAAATGTTTCCTATGTAAGACGCCCGTATAACCGAGTCTTGAGTATAACGGCTACGCACGCGTGCGGTGTATGCTCCAAGGTCTGACGCATAAGGGTTTAATGTATTCGTCTTGAGCTTTAAATCGAATATATCTTCTATCCGAAAATGTAAAGCCACGTATGATCACCGCTGTTGCTGCTGTCGACTAATGATCCTCCTCAATTATGAAGTGTCAGGTCTTGGTGATTCTTCTCAATGATTACTTTTTTTGATGATTGATTAACACTTCATTAAAGTTCAGATCGGTTTGGACAATGAACTATAAATCGTAATACAAATATTGTACAACTAGATTCTAAATCTAAGCTCGATGAATCGCGGACCATTTAACAAAATCCAACGGTCAATTACAACATGCTTATTTCGAAGAAACAATTGAGCCATCGTTTTTTTTTGAAGAGTACAGAGATGTAGTGATTTATTTTTTTGTAAATTATCGTCGTAGTTATTTTACTACCACCTGCAGCTCCAATGACTAATTAAAATTTATTTCTAATATCATTTCATCAGCCAAGCTTGAAAAATCACATAATGACATTACATAGGGGTTTGAAACCCTTCGAGTGTGAGATTTGTCACAAATCATTTGAACAGAAACCACACCTCAAAACTCACATTTGTGCTGTACACGATCGCAGCAAACCCTTTGAATGTGAGATTTGTCATAAATCATTTGGAGGAAAAAGTCATCTCAAATCTCACATAAATGTAGTACACGATTGTACAAAACCCTTTGAGTGTAACATTTGCCACCAATCATTGGGAAATCAGCATACGCTCAAAGTTTACGTAAGTTCAGTACATGATCATACTAAACCCTTGGAGTGTGATAATTGTCATAAATCATTTTCAGCCAGAAATAATCTCAAATCTCACATAAATACAGTGCATGATCGTATCAGACCTTTCGAGTGTGAAATTTGTCAAAAATTATTCGAGCGAAAAGGTAAATCTTATAAATTACTCGTTGAAGAAATTTTAAAACAATCCAGGCGTTTTCTGGAAGTATTTTTTGGAAAATATTTTTTATTTCTCTTTCAAGTGCTTGAATGTGGCATTTAGCGTTTGTAAAATATTAATTTTCTTAAAATTTGTCATATTTTGACATGAATATTTATAGTTGTACGTAATTTTTTTCAAGTTTCAAGTGGCAAAAAAATCCAATCACAATATTTAGTATTATGAGAAAAGGATTTCAGCCCGAAATATCAGTCGAGTCGCTTATGTGAAAGTTAATATATTTATTTTTGTTATATTTTTACAATAGTTTTTAATGAATCATTGAATTAGGGAATTTCGAAAAGAAACTCTTTCATTCCACAGTAAAACGTTTTTTATTTTAATATTTATTCTCTTATAAATTGTGTACACATATACTTATAATACATGTTCCATACGGACAAATCTGAGTCAAAAGGTCATTCCATTATGCTGTTATTTGTTGCTGAGTGTATACCCGCGGTCAGTGTACATATTACATCAAGCTGTCCCGCGCTTTGGTATTATTTTCACTGTAGCACCATAGAACATTAGTGACGTAATAAATTCCATATTTCACTCCGTGCGTGTCTCCTATGCACGCAGAATTAGATTGTGCCTTTTTCTGTACCACGCCGTCTGGTGAGTTGAGCCTTGATCCAAACGAGGTCAAGTCGCCCAAATGAATCGCTGTCATCATCCTGCGATTGTGATTGGCATGGCATTGAATCGTGGTAGGCACCATCTGTCTCTCCGCAGCTCTGCGTCGTCCTGGGAGCGTGTGCATTCCTGCTTCTGCTCCCGCCACTGAATTGGTTTGCGCCAATTATTTGGCCAATATCTTTGGGCTGCACGTCACGGATCGCATTACTCCGTCTATTGGTCTTGATAGACGGGAAAGTTTTTACATTCCATGGGTGAGTTCGTAAGGTCTTCATGGACGTTTTCACCACAGGATGTAAATCTTTCGGTAGATCATCCAGACGGTGCCACTCTATATTTCCAATCTTTCCGAGGATGTTCGCGCGCAAAACAGTGGACTCAGATTCTTACGCAAATCGCATAAGCCGAGCTCTGCTGTATGCCTAGAGTTTGCTTTTTCTTGTCTCCAACCTAATGCATATATTTTAATATGATGCATTAGGTTGGAGTTAATTCTGTCCGGTCTAACAGAGTGATGGAACGTATGTAAACATGGATTCGGCTAGTGGATAAACAAATAAACCTCTTTCAATTTTAAATCACCCAAAATGTAGTTCTTAAAATGAATTTTTGGACAGCTGGTGTAAAGCAATACACATGTCTTTAAATCTTTGTCGGTTAAACTGTAAAAATTTGAAAATGATGAAATTCTCAACCCTGTAGGTCCAACCCTCTTGTACTTTTTACACTGTCGCTTGCGTCGTGTTGCTCGGCGGTATCGTCGTTGTGTTGTGCTGCCATTTCGTGGCTTATTTTGAGCGTCTCTGTTTCATCTGATTCAGAGTTGGTACTGTTGCTTGCGTTGATTTCCGTTCCGGTTTGTTCCGGCACAGGCACGTTGTTTCTTTCTTCTAGGAAATGCTGCTGCGATGATAGACCGCCCCCTCGATAACTTTTTTTCCCGCTATTTCCATTTTTTTGGTGTTTCGGGTATTTTTTGGCAGCGTAGCTGTAATTTGATTTTTATTTTTAATGTTTTGTGTGGCTCCTGTTTTTATTGGTAAGCCATCATGCTTATTTCATGTTCTCGCTGCCGCTAAATTAGGTGTGAATGTATATGTCTCGAGTCTTGGCTTTTGGTTGCGTTGAACCTATATAATTTCTTAAAGTCTTTCTTAGCTCGTCGTTAGCTAGCGAGCTTGGTGAAATGTCGTTTTTCGTTTTGGTGCTAGCCATCGTCAAGGAGAATATTTATTTAAACACAGGTTAAACTGTCTCATGAGCTCCAAGGTGTATAATGGAGTTTGCGTCGCGATAATGCGACTCTTTTTTATAACCACACACTATGACACTGAGCACTATGTTACTTTAATTACGTTATCACTGATTGAAGCGGTTCATCTTCAGATGATTAGAATTATGAAAGATTAAGTGTATGAGTAGGCGTACTCTTTTTTCTTTACTTTTTATTTTTAGTTTTAGGTTAGGTGCGAGAGAATTCTACGCGACGCGTGACTGCTCTCTGTGACTGCTCAGAGTCAAAGTCTGATGATTTATCGCCTGAGCTATCCGGGCCTTGGCTGTTTCGATAAAAATTACGATTTTGGGTTGGATATTCAAATTTGGACTTGTACTTTTTATACTTTCGATTGAGAGCCTGTAGATCCAAGTCCAAATTTGAATATCCAACCCAAAATCGTAATTTTTATTGAACCATATAAGGCCCGGATAGCTCAGTCGGTAGAGCATCAGACTTTTAATCTGAGGGTCCAGGGTTCAAGTCCCTGTTCGGGCGTTTTTTTTTTATTTCGAGAACCCTATCCGTTATTTGAAAGCCAATTGAACGGCTTTAATGGGTAAATGCATTATATAAATGGAGACAACCGTTCAAGTGCGCATTTGTCACAAATTGTTTAAATATAGTCCAGGAAAAGTAGTCGGGAAACTGCAATAGGGTGAAAGTTGACAAACGATGCATGTTTCTAAGTTTTTGACCACGAGAAAATTGAATCTGATATTATTTTGGACCTCAACCCCCGGGGTCAGGGTTAAAATGAAGGGTGAAAGTGTTTTTCGCGAATATCTCTAAAACTAAACAAGATACGAGGAAACAAATTGCACCAATCGATTCCTCGTGAAATTTCCCATGGAAATACACTTTGAGTTTTCAAAGTGTGTGTGAAAAATTATTCCCGATATCGAAAAAAACAGTTTGGAAAAAACGGCGATGGTGGGGGACGACAGCGAACGTTGCAAAACTGTTTTTTCGATATCGTGAAGAATTTTGCACTGGTATTTTGAAAATTAAAAGTGTATTTCCATGGAAAATTTTACGAGGAATCGATTAGTGCAATCCGTTCCCTCGTATCTTGTTTAGTTTTAGAGATATTCGCGAAAAACTCTTTCACCTTCTATTTTCACCCCAAATGATACAATACGGTACATTATATAATATAACTAGGGGGGCTTCGCCCCCCTGCTCGCTCCGCTCACCAACCCCCTTTTTTCGAAATAAAAGTAGAAATTTAGTTATTGAAATAAATTTTATTATATAAATAATAGGTATTAAAAAAATTATTCGTCACTTGTTGCTTGGAGGAAAAACCAAGGTCTACCATTTGTTAAATCCACACTACCATGCATATTTGCCAGGAAGAATATACAATTCAATATTCTTAATAAACCATGACATGGGATAATTTTATATTTGATTGGAGTGAATATTGAATAAAAATATAATATTGAATAAATTTGAATAATTTTGATATGGAGGTAAAATAAGAATAAGTTGTTGTCACCCATTTGTTTAATTCACAAAACACCTTGCACATTTGCTTGGAGGCAAGAAAATACAAGATCACCTATTTGTTTAACTCACAACACCTTGCACATCTTCTTAGAGGCAAAAATACAAGGTTTCCCATTTGTTGAACCCACAACACCTTGCACATTTTCTTAAAGGCAAAAATACAAGGTATCCCATTTGTTTAACCCACAACACCTTGCACATCTTCTTAGAGGCAAAAATACAAGGTTTCCCATTTGTTGAACCCACAACACCTTGCACATGTTCTTAGAGCCAAAAATACAAGGTTTCCCATTTGTTTAACGCACAGCACCTTGCACATTTTCTTAGAGGCAAAAATACAAGGTCTCCCATTTGTTTAACCCACAACACCTTGCACATCTTCTTAAAGGCAAAAATACAAGGTATCCCATTTGTTTAACCCACAACACCTTGCACATCTTCTTAGAGGCCAAAATACAAGGTTTCCCATGTGCTTAACCCACAACACCTTGCACATGTTCTTAGAGGTAAAAATACAAGGTTTCCCATTTGTTTAACCCACAACACCTTGCACATTTGCTTGGAGGCAAGAAAATACAAGGTCACCCATTTGATTAAGCCATATACAAGGTCTCTTATTTGTTTAACCCACAACACCTTGCACATTTGCTTGGAGGCAAGAAAATACAAGATCACCTATTTGTTTAACTCACAGAAACTTGTGCATTTGCTTGGAGGTAAAAAATACAAGGTCACCCTTTTCTTTAACCCACGACACCTTGCACATTTTCTTAAAGGCAAAAATACAAGGTTTCCCATTTGTTTAACCCACAACACCTTGCACATTTGCTTGGAGGCAAGAAAATACAAGGTCACCCATTTGATTAACCCATATACAAGGTCTCTTATTTGTTTAACCTACAACACCTTGCACATTTTGTTGGAGGTAAAAATACAATTATTCAATCCACAATACCTAGTACCTCTGCACAGTGAATAAATATAATTATTAATTAAATTTCGAACGATCTTGATCAGCAAACAATATAAGAATAGGGTTTTTTTGGTTATCCGCACTAATAATCACTTTACCGATTGGCCTGGAGGAAAAAGTACAAGGTCCCATTTGTTTAACTCATAACACCTTGCATATTTCTGAACAGGCGGCAGCAGCGGCGATATGTTTTTATAATATAGAGAGATAATGTATCAGATTCAGTTTTCTTGTGGTCGAAAACATGAAGATACGCAGCGTTTGTAAACTTTCACACCATTGCAATTATCCGGCTACTTTTCGTTGACTGGATACCAACATACCCTCAAATTTCACCTTAACGCCGTAAATAATCTTAGCAAACCATTCGAATGTAAGATTTGTTTCGAGACATTTAGATGCGAGACTTCTACACTCGCATGAGTAAACTGTGCAATTCTGAAATATCTTTCACATGAATATCTATAAATTTTTTGAAGAACAGTAAAATATTTCAAACTGTTATTCTATTTTGTTTATAATTTTCATCGTGTAGAACTTCAAATTTTAACACGGTGCCATTTTCAATTCAGTTTTATCGCTGCTGAATCGTTCTTTCGACACTCCAATTATTGTTGTACTTTTCTCTTAGTAACTTCTTCTTATGAGTATGCGGATTCAACGAGATACCTGATTTCACAGGGTCACTGTCTTCGTGAATGGTTCTGTATATCCTCATGTATAATCCACATTACGCGATGATGAAGCGCCACGAGCTTTCAGCTCAATATATTCATCGTCGGCTGCTGCCGCTGCTGTTGCTGCAAGCGCCTCGTCGTGGCTCTACAGCTACTATCTTTCTTTTTGTCTTGTTTCGCAGATACGGATCGCGCGTATAAAAGTGTCGGTATATCGCCGTATAAACGGCTGAATATGACGTTTCCATTCTGTAATAACGCGGCGTTCGTTCGTCGTTTGGTGTATATATATCTCTTTATATGCACTCACACACACATATATTTAGAACTACGTTGAAAATTTTTTTAATAATACCCTCGCAACGGTTAATGCCCTCCGGCGGCTTAAAAAACCACCGCCATACAGTCGGGGCATCATTGCGTAATATGGCGTATAATGAATAGGCGAAATATCGCCGTGTACCAAAAGCTCCGTGTCTATAAAGCTCTTCGCTGTATCAGAGCTCCAATTTTCTTTTTCTATTTGAACGGTACAACATCCTACGTATCCACTCTCGCAATTTTTTTTTCTTTTTATTCATTCACAATCGAAACACGTGTTTTTCCTCGGAGCTTATTTTGACCATCTCCTCGCGCGCAGCTGCTGTTCGAGCGAGAGAGGCAGAAAAATATAGGTATATACGTATTATACGCGCAGAGCCCCGCACAGCTCGAATCGAGAGTCAAACTGCGAGATTTCCCCCGACGAACGAGAGATCCTCTCACGTTGGGCACGGCCCACGCGTCATGTACAGGTGCCGGAGCTTTTTTGTGCTTGCGCAGATACGTAAGAACAATCTTCGCTGTCATTCTCAGTCGATCCATGTTTTTATTAAAAGCTCGTTTTGCGCGCGTACAATTATTTTAACGCGCGCAGGATATTCGCTTGTTCTTGCTTCTTCTTCCTCTTCTTTCTCTTGTTATCGTACGCTCGAAATCGAGTTGAAAAATATATATTACAACATAGCGGCAGAGGCCAAGACAGATGTCTATGCGCCCCCGAAAACTTCTACACTCGAATTCTCGTCTTTTGAATCCGTTTAACTTGAATTTTCGGCTGCTATATACACCGGTCCTCCTCGTCGTCGTCAGTGTCTCTCTCTCTCTCTCTCTCTCTCTCTCTCTCTCTCTCTCTCTCTCTCTCTCTCTCTCTCTCTCTCTCTCTCTCTCTCTCTCTCTCTCTCTCTCTCTCTCTGCGTATACATTATACGCATAAACTTTCGGGGCTCTCTCTCGTGAACGTTTGTGTTCGGTAACTTGTCTTAATTAAAATTGTCTTATCGCCGCCCGGGTCCCGCGCTTAGAGAGAGAGAGAGAGAAACTTTCGTGGGCTGAGGTGCTGCTGCTGCTACTCGTGCCTGCCTGCCAATTTCGACACGTGGCTTGGACGACTACTCGACGACTAGTTATATCCCATATATACAACTTTCGACACCTGCGCGCGTATAAGCGAGCGGCATAATAAATTTATCGAACTCGGCGCTCCAAAAATGAAGAAGAAGAAGAAAAGAATAAGAAAAAAAGGTGGATAAAGAAAACGAAGAAGAGTGAAAAATTCATAATTACATATTCCTCGGAGTTTCTCGATCAAATTATACGAAACTCTAATAAAATGTCTCGTCGTCGTCGTCGTCGTCGTCGTAATACAAGACTGTACGTCGCCTAGTATAGTATCCGTCGTGTGCTTCGCTTACACACACACACACATGTGCTCCGGCATTTTATGCAACGTCAACTTGTTCTTTTCCGACTGCGCGCGATATATGCGTATTATAAAAAAAAGAGAGAGAGACAGAGAAAGAGATAGAAGCGAACTTTTCATTTCAAAACTTTGCAGGTAATTCCATCTGCTGTACTATAACCGTACGTACATATATATTCCGAAAGTTTTTTTCCAAACAATCAGCGCGCAGCGCTCGACGCACGCGGCGCGCGCTCGCGCATCCTCCTACCTATACCATACCATGTACCTACGCGATACGTACAGAAGAGCGAGCAGCTCAGCGCACACACACACACAAAAGACTCCGGAATGCGCACTCACCGCGGGGAGTTAATGAGCCACGTAGTAATTGAGTTGCGACCCCGAGACGACGTATACGAGAGACGCACCCGACGACGACTAGACATCGTATACGCGTTCTATTACCGCAAAAAAAAATTTTTTTTCCTCCTCTGCGACTCTCGCACATGTTATAACGTATATATATCTCGAGCGCGTGGGTGAAAAAGAATTTGCGGCTTCAACGTTATATTATGTACCGTACGCACGCACAGACGCCAACACACACTCGCACAGATTTCGGATCGTTAAATCGAATTTAATTAATAATCGATTTAATCATTCAATAAGCGGGAGGTGTGCTGCATTATTGGGCTTGGCCGGGGAGTTTATATTGATAATTATATGCGTAATACCGGGGGGCGTCAGCTGCACTTAGAGCGAGAGAGCCGATAGTAGCACCGCCGTGGCGCGTATACGAGCGCTCGCGCCGATTATACCGTACAGCGCCAGCAGCGGATGGCATGACAATAAGACAAAACGATATGTACACGAAATTCCTCGCGTAATCTTTAATTAAGCGGATTAATGCACACCGGTGGATGCAGCGCGCACACACACCCCTAACTGTAGCCATACAAAGACGCACACGCACACGCATACATACACTCATGGTAATTGGTCCAGCAGCAGCAACAGTCGAGAGTATATTCTATATAAGCGCGTACACATACGAGCTTGCACACGCGAGGTCCAGTATAACGTTTTACTCGTAAATTCTCGCATTGTATTGTCGGCGAGAGAGCCTGGCTTGGGCTATATAACCCGGGTATACGTACGCGGGGAGAGAACAGCAGCGGCACCAGCGGCCTTGGACAAATTTAATACCGGATGATCCTCGTGCATACTACTATACTAGCACCGCTGCTGCTGCCGCTACTCGTTTGGATTTACACTTGGATCGTGTCTCTAATTAATCGTTAATTACATACCTCTCGAATCGTAAAAGGTACTATATATAGAGAGAGAGAGAGACAGCGGTGTGGCACATGTGTGCGAGCACACGATTCATCGGGTTTGTTCTCGGCGTTGCAAGCACCGAGAGTGATAAGTGGAGCCTGCGGTTTTATAAAATGGGCTATAGAATGGTATTTAAACGCTTCCGCTTGAATCGCACGAGCGAGCGAGCGTAACATCGACTGCTCTATTATCGACGTTATACCACCGATTTTAACTCACGAGCACACACAGAAAGCGAGGAAAGGCGAGGAAGGAAATAATGAGGATTTTTCGGTTTTAACGTATAATTTTTACATTAAGCGGGAGGGAACTGTATGTATATCACGCGAATGTGTAAGCACACGCGCTAGACGTGTATAATATAACGTGAAAAATGGGCGAATAATTCGCTCGGCTCTTGGAAATTATCTTATATATGCATGACAAAGGATGGAAAAAGCTCGATGGAGAAAAAGAAAAAAAAGTATGCGAGGTTTTCGTATGTGTAATCGCGATATGTGTGTAGTAAGATAATTACCCTGCTATGGGAGAGATAATAAAATTACTCGGTTATTGCATGTTTTTTTCACACATGAATCTTCATGAGAGCATTAAATAATGTTGGCGTTACAAAACGGTTTTGCAATAATTTTTCACAGGTTTGTGAACTGAAAAGTTAAATTAATTATATCGCTCGATTTGATGGCATGAATTATACTAACACGTTTAGCTTCTTTCGATCGGTGTACATTTACAATTGTATCTTTGCTTAATCATTTGATGATTTTTTTATCAATAAAAAGAAGAAGTACAATGAGAAAAAAAGTAGGTGCTGAAAATATAAAGCGCCCAAGTAGATTTTACTTAGGCCCTTCTGCAACGAGGAATCGGTGATACTATACGATATTCTTGTATCTTATCGCTTCTCGAGAGTATCGACTGAAGTATCATATATGATCATTTTTATAAAGATAACTATCGATATTGACAATACATTTTTCCCCTTAGACACAATAACTAAATTGCAATTAGCTAATTTAATCCAACTGAAAATCATCGCTTGCAAACGATTTATGATTGATTTCATATATATAACCAATTCGTATTATGAAAAAAAACATTTTCATTTCGATGGTGTATCTTTTAAAATAACTAGTAACTTTTAGACGTGCTTTGCGCGCATCAGTTTTTCAGTCGTCCTTTGAAAAACTTGCTATTTTGACCGTAGATGTCACTCTATCCACTTTCGATTCACGTCAAAAGTCAGTCGACCAGTCGGAGACCGCATAAAATGGATTCACTTTCAGGTCCATCATTATTTTAAGAGGATCGACTAATCTTATTATATATCATAATTAAAGTTTAACCGATATTTTTTTACAATCATCATGTAAATTTTCTAAACAAACCACATCAAGCACTGAGAAATCCGAAAATTAAAATTTTCGAAATTCAAAACAAAAAATTGTTAATATTTTAGTTATGTATGAAACGTAATTGAAAGGTTTTCAAAATCAAGACAAAAAGGGAAACAATTTAAAATACTTTATTGATATTGTAAAAATTGAAAAGTATTCATGCGAATAGTTTTTATAAAAGTAAGGAACATATTCATCATAAGTGCAGAGCACATATTTATTGTAAATGCATCCAAATGTCTTGGAACATCTCATACTCGAAGAATTTGTTTCAATTATGTAGTTAATATATGAGTAGTGAATTGAACTTATATCGAAATGATTAGGAACAGAGCTAAAATTTGTAGAGTTTGCTAAGAGTATGTACTGAATTTATGTGAGTTTTGAGGTTACTTTTTTTTCCAAATGATTTGTGACAAATCTCACATTCAAAGGGTTTGCTACGATTATGCACTGCATCAATGTGATCTTTTAAGTGATGTTGATATCCAAATGATTTGCGACAATTATCACACTCGAAGGGTTTACTAAGACCATGTACTGTATTCATGTGTTTATTGAGATGACATTGGAATGCAAATGTTTTGTAACAATTATCACACTCGAAGGGTTTACTAAGATCATGTACTGTATTCATGTGTTTATTGAGATGACATTGGTATGCAAATGATTTGTGACAATTATCACACTCGAAGGGTTTACTAAGATCATGTACAACTTTTATGTGACGATTTAGTTCATTCTTTAGTCCAAATGATTTGTGACAAATCTCACATTCAAAGGGTTTGCTCCGAACATGTACTAAATTTACATGAGTTTTAAGATGATCTTTCCGTCCGAATGATTTATGACAAATGTCACATTCAAAAGGTTTGCTCTTATCATGTACAGCATTT
Organism: Trichogramma dendrolimi; assembly: GCA_034770305.1. Classification (NCBI taxonomy): domain Eukaryota; kingdom Metazoa; phylum Arthropoda; class Insecta; order Hymenoptera; family Trichogrammatidae; genus Trichogramma; species Trichogramma dendrolimi. The sequence goes on along the minus strand of JAPMIB010000031.1, from coordinate 68,629 downwards.
ATGTGAAGTTTCAGGGTTTTTTTGCGTCCAAATGATTTGTGGCACATCTCACATGCGAAGGGTTTATTGCGATCATGTACTGTACTTATGTGAGTTTTGAGGTTTTGTTTTTGTCCAAATGTTTTGTGACAAATCTGGCATTCAAAAGGTTTGCTCTTATCATGTACAGAATTTATGTGAACTTTGAGGTTTTGTTTTCGTCCAAATGATTTGTGACAAAAATAACACTCATGTGACTCAATTCTCTTGTGTATCGTACTGATATATTTTTTTAGATTCGCTTCTTCTTCATACGATTTTCTACGCATTTCACAGTCATAAGATAATTTAGTTTGAATAGTTTTTCTATACATTTTTACCTCCTTGCATTCATCAAATGTCAATCTGGAGTTTACTTGGAAATGACAATTATTATGATAATCAAAATTTTTCTTTAACAAAACTATTGGATGCTTTTCATTCAAGTAATTTGTCTCATTTTCGTTTTCTAATTTCACGATAGATAAATAACTTTGATTCTCAGTTTTACATACGGTTGTAGAAAAAGAGTTCAGTTCAGATTTAACATTTTTGCACTCAAAGTCAATGAATATATTTTCATTTATGTCATTGATTTGATTTTCATTTTCCAATTTCACAATAGATGAATAATTTGGATACTCAGTTTTGCAAATTGTTGCCGATACAAACTTCAATTCAGGTTTGCATTCACTTTTGCTCTCATAATCTATGAATATTTGTTCATCTAACTGTTCTTGTAGCGTCATAGCCTCATTTATGTGATTCGACTAAAATTACAATTCAGCAATAGTTTTTGATAATGAAAAGTAAGAGCATAATTCAAAACATTAAACTTACTAAAGATTAATCAAACGTGAATGTTTCAAAGTTGTTGGTTTCGCAAGAGTCCATAGAATTGAATTTGCAATCATCACCTGCACCTGGCCATGTATCTTTCGGCTCTTCTTTCATACTAAAGAATAATCAAGCTGGATGAGGCTGACCCTTCAAAAGGTATCATAGAATATGCATTCAAAATAGCTACCTAACTGTGTCCTTTCTGCTTTCCATATCACCGACTTTATAATATGTATATTTACGAAAAATTTGCACCATACATTAAGCCGAAAACTTTGAGGTTAAAACGCTTCATGTAGCCAACACTGTAACTAGATGTTGAGACTTATACTGTTTTTGGGATATTATTTGTAAACACTTGCTCACTGCAGGAATTTAGCTCTTCGCTAGTGACTGAATACACTACTCGTATATTAGCGAGATGATCCCGCGATTGTGATAGCTCCTCGGCGACATTTTCCCCCTCCATCGCTGGCTGGATATAAGCAATTATGTACTGCGATGCATCGAGTTTCGCTTCATACAGGCGCACAATTTTAGAAAATTCGATCTATATGTTCCATATTCATAAACCAACTTTTCTTATGGCCTTTAGTTAAAAGAACCCTTTTTAACGCATTTATTTAATCAATAATAAACAAAACAAAACCTCTTTACATTCGAAATTCACCATTTACCATTTTTACTCACTTTCCCAGGTGGAGTCTACTTGTACAAAGTTGAATCAATTCCAGGCAATGCCAACCTTTTTACCTTAGTAGAATTTACGTAGGCGTTTAAATACATTTTCAAATTGTTCTGTGCCAGAAATACTAATTTCTTACGTATTACTCACGGTGATGAAAAAAGCTGAAACGCACACACAAAAAAAGAAATCAAATCTTTTGTGCAAGGCTGTCCTCGTCGACCGCGTGCAATAAAACAAATGCTCAATGGAACGCGTCTCGAGCAAGAAAAAAAAGCTCGCATTGATCGCGTTATACTACTGTATACAAGCTCGGCGCACGAGAGACACACACCATACCGCATCGACCCAACGAAAAGTTCGTGTCGTGTTTTATGCTTTTTGAGATGCTTGCCGCTCGAGTTTGTTATATGCGCACTCCACCAATCGGCGCGGCTCCACTCGGGCCGACGACGTGCACACGCGGAGCAGCACATCTTCGTCGCGCCTTCGCTTTTCCCATTTAGAAGAAAGCCATTCGTTTCCTGATATATAGGGTGGGTCGTCTTCGAATATGTCGCGCACGTGTTCGCGCGAAGCCGGAAATTTTTTCAAACAAGTGCAGATTGTTTTCGATCCGCGTATTATCCGGAAGCGATATTTTCAACGCTAGCCGTCTAATCGATCGAGTAAACGTAGAGAAACACTTGCAAGATCTATGAAAAAAAAGCTATTACTTCGAATACAAAGTGCAAGAATCTATGCTCATCCACTTCAATTTTTTTCTTTCATCGTCGATCTTCTCTCGAACCACGTCTACGTCACGCACAAAAGGTCGCCCAATCGGTCACGCGTTGCTCTCTTTTTTTTTCTTTCTTCTCTTTCTTCTCTTTCTCTCTCCGTGTGCAGGAGTGCACTCGCGCGAGGGGCAACGAACTGCACAAATGCACACTTGTTAAAGGGTTATATACGTCTGTGCGCGCGTGCCGTCGTCGTCGTCGTCGTCGTCGCAGCCGCCGCCACCACCGCAACGCGTCAATGAGCCCTCGAAGGAAGTGGAATAAGCGCCGTGGCGCACACAGCCTCTTACGCGCACATAATACGTAGCACTACGCAGCGCGGTATATACAGTGAACTCGTGCAAGAATAAGCTCATTCTTTTCCAAACAATAAACAACGATGCTCCGTGCTCACTCGCTTCGACGACTCTATGCGCGCGCGAGGATTACTTTGTTGTACACGGAGTACGCAATATAAAGGTGCGAAAGGACGCGTCGAAAGCTATATGCGGAGAGATTAAAGGATGTAAATTTTTTCGAAAAATCGACGAATCGCGAGGGAATATACTAATTATTGAGGAAAATTGTGTAACTAGGCTTACCAGTTAGCTACTTTGAATATTATAATTTATTATTTCAAGCATCAAATCGTTCGAGCAACAAAGTTCAGTCTTTGTAAATGCAAAATGGGAGGCGCTCCGCTTGGAGAGTAAACAACTTTTTACTCGAATTAATTTGCAATGATTAACATATTTTTTAGTGATATTTTCATAATGAATTATCTCAAATTAAGCTGGTAAAACAGTTGAAGGAAAGATTACAAGGAAAATGTTAAAGGAAAGTTAATAGGAAAGATTAGGCTTTTATGATATTATATTATGAAGAGTCATAAAAACAAAGAAAAAAAAATACAATCAATTAGCAATCAAAATGTTGAAATGTAATATTTGTCTTAATTGTTTAATAAATAAAAATAAATATCGCAAAATTAAAGAATATATCGCCACGCCGAGCGCGATGCTGGAAAAAAGCAAAAAAGTACACAAAAAAAAAGATCCGACGAGGATGGGATTCGAACCCACGCGTGCAGAGCACATTGGATTAGCAGTCCAACGCCTTAACCACTCGGCCACCTCGTCCTTGCGAAAGCTAGTGCAGAAATTCGCGTCGTAAATTCGACCCAGTTTTTCGCAATCGAAATCGAATCGAGGAAATTTGGAGGAAATTTCGGAAAATTCTCACGTGCGCGATCGATTCCATGATCTTGAAGTTGCAATAAAGTGTCAACGAAGCAAAAAAACGTGCTACGCATTAGCAAGAAAACTATCATAGTAAACCAGTTATTCCGCTGCTATTAACTCTACTATACTCTGTATTACATAAAAGTTTGTACCGCGTAAGCGATATCTTGTATACGCGCTCTAATGCGTACAAATGACACTTTTCAACTCTTCGCAGCATACAATATACCAATTTTAGCGACAGTAGCAGCAGCAAAAATATAAGAAAAAAAAAACAGAAGACCCGCAACAGATCGATGAGTTGATCCGTCGAAGGTATTTATCTGCTGGAGCATCTGCTTCTGCCGCCGCCGCCTCTCTAAATTATGCGCTACATTTGCTTCAGCCTCGGTACAGCAACACAACCCTAAATCAGCTTTTCTTTTAAAACCCGAGGGTGAAACCGAAAAGATGAGAGGGATGATGCTCCGTGAAGCGCTGCGCGTCGAGAGTACGACGACCGACCGACACGGCGCCTTTGATACTCTGCTTTTCTACTGCTGTTGCGTGCACAGCACACGTATAAGTCTTGAGCAGACTCTCTCTCTCTTTTTCTCTCTCAGTAGTGCAGTCCTCCTCTGCCATTCTCTCGGTCGTTCCTTGTTGTTGATATTTTTAATTCTTCGCCGCTCGATCTCGTTTATTGTAATACGTCGGTTCCCGCGGCCGCCGTCGTCGTCGTCGTCGACGAAGGTATTGTTTGAAGTTTGGCATTGAAATTGATACAAAGCAGTTCTACAGCTAGCTCTGCACGATATACATAAAAAAATTCACGATGAAAAAGTCCGTGTTTTTTTTTTTAAATACATCTTTTATTCATAAAAAGTTGTACAACGTACTCTTTACTTCGTTGTCGCGATGTAATGTATCGTAATTGCTATGTACAAGCTGGCTAGTAAAAATTCTTCTATTATTCTAAAATTACAAATCAAAACTTTACGGGCCCTGTGAACGTGATATTTTTTTTTTATTTATTCAAAACGTATAGTTTCTTTCGGTGCCACCTGACTTGTGTTTTCTCTTTTTATTTATGGTAAAGCTGTGAGAAGTGCGGCGAGCTTTGTAATAGAGATAACCGCCGAATGCCGTTAAGCACAGGCCAACGATAATCTGTATCCAAATCAGATAACTGCAAAAGTATCAAAATTATAAATGAAAAAAGTCACTCTGACGTTCGGTTATTGAGAAAATTTTGCATTATATACTTACGCAGATACGGTCAGAAACAAAAGTGACATCTTGATTTTGGCCATCAAATCTTCCGGCAGCACTACCCCTTCTTCCACCCAGAACAGAGGCAATAGAGCTTCGGAGAAATTATGCATGAGGCGTAATTTATCGACTTTATGTACCATCATATTATACTGTAAACGTTTTCTCGCGTTCAAAGGAGTTCCAGTGATTGGCTCGAAGTCAACGATTACTGCATGCTCATCCTATTGCGTCACATAAATCTTTCGTTATCAAAGATAATAGATAACGAAAAAAAAAGATGTGAATGAATAAATTTAAAACAAGTATATGAACCTTGGATGGATCGAGACCATCGACCATTTGCAGATATTCCGGATCGGCGAGATAGAAATGAGGATGAGAAGCGACTAGGGGAACTTCTACGCACTTGAAAAGATCCATGACTCCAGCTTTGAGACAATTATCCGGAGAAGGACAGTAACATCTTTGGGAAGGATCTGTATTCGGATCGCCTAAAAATATACACCGTACCGATTCGTTGGCACACCTGCGAAATCAATAATTTACCGGCAATTTTATTATCTCCTCGATCTGCAACAATGTCACTGCCTTATTATTTTACCTTCGACCGAGGATATTTCCTCAAAAGTAGCCGACAGACTGCGACAGAGCTCCGGCGAGAAGCTCACCACGTTCTCGGTCTCGAAGAGTTGAGGGTGAAATATCGTGCCATCGGTGCCGTTCAAAGTGTCGCAGTACGTATCGTTCCACTTGGCTATATTCGTTTTTCCATCCCACTCGGTTACCAGGCCGATCTCGTTCAGAACCTCGATGCCGCGCTTCACGCGAACTCGTTTTTTCACCGCTGTATCGTTTCTCTGTGGAAAATTTAAAGACCAAAAAAAAAAAGTAAAAAGAAAAAAGGAAAAAATAGTCGATCAATGAAACGAGATCAGTTCAATTGTAACGTCGGAATTTTTGGGTGGAGAAAAAAATGTTATTGTACCGCTCCCAACAGTGAAAATCTGTACCTATCGGTACCATCCGGCACGAGAGTGCCCTCGGCCTGTTCTTTGACGCGGCTGCAGACCGCAGTCCCGGCGAAATCCTCCACCGTGCAGTCGACGGGCAGGCCGTTGAACAGAAAATCCATAGCCGTCATTTTTTGAAACAAAGAGGTCGGATGCTTGAAAATGCTGTCGATCGCTTTATCTGTACATTGCGGGGTAGGAAAAAAAGAACGCGGAAAATTGTAAAAATTGTTGTAGAAATCATGAAAACAACACACACGGAAAAAAAGCGGGAAGCATATCAAATTTCCGCGCGGTGTGCGTAGCGCGTAAAAAAAAACTATATCACAGTAGTAGTGGTGCATGAGCGCTTACTAGCTAATGCCATGGACTTTGGCATTGTTCGAGAGACGGTCATGGCCAGGCTCAGTATGAACAAGTGAGGCAGAACTAATTCTTCGTTTCCAGTCAGTCCCTCGCTTTTCTCCGGCACGAAAATCCATTTGTTCTTCAAGGCGTACTCGACCGAGTCGTCTTCCTCGCGATCGGCCAGATCGACTTTTTCCTGCCACTCTCTAAATTGTCATTTCGACGCAGAGTCGCAAGGATTCAATAAATTTACGGCAGTTGAGTTATATTGTTAGAAATTGCGAGAGAAAAAAACTTACTCGAAAAAGTAGGGGCCGACTTGCTGCACTCTTGGTTTTTCTCCTTTCTCGATCTCGTCGGGATTTGTTATGTTAAATAAAAAAACTTTGAACTCGAGGGCAAATGGAAATTTGCTCCAAATATCCCTCATCTCTCCGCCCTCTTTCAAGTTAACTTGCTACAAAAGATTATTTATATAAAGTGCAGGTATTTTTTCATTTAATTAAAACTTTGATCTAACGCGCGTGAAAGGGCAAAAGTTACGCGCAGCGCAGTACTTCTCGGCTTTGTGCATGTGTAACAAAAAAAAAGTTTCAATTTATACAATTCGTTTCAAAAAAAAGGAAAAAAAAACAGTTTTTTTCTCTCTACTACTCGACGCAAAAACTTTTAATTTGAAGAAACAAAGGATGAAATTTCAAACGATTATGTAACGATAAAGAAAAAAAGGAAAGAAACTTACTGCGTGAGTTTGTTGCTCCAAAAGCATGGGAAAGAAGACCCATCCGACCAAAATACCGAGCACCACCGTGGATATACCGGTAAAGGTATACTTGAACGGCCGATCGATTTTGAACTTCATTTTTGCTAACGAGATAGTCTTTGGTTTTCTTCAAATTATGTCTATAATTCGCTCGAATTGCGTCAATCACTCATTTTCGGGTAAAAAGAAGCGCACAGAACTTTTTTGCGTCTTCTCGACCTTGATACACGAGTATTGATGGCACCGCGTGAGCGCACTCATGTTTCTGCCGCGTCGCGAAGAAATTGTCACATATCACGAGGACGACGACGCGCTGCGGCTAAGTATGATGCTGCATTTGTCAAGACTACGAGGCATTTGATACATTTCGAGTATATAGTAGGTAGGCTCTGGGGGCCGAGTGGTAGTAATGTTCTTTTGCCATCGGTTTTTTTTCTTTTTCTTCCTCCGCGTCTCTCTCTCTCTCTCTCTCTCACCTATACGTAGAAGTGATGTAAGGCTTTGTCGTATTTTTAGCGGCGTAAGAGATAGAGACACACGTTGGGGAATTACGATTCCGATGTAACGACGTTTCGGACGTATCATCGTGGCAATCATGTGTAATTATTTTTTCAAATCGTTTTTTTTGTCGCAGATTTTTTCGGATTGTACGCGCGTGCGAGCGTTTTACGCTCTCCGGTCGCGTTCATTTTTTTTCGACCGCTGCGCGTGCACACACAGATTGAAAAATAAACGTTTCTTTCGTGGTTGATCTTCATATACGTGCGACGGAATTGACATGTTGTTCGATTCGCATACGTGTAATTAATAAAGCCGCGCGCGTTCATTGAAATTTATAACCAACACTTTTTTCTCTACCACGGCGTGGATATCGAGTGAGCTTGTATTTTTTTTGCGAAAAAATGTAAATGGGAAACATTGACTTTGATCGGATCGGGTATCAATGAAAACAAGAACAGCGCCGTTTCGTTAAAGCAAATGTAAAATATATTTTATTTCAAAATAAACATTTTTTTTTTATACATAAAGAATAAGTCATGAGTAATTTCCTCGCATTCGGTATATCGAGACACGTCTCAATTAATTCACGTGTCGGAGTTCAATCGAGTACAATTTAAATTTATAATGTGATACTAACTATGTATTATATGACATTGGAATAATAAACTAATTAGTGTCGCATGATAATTGAATATTAACTGTCTTTTGTTTTGTATGTAACAGGCTATTGTCACTACGCAAATAGACGTACATGGAGTTGAAAGTTACAAATTAAGAGCTACCTTTTCATACAAATGCATCAATGTAACGTGATATTTATCGTTATAATATAAAGAGAGAAAAACTAGACGCGTTATTCTGAGAGTTTTAAAAATATAAATCGCTTCGGATTCTGCATAACACGAGGTAATAGTTAACTTTAATTAACATTATAATTATATCCGTATACTATTCTACGTAGAAAAATATTTTGATTAAATGAAATATTATGTCAAGTTTTAACAACAATTTACTCTTCGAGATCTATACTTCTTCCTTTCATTCTTTTTTTCTTGACTCTCGTCGAATTATTTAATCGACCATGACCGGTACTCGCACCGAGTGCAGCGAACTCACGTTCAGGGGCGCGATTTTCTCGGTGCTGCCCGGCTTCGTGCCGTTGGCCTCGACCTTCTCGATCTCGCCGGCCTTCCTCTGACCCTGGTAATAAAGATAGCCGGCGAACGCGCACAAGCCCAGTCCGCCCAGGACCATCATCCACTTCACGTACTTGACGATCTTCACCATGGTGTGGCCCATCTTGACCTGCTTGAGCAGCCAGTCGGGCATCACGACGCCCTCCTCGACCCAGAACAGCGGCAGCAACGCGTCCGGGAAGTTCTTCATGACTTGAACTTTTCGACCTTGGTGATGAAGATGTTGAACTGGAGGCGCTTGCGAGCGCTCAGAGGCGAGCCGGTGAACGGCTCGAAGTCCAGAAATATCCCGTGATTCTCCTGTGGGCGCATGCGTGTATAATCGTTTGATTTTCGTGCGTTTGTACAAACTCAATACCTCGGAAGGATTCAGGCCGTCGACCATGCTCAGGTACTCTTTGTCGCCGAGATAAAATGCGGATGCGACGCGACCATGGGCGCGCCCAGGCACTTGTGCAGATCCATGACCCCGGCCTTGAGGCACTTGTCCGGCGCAGGGCAGTAGCATCTCTGCTCGGGGCTCTGCTGGGGATCGCCCAAAAACGCCACGTATCGATTTGTCTTCAGACCTGTCACGAGCACACAGAATCGCGATCATCGTTATTTTGATAAGAGAAAAAAAAGAAGAGGCATCGAGCTCCTTTCCCACCCGCCACGCTGGTGTGCTGCTGAAAGGTCGTGCTGAGGCTGCGGCAGAGATCGGGCGCGAACGACACGACGTCCTCGTTCTCGTACAGCCACGGATGGAAGATCGTGCCGTCGGTGCCGTTGAACCGGTCGCAAAAGTCGTCGTCCCACGTCGATATGTTGGCCTTGCCGTCGAACCCGACGACCACGCCGACGTCGTTGAGCTTCTTGATGCCTCGCAGAACGCGCACGCGCTTCGTGGCTGGAGTGTCGTTTTTCTGGAATGCATAAAAACGAATAGTACAGATGTATCGGAGTAAAAATTATTTGTTAAGTTCAAATATATCATTTTCATGGACGTCTGTACCGGAATATTAGAGTACGCATACTTTTATGACGTTTTACAGTATATTTACTTTAAAGTTACTCTCAAAAATCAGTGATTTTTATGTGAAAAATAAAGTACTAGATTAATGAAACGGTACTAATATTAAATGTAAAGTAAATATACTGTATAGTTATTTGACCGACATGTGAATTTTCAAGTACAGACTTGAATACGACTGTTATTTTGTAAAATTTAATTGCAATACTTTCATTAAAAATAAAGCAAAATGATTGAAAAATATAATATATTAGTGTACGGAGGACTGAGGCAATCAATTTTTTCAGGTACTTAGTAGTTCATAGGTTACCGCTAGGTGGCGCATGACCGAATTCGTAAAAACCAAAAGAGAAAGAGCAACGTTTTTGCATTAAGTAGGAGCGCATCAATAAAGTGTACTTTAACTAAAAATAATGAAAAAAATTGCAAAATTGCGTAGTAATTTTTTTCATGAAAAAATAGCTGGAAAAGCAGTAGGCTTTACGTTGAAAGCTTCTCGGTGTTTGCTACTTATTACATGCGGAGAGTATTATATACCCACCGCTCCGAGGAGAGAAAATCTGTACTGATCCGGGCCTTCGATTTGCAGGTTACCCAGCTCGGCCTGCTTCTTGAGCTCGGCGCACACGGCGCTGCCGGCAAAGTCCGACACTCGACAGTCGATCGGCAGCCCGTTGAACATCAAGTCCATGGCCTTCACCTTCACGAAGACGTTCGAGGGATTCTTGAATATGCTGTTAACGGCTTTGTCTGCGCGAGAAAGAGAGACAGGGTACGAGTTAAAAAAAAAAAGAAGGAAAAATAGAAATTCGGTAATTGTATATCGCGCGACGTGTACTTACTCACGACGGGCAGTGCAGCTGGTTTGTCTCTCACGGTTCCCATGACCATGACGAGGATGAAGACGTGCGGCAGCATGAGCTCCTCGTCGCCGGTCAGTCCCTCGCTCATTTCCGGCACGAAGATCCATTTGTTCTTGATGGCGTACTCCACCGTGTCGTCCTCTTCGCGATCTTCGAGATTCACCTTTTCTTGCCATTCTCTGTCGTAAATGTTTTTTTTTTTTTTTCATCATTCAAATTCACTTTTACAAATGCTATCGTATGAATTTTCATATATCTCACTCGAAAAAGTACGGGCCGACTTGATTGAGTATCGGCTTGGCTCCGTTCTTGATCTCCTCCGGATTCGTGACGTTGAACAAATAGACTCTAAACTCAAGTGCGAACGGAAATTTGCTCCACAGGGCGCGGGTAGGGCCTCCGTCCTTCAACGCTATTTGCTGCGCGAAAAAGTGAACGAGAGAAAAAAAAAGTTGATTAAAATGTATCCATGCCACGCGTTCGACATACGAATCTCTTCGACAAAAAGTTCAAGGAGCTCTCCAAGCAAAGCCCGAGCGATAGTATATAATGATAATGATAGCGTTTATAACAAATTAATTCTATAGCCAATTCTCGCCGCGCGCCGTTAGCCGCGTTGCCGCCCTCGAGTGTCGCTACTCGACACTGTCGAGTTTGATATATATATAAAAAAAAGTTAGTATGTAAGAATATATAGTATGTATTTCCAACACCTGCAATCGATGCGATATTATTATACACGTACGTCGCTCTGCAAAATATGTGTACGGCTGCGCCGTACACATTCCAATATTCCAATAGTAAAAATTCCACGCCGACGTTTTGCATTATCATTACGTTTATTATTAAGCGAAACAAGCGCGTCGTTTGCATTATATATCGTTGTACCTTCTTCAAAAGCGCGCTCCTTTGACGCGCTCTTAAATATTCGTGAAAATATAATTTTTTTTCAATTAACTCGATGAAATTTTTATGAGAGATTCTTCAATATTATATGTATTTCATTTAGGACGCACGCAGCAACGGCAGCAGCAGCAGCGGAGTTGCGTATGATTAAAAAATTTTAATTCGGCGCGTATGACGTAGCTGCCTCCAAAAACACTTTTTATTATTAACCCTGGCGAGCTAGGAAACGTTAATCTATTTTATAATCTGTATCTCTTTGACACGGGGCTTACTGGACTGACTCGGACTCGTGGATACCCTATCAGGATGTATAATATTGTAATTAAGTATGCCTAAATTTTGCTCATAATTCAAAAAATGAAGAAAAATAAAAACCCGAATTCATTTATTAACCCGTAGAGGAACGCAGGTGCTGAGTTCATTTTCATCGAATAATCGCATATAAATTCGAAATAATTTTTCAAAATAATTAATGTGTCGATGATAAAGCTTAGTTTCGACTTGTTCAGAAAGAAAAAAAATTTCAAATAATAATGGAAAAAAACTCGATTTTGTCAACTTGAAAGGCATCGTTACGCAGTTTTATTTTGAATAGGACGACAAACACATCTAATCTCAATCTGAAATCTGTACGTTGAACCGTAAAACACATCTAAATCCATACGAGGTTAATCGCGCGAAGTGACTTCGACACACGGGAAACTTTGAAGAGCAGTTCATCACCCCTGAGTACTTGACTCGTGTTATTTTTTTCGAAGCGTTACTATTGTTTGCTTACTAATTAGATCAATTTTTGTTTTCAAGTTCTTTTCTGTTTTTCGAAACAGCTTACATGTATATTATAACTCACTTTGTGAATCATGGTTTTCAAGAGCATCGGAAACAGCACCCAGCCAAACAGGACTCCGAAAGTGAACAGGCTCACTCCGCCGATACCGAGCTTCATCATCCTCTGCATTTTGACACTTTTTTTTATCAATCGACCGATGGAATAATCCTTGACGAATTTAAATATCTTGGATCGTTTGAAAAGGTCCACGATATCGTCGACTGCTTTCGCACCGATGATTTTAGCAATTTTGAATTTCGTGCAGTCAAATATCCCTTAGATCGTGTGTGCTCTAACTCCTATTGTCTCTATCAAACTACTCGAGCTCGAGGCTTACGCGAGAATGATCGACTTATGAAGCTCATAAGCTTTTGCATATTACATATTCCGTTTGTCTTTTATTATTGTGTTCTAACTGGATAGTGGGTGTGATGGCGAGAGAGAGAAAGAGAGAGAGAGAGAGCGATACGATGCGCGCGACTATGTTGCGCTTTCGATGCGCGCGTATTTATTATTACCATTGACCCTGATAACGAGTCGCGCTCGTGGTGCGCATATATTGTATGCATGTGTACGAGAAAGCAGCAACTCTGTGTATCCGAGAGTCTATAAGACACGATGAGCTTTCATACACGCGTTGCACATTTTTACACCCGAGGCGTCTACGTGGCCGATGCATTCGAGACACACGTAAGTCTCAATCTTGCGTTTCTTTATTTTCCTCCTTTTATTTTGATTCCTCGCATAAGGCGGCTCTGCGATGACGCTACGTTCGATTGAAATTAATTGCATTTATTATCGATTGTTGCAATGATGAAATCAGGAGAGCTAGTTTGCTAATATTCATACCAAAATGAAGAAAATTTGTCGTTTCTTTTTTTAAAAGATCGAAGTATTGTGTCTTTAAATGTACAATGTACTCTCAACACACCCTCTTTTTATATTTGTGGTGATTCATAATAATAACATTTCTCTATGTGAAGAAGCTATTTGACAATGAATTGTTATATATTCTTATATTCATCGCCCAAATCCTGCACGAAATCGTTTCTCTCGAAATTTCGTTACATTTTCAAGCAGCGCAACATTGCAAATGTCTCGATCTACGTCGTGTATACATCGTGGCTCTCGAGCCTGCACATTTTGTACGTATACACATTCACCACCCACACACACACGTAGGCTTGTACGTATACAGCTCGGTGAATGATGAGAAACTCGAGGCAAGGCGTCGAAATTCATGTATATTTAAGTAGATAATTTGCCGCTAAATATCGATCAGCGCATTATATACACTTGAGACTTGGACAACGACGAGAGATGCTAGGCCGTACAATACGTGTTGCCGTCACACCGCACGTACATATAAACATGCTCTTGTATGTGGTCAATGTCTCGACACTCATTTTACACCCGTGTCTGCTGCCTATACAATATCATCGTACAATGTGTCGAATAGAAATTCGCTTCGATGCGAAAATATTTTATTATTTTATATCGCGCCGCGAAGCTTTTTATTCCAGAGTCACGGCTTTGATATTTCCCGATATACTTTTTTTATTATATATAGGCGTCGATCGAATATGGCTCGCGACAGCTCACAGAGCACGTTGACAGTAATTAGGCGTGCCGCTGGCATTTTCCACCTGTCCGGATACACTCGACACACAGGCGTATAGATCGTATATAGAGAATGAAAAAGTAAAGGGAAGAAAAGAGATCTCTCTCTCTCGTTGTGCTCGTCGAGCTTGACGGCGTACAAGATGAAAAGGAAAATGACGCGCGCTACGAGAACGAAAGAGTGGTAAAAGCTTTTCGCCCACCGATCCTCTCTCACTATTCAGGGGCGGGGGTTAGAGAGGGATTTTTAGTGGGCACACGGGGGCTGAAATAGAAGCAGATGGAGAGAGAGAGAGCGAAAAAAAAAGAAAAACTCGTCGTACAGAGTCCATCGCGGGCTAATAAATCCCAAGCGTAGCAGTGGTGGCCTTCGCGCGCGCGCGCGGCGCCAAGATCAGCCTGGTGTGAAAAAATCCCTCTTTTTTTTTGCTCTCTCTCTCACTAGGCTGCAGTGCGCGGGCGAGCGAGCGTCAATTAGACTTTATTGCCAGCGCGTTGATGGGTTATACACACTGCTGCTGGTGCAGTACTAGCTCTCTCGTGCGCAGCTATACCTGGGGCCCCATTACCTTGATTAATAACGTTTAAATGCCCTTAGATTGCAATATTACTCTCTCTATATATAACTCGTATAATATAAGAGTGAAGTAAGATGATTTTTTTTCTCTCCATCTCTTACTCTTACTTTCTCTTTCTCTCTCTCTCTAATCCTCGACATTTTATCTTGAAATTGCATGTCGCCAAGGTAGTATTAGTACATACTCGTCGTCATTACCTTACATATACACACCATTGTAAATGTATACGCATGTGTAGCGCCACATACTCTACTATATTCCATACATGGGCAGATAAAAAGAGAGATAATCTGGATTAGCGTCAGAGTTATGTGTGTGCGCGCGGGCTCGTGTGCCCATCGAAGATGAGGAGATGAGAGCTCGAGCGAGCGAGAAAAAAAAAGCCCCCTAACATTTGATTTGAGTTACGCTCACGCGAGTGTACGTACGTACGTACGTAGCAGTACTGCTTCCAGTATAGTCGCTGCCGCCTGTATATGACTCAATAGACTCCGGCAAGTATGAAATGTGATTGAAAAAAGGGATTTCAAGTGTATATACGCGCGAGTGTGTATAGGCTCTTTCGTCAATTGATTTTGCTGCTGCCGCTGCGAGTGGATCGTCTCTCGAGCGATAGACGCAGGGCAGGAGTATAAACGAATATAGAGAGACGAACGTATTTATTTATTATTATACACACACACTCATTGATCATCAAGAAACTATTCAACGCTCGCAAAAACTAATCTCTTTTCTCTCTTTTCAGCTTGACTGCAGCAGCAGTAGCGATCGTTTCGAACATACGTACGTATAAATTTTCTTACTCATCTCTTCCTTTTACCCTGTTTCCTTTTTTTTTTTTTACGTATTTTAGTTTCGAACGTTGACAAAGTATATACCGATGCAATATAAACTTCTCAAACTGCGAGCGGGTGGGCGAGTTATGCTCGCACAGCAGAGAGAGAGAGAACTCGACGAGTCGTCGTCGTCGTCGTGTGCCGAGGCGATGTGCGAGAGTTAATACGCCGCGACAGGCCCGCTCGTTCGTGTACAATTGTACATATAGCAGCGGAGCGCGCTACTTTCGAATTAATTAGATATTATGTTTCTCTCTCTCTCGCTTTCCGTACTTCACTGTCTATGCTAGAGTGAGGGGCGAGGAGAGCTTTAACGATGATTAAAAACACGCGTGGAAAAGTCAAGCCGAGAGGGAGACGAGAAAGCTCTCCGAGGTTTGCCGCTGCTGCTGTTATTGCTGCTGCTGTGCTTTTTAATGCAGCAAACTTCGTCTATATACCTGTGGTGCAATCCTGATCTAGTCAAGTACTATACGCATTCCTTATAAAAAATTCCACATCGATGAGAAGTTATTTTTTCTTTTCATTTTCAATGATCATCGTTATGCTACGCTCGACTTTTGACAAAGGTAAAGAACCGAAAACAAATACCCAGGTACTATATCGAGGGCAAGAAATAAATAGCGTTGACATATCGCAGTTTAGGAAGTCAAAGCACGTCGATCCTCGAGAAAACACCAACTGTACTTATACATATATCTATAGTATATTATTTGTACTGCAGGCAGAGCAGCACAACCGCCAAGCCCGACGTGCGGCGCGCTCGACTTTCGTCTTCTTCTTCTTCTTCTTCTTCTTCGTCTCTTTTTTCCCCCTTCATCATCGCGCTGTACGTACAGCCTATATATTCCATCTCTTATTTCTTTAATTTTCCCTTTTTTTTTCTCTCTCGGTCGGTTTCTCTGTACATCTCCAACCGAGCTCGAGCCTCGATTCGTTATAACACCCCCCGGAAACCTACTGACTCTTTATGAAGACGGATTTTCACGCAATTAGATGAAAAGTACCCGCTCGTGACTTTTAATTCTTGCCGCGCGTTCTTCTCTTTCTTTCTTTTCTTTTTACCCGGGCTTCTTTCTGCTCGCTTTGCTTCCAACCCAAAAGCTTCCAACGAAAATTTAATAAAGCTTTATGTATCGCCACGCGCGTACAGTCCTGGCCAGCAGCAGCAGTACCAGGCATATTTACTGCTTTACAATTTTGCTTTTTTATTTATTAAAATGAGTTTTTAAGCCGCTGAGCCGTCGTCGTCGTCGTCGTCGTAGTCTTCGTCATCGTCTGCGACGCGAAATTTTCGTGTTTTGTCTTGGGCGAGCGGCCGCGTTTAAGCCTCGTGTATATACAGACGCGCACACAAACATACGATACGCAGAGGCGCCAGAGGGAAAGAGAGGCTGTATACAGAGAGCGAGAGTATTTGCCACTGGCCGAAGTAAAGAGAGAGTGAGAGAGAGAGAGACCGTATCAGCTCACGTCGCGCATTATCAAAAGGGAGTTTGAAAACTACGAGGAGAGCAGAGCAGCAGCAGCAACACAGGAGGACCATACTACAGGCCAGACATGCGAGACAGTCGAGCTATCCTCGCGTTAACGCCGTCGGCTTTCGGTATATAACACGTATTCTCTTCTACTATAGAGCATTGAGAAACTTATGGCATCGGTTACCGTTTCTATATACGTATATTATAGCTGCACACGCGCGCATATTGTTGTGCGTGATGTAGATATGTAACGTGCCAACAACCATTAGCATATAGATCCCCGGCGTATCGCCGCGCGTACCTCGCGTAATCGCGTTAAAATCTCGCGCGGAAAGCTCACGACGCGATACGGCGAAATTTCGAATCTCGTGCCCTGCTGCTGAACATACGCGTGCATCGAAGAGCTCGACGTATAATAATGTACGCTCTATAATATTACTAAAGTATTATTTCGCGACTCGAGCTCCCGGTAAATACAATAAGCGAGTCTTTCTCTCTTTACTGCGAGCTCGAATTCATATTCGCACATGAATTATTTATATCAGCTGCTACTGCTGCTGCTGCTGCTGCTGCTGCGGCGACAGAGACTTTGACGTATAACGCCATAGGCCCTCGCGTAAATTGGAATGAAAAATTTCGCGAGCCGACTTATGGCCCCGCACTTTCTCTATAATATATATGATGTATTTCCCGGAGTGCGATGTGACAAAGGTGAACCTGCCTTGCCTGGCGTGCGTGCGGAGGCGCACTTTATATACTCGAGAATATATATATAAAATAATAGGGGGGGCTGCCCGTGCAGCAACAACAACGATGAAAAAAAAATCTTCTATTTTTTATTCACCAGTGCGATATTTATCATATATATTCTACTTGCCGGTCGAGAAAGGACGACGACGACGACAACGACGATGATTCGAATGGCTTTTCCGTTTGGCGAAACGAGCACTTCGCAGCTTCTTTCGCTCGTTTATGGTCATTAAGTTTTATGACGAATTAGGCGCTGCTGACTCGCGACCTCCTACAGCACAAGAATAAGAATAAGAAAGAAAAGAGGGCAGAAGAAAATCTAAATATTACAACTTCCTTTCGATAATTTAAAAGCAAAAAAGATATAAAGCCCGAGGTATATAGTAGTAACGAGTTCGTTGCGCCTATTTCCTCGGCGATATAAATGTGCCTTCGATAATATGTACTCGAAACCCCATCGAACGTCGTGCGCAGCACAATGTGACGATGATTCGCTCGACCGTCCCCCTACCCATCTTTTTCTTTTTCGTTTTTTCAATTTGCCGCACGTTCGACTCGTTGCACACAGAGAGATATATGTATAGATATTATAAAGAGGCATAAATACTTCCGGTTACACGGAAACTAGGGACACTGCTGGTATATATATATATATATGTAAGGGTAAGTAAAATGACCTTAACAATGATTTTGCCTCGTATTCGCTTCACGTACATTACAATGTTATATACATTTGTGTACGTTTTGGGCGCGACTCTATATTCCTATATATAATACGTGTTCACTCGTCGTCGAAAAAGCGAACCGAATATAGAATATATACGTATACGTTTGTGTCAAATGTGTATGTACGTATAGGCACTGGCTATGGTGCGTGACAATCCGCCAGCCGGCGTTTGACAAAAATTTATCAGCCTCTCTGCCGTCCCTCTCATTCTCTCTCTCTTGACGCCGCGCCACACACCGAGCCCCTGGGTTAATATTTATCGCTCTAATACGTCCAGGTTTCGGTCTATTTTTCGTGCCGTACAAGCTAGCAGTATAGGCGCCAGTATATGGTGTATATAAACAAATGCCCCACGCGGGAATTAATACGGTCAATCGGTGGCGCCCAGGTATATATACTATACATTTATATACACGATAGGCGTTATACGTTATTCGCGAATTATCGGTAATCGCGTATCCGTCTGTACGTACAACGTGTGTACACGTAGTCGCGTTATTTATTCCGCACCTTGATACACGGAGCGGCGATCAGACACCGCAATTTCCGGCGCAGCGATTTTCTCTCTTTTCCTCTCCCCCCCATCCCTTCGACTCTCGAATCCCTTGGAATGATGAATGGACATGCATGCGCACACAAGGTTGCTTCGCTTTGCAACAATTTTTGAAAATTGCGTTGTGGTCCGGCTGTTTCTTGAAGTTCAAGGTCGTTTACAGAAAGAACAAGCCACGTGGTTTAAATCTCTGAAAATTGACGGGAGTCGTTGTCGACAGATTTTTAAAATGTAATTCTTTAATAAAATCTATTTCCAACAAAACATTTCCTCGCGTATTTCGTCCTGTAAAATGGAATAATTTTTTCTGAAGCCCGAAAAATCCATAAAATCTGAAAAAAAAATCTTGGCGTTTAGGATTATTGAAAGGTAACTCTATATGTATTTTTCCAGCTTTCCTGAGTCAAAATTGACTTCGCAATCGGTATCGAATGAAAAAAAGCATTACTTTGACCCACAAGTAAACCAAATTCCACAATCTAGAGAACCGAATCGTCTTACATCTAGTGTACATTGTGTGACATATTACACGCATAGACAACACAACACACAACACCTATATATCCATGCAATGCACAATGGGGCCAATGATACAAAAGCCAGGTTGCAGCGCGAGATGTCGAAGTCGTGTACGCTGGCACTACGCTTGCACTCGCCGAACGCCGTCAGCCGGCACCGTATTATACGTACTTGAAAAGTCGCGGCGCTCGTCGAGCTTCATGGGGTACTTTGTATATACCTATATAGGGCTATTACCACTCTCATTTCACATGGGCGCAGGCTATACATAGCGTTTATATATACCATACCTACCTACCTACTGCTACTGGTGCTGCTATACGCACTCGAGATTCTTTTGAAAGCCGCACGCGTGAAGCGCGGCAGCGGCGAACAATCCGCAAAAGCCCCTAATTATGTGGCGTTGATCCGATGATGTTTCGTGCAACGCGACGACGGCTCTGGCGTGGCGTGCTGCGGCTCAATTTTCACGCGCTTTGAATCTCTCTCTCTCTCTCCCTATTTTTTTTGCTGCTTTTTTCATTTTTATATTTTCGATGCTCCGTGGCCCCCGGTCCGATGTACGCGTGTGACAATGCGTACACACGAGCTCGCTCGCTTTGGGTTATAATACATAGCCTGTCACACGCGCATGCAGCAGCAGCAGTAGTAGTACCGGTGTACGAGATAATCCGAGCGTTACGTGTAATACGAGTACTAGTGATTCCTTCGTTGGTTTTTTTTTTTTTTTTTTATAATAATTCACACCCATGCTCGTACACGCTTGGTACACCGAAATATGTACTCGCGGCTTTTCATAATATCCTTGAAAAATTTTAAATATCACGCGCGCACGCGACAGCGCGATTTTCCGCGTGCACACACACACGCGCGATCGCGTTACACACAGTGCACATGCATATATGTATAATAATGTAACACACATGCCACACATGCATGAACTGGCAAAATGTGTCGTTTATATCCGCGTTATACGTTATGCTATGTATATAAATATATTATATCATACACACGTGTCATTACGGCGCTCGCACACAAACGCACACACTCGCACACACTCTATAGTGGATGAGTTGGTAAAATTTATACAGCATGAACGAGAGAGAGAGAGATGATTTATTATTCATATTATTATATCGAGGAACAAAAGAGGCGAAATATTCTCGGCTGCAATATTAAACGTCCCCGGTACGCGATGGTTTTAATATGCTACACACACACACACATATAGAAGTACGGGCGAGAGCGAAACTCTATTTAGATCGTAATAATTGTAATTAACGCTTCGATTTACCTGCCACGTACTTTGCCGCTGCTTTTTGCTTTTTTTCTCTCTCTCTCTCTCTCGCTCGGTTATAAATGCAGCGCGATAAAGTCTCTCTCTGCTACTGGTGCACGCTCGCTTATATGTGTGTCACGTGCAGCAGCAGCAGCAGCAGCAACAGCAGCCACCAAACTCGTGGTTATGATATACACGTGCACACATACTTATATGCTTAAAGCTTTCGGGCCGCGCGCGGCGCTGCATTACGATAAATCGTCGAGTGCATATATCGCCTGAATTATGCAGCGTTCCAATTTTGGGATTTCATAGGAGGAGCGAGTGCATAACACACATACACGCGCGCGCGCGCGCTATATGGAACACTCGAGTGTGTGTATCACGAGTGTACATCTTGTCTAGCTGTTTTTTTTTCTATTTTGGCTTTTAACTACTTGGGTGGGAGCTTGCCGAGCTTTAAACGAAATAATATCAAGTAACCTGTCGCTCAAATTTTCACGTTATTATGTATACACCGAGCTATGTGTGTGTATAATATTTACGTGCGCGATGTGCTTTATATATCGCGATCGCGCGCTCGAATGAACCTATAATAAACTGTGCGCCACCACACACATTATATAAGTTAACGCTGCGCATAGGAGAATCAATATTGTATCGGGCTTTCGAGCGCCTCGTCGTATTTACGATAATCATATTAAAATACACAAGCGAGAGATAATTCTCAGTGATAATCTCGCGCACAATTTTCGCGTATCGCTGCGCGTCGCGAAGGAATCGAAAGAGGAAAAAAAAATCTATTTAACACGTAGTATACGTGTGGCTCCGATCCTCTCCCCCGCGAGTACAATAAGATCTCTGCTCTCGTAGACAGGACATGAACCGGAGCTACGCGCGTTTCCCATCGGCAAACATCCTCCGTTGCCTGTATACGTGTCTCCTGGCGTCGCTATATATATGTATACTTGAACGCCACGTCGTCATCGTCGTCTTCATTATCAAAGCTTGCGATTAGGAGCCAAACGTCCGCGTGGATAATGGACCTCCTCTCTTCTCTCACTCTTGTCGCGCGCGCGCCACGCACACACACACAATATAGCGCGAGAGAGAGAGAGAGAGGGACAGTCGAGTATCGATCGACCGCGCGTTATAACGTATACCGGTTTGCCAACCCTTTGGACGTTCGCCTGGCTCTGGAATTGAGCCCACAGGGCTATAACACACAGAAACACACACACGGGAGATAGCAGATAACGCAGCGCTGGCACGTTGCTGTATTGTGTGCGGCTGCGTCGGTGGTGGTATAGATATAGTCCGCGGGATTCGGGGCTTTTCCCGATCGTATACGACGCCGACGACGAGCTTTGGCGAGACAGAGAGAGAACGAGCGAGTTTGATCTTCCGAACTTTCTCTTTTGTGCCTGACACACGTCGTATATGCGCAGTGTGATACGTACGGCTCAATCGTGACTTAAAGACAGACTCCAGGAGCAGCACACCACGACGTTTATTGGATCTAAACATAGGTATTGTGTAGGTGTTATATACGGATCCGATTGAATTTAACTGCGCGACATTTTTTTTTTTTTTTAAAGATCACAATTCTCTCGGATACAATGCTTGGTATATACACGTGTACGAGAGAAGCTTCTGAGCTTTTGGTGATAAGGACATGTATGTATGCTGCGTCGAGAACCCGCTGCAGCGATATCTCGAGAGTGTCGTAATACCGACACGCACCTCGCCGTAATATCATCATTATTATTATAACGCGGACGTTATCGATTCGAATTTGTATAGAGAGCGAGCGAAGATGTTTGCGGGGGCGACTCCTGTGTATCGTATACATTTGAAAATCAGCGATAAGCTGCTGGACAGATTCGCGGTGCGGCGACGGCAGCGACGCTTATCGTTTTCGGGGGCATCGAGTTCGATTTATGTATATAATTATTCGCATATTCGATGTCGCAGACTTTTAGCCCTGAAATATGTATTGTACGTACGTATAGTCGCGCGCGGCACAGTAGCAGCCAATTCGACTGATGTAATTCCATTTACTTAAATAATATGTCCCGCGCCCCACCCATCCCCCTATAGCCTGCTGTGTGTATATGTAAAAGCACCTGCCTTTCGCGCAATTGAATAAATTTCCCATCAATTTTCGGGGGCCTATGAATACCGCGGGATGCGCCATTCGAAATTTTCGAATTCATAACGTACCTGCGCGCGATTTTTACGCACACGCGAAACGCGCATGAACGCGCGAGTATGGGAAACTGTATACGTATGGAACGTTTTCGGAGTTTGTGAGCCATTGAAACTGCTGCTGCCGCTGCTGCGGATCCCAAATAATAAAGGAGTTGAGGACAATATATACAATGTATATGTAGCCGTGAGCAAATTGTAGAAAGGCATTCCCCGCGTAGTTTCTCTACAAACGTCGCAAATTGAGTTGAAATCGAAACCCCGAACGAAAAATCCTCTCGCTCGTTCTATATATATAAATAAAAGGGAACATATTCGATTTAGCACCCAATACTCTCTCTCTCTGCCAATTGCGCACCCGATGTTTATTGTCTATTATATGTATAAAGTATAAAGGAAGGAGGAAAACTTTTTTGTTATCTTCTTTTGCTCTTTCTCATTTTCTCTCCCATCTCTCTATCTTTGACAATCAAGAATCGATATCGATATCGCGAGTTATAACTTTTCGTATATTATATATTTCATCCTGTATCCGAATCGGAAGAGATAAAAAAGAAGACCCGTACGCACGTCTTATAAACTCACCTGGGTATATTTTTTGACGAGCCGTTAATTGAAATATAAATAAATGAAAATCGAACCTCGTCTTTGGCAAGTTTCTCATCCCCTGTCGAACGCTCATACGTATAGCAGCAGCGAGTATACCGTACGATATATATATAATAATTTAATTTTCCTGGCGGCTAAAACCCATCGCATTGCTTCCGCGAGGGGGCGACGGTAAGGTATCGCATATATCTATGTATGTATCTGTGGTCGAAAACCAATCAATTTCGCATCAATCGACGAGCAGCAGCGGCAGCGGCCTCTAATTCATTTCGATTGACAGTATTGATAGCGTATTCTAACGAAATTATTGCAACTAGTATGTGCCGTAGCAGGCTAGATCGTGCGCGCGACCGTACGTCTCTCTGCTCGTACGTGTAAATGTATAAATTACACGTTACGTATATACGTGTGTACGTGTAACCGCGTATGCCGTATAAAGCGATCGGGCGCGAGGCGGGCAAATGCGTCATCCGATAAATTTTCAATCTTGAACGGAACACGTGTTCGCTTGTAAACGTTCGCTTGGTGGGTACCCCCCTATACATACCTGCCGCGCGTATCATACGTACGAATACACGATATTTTGGAATATATATATATATATGACGATATAAATCCAGTCTGTTGCTGCTGGGCACCACCACCACCACCACCCCCTGCCTGCCTTTGACCGGTCCGAAAATAAAGAATTACGTGTATATAGTTCGCTTATACCGGTACGTATATATATCGCGTGGGCGTACGTAATGCACCTCGCAAGCCTTTCGGTACTGTGTGCCCCGTCCGTCTGTCTCTATCTGGTAAGTGAGTTAGCACCCTTCACGCGCGGCCGTGGCCGGGGCCCTTAACGCGTGCCCCCCTCTCCATACATAACACTAATGAATACGCACTTACCATATACACACTGGTGGCTGGCTGGCTGAGCTACGGACTTCGACGACGGTGCGGACGGGTTCGGACGGGCTTCCTTATATTATTCCAAGGACTATTGCTACTCGCCGCACATAATAACAACAATAATAATCGTGGAAACCTTTTGGGCATTTGTCTTGACCGAGCCACTATTAATACTCGTATACACGTAGGAGTATAGTAGGCGCGAGGACAATTCGTGAGTCGAGAGAATTTCCTTTCCCAACATGAATGTGTGTGTGTGTGCATAGTTAGTATCGTGTCTACGCAAAAATCGTCGTATCGCTCCACTGTGTATGCGTGCGAGCAGCAATAATTGCATTACACGCAATGTAATGCCCCGCTGCTATGTGTGTCTGTGTACTACTATACAGCAGAGGGCCGAGAGGTCGTAATTCAAGTTGCCGCTAGCCATCCATTAGAATAGCCTTGGCCCTCCTCCCCTGTGCTCTCTATCTCTCTCTCTCTGTTTTCGAGCGTTTCCTGCATGTATATATATATAGTTAGAGCGACCACCACTCGCGCGTACTACTACACTGCTGTCAAAAGGCTACCAAGCGAATCGACGCGGTATTAGCAGCGAGCTTGTTGTTGTTGATGCTGCTGCTACTGCCGTTGTTTTGTTGTTCTCGTACAGCCAGTTGTAGTAAATAGTTGCAATAACAATATAACTGAGCCGAGTGCATTGTTATAGATAATTTTTTTTTTTGAAGAAAAGTTTGCCGCTACTTGTGCGCGCCGACAATCGACGCCGAGGCGCGCACAGGATATTCGCTTCGGCTAATGAGCTATGAGCGAGAGCTGAGTAGAGCCGCTTCTGCAGCAGCTACTTCTCGACTCTCTCTCTCTCTCTCTGCCCCTTTCAGATATTATTACACGGCGCAGCGATGATGATGATGATGATTATGACGACGATCGGCGCTGCAGTTGCGCCTCATCATCGTCTCATGCTACGTTGAAAGGGAGGAAGGATGCTTGACTGATGAGAAAGAGGCTATATTACGAGGATATTATTCGTGAAGCTTCGCGTCTGTATTATACGCGATTCGAATTGCATATGTGCACACGCGTGAACGTATATTATGTATAGAGCGACCGACTGCGGTTTTATATTGATTTTTCGATTCAAACATATATCTATGGACGCGTACCGATCGATATGTGCGGGACACACGAGTCGCGCGGATGTGCGATCATTAACAAGCCAAGCGATTGTCTTCCTCTCTCGATCTATTTCTCTCTCTCTCTCTCTATCTCACTTGAATATTAATTAATCATCATCACATTTATGAGCAGTTCTTTGCAAAAAATTTTCAACACTGAAGTAGCAATTGAAATTTTTGTGACTTTAGGAGTTCAATAATCGTTGATAATTGTTTATGACAAAATGCGGGAACAATACAAATTTTGATAGTTATTTTATCAATACCTGTTTTTGTGCTGTAGCCGAAATTATTCGAAACTTTTCTTTGGCTATCTTTTGGCATTAAGACATCGAATACTGAAAGAAAAGTACACTGCGGTTCGAAAAAATGGGATTTTAAGGATATAATTTTGCCCATTCGAGGAAGCCCTTATTTTTTTCTACAAATATTTAATGCATGTGTGATGCTATTGTGCACCTTATCTGTGTGGATTTTCAGACTATTTTTTGTGAAAATGACTTACCACATACATCACATGCATGTGTGACACCATTGTGCATCGAATCGATGTGTTTTTTAAGACTACTTTTGTCTGAGAACTTCTTTCCGCAAGTATCACATGCATGTGTGACATCATTATGCATCGAATCGATGTGGATTTTGAGATTAGATTTGAGTGAAAACGACTTACCACATACATCACATGCATGTGTGACATCTTTATGTTTTCCATCGACGTGTTTTTTGAGACTAGTCTTCAGAGAGTATTTCTTTCCGCAAATGTCACACGCGTGGGACACACCATTATGTATCGAATCGATGTGGATTTTGAGATGAGCTTTAAGTGAAAATGACTCTCTGCAAACATCACACTCATGTTTGACACCATTATGTTTTCCATCGACGTGTTTTTTGAGACTACTCTTTTCAGAGTATTTCTTTCCGCATGTATCACATGCGTGAGTGATACCATTATGTAGCCAGTCGACGTGTTTTTTGAGATTATCCTTAGTTGAGTGTTTCTTTCCGTAAATATCACAATCGTGCATGTCATTATTATGCACCGAATCGATGTGAGTTTTGACCTTAGGTTTTTGTAAAAATGTCTTGCCATATATTTCACTTATGTGGGTAATGCAATGATTTAATGTTTGGGCACGTCTGTTTAAATTATGTTTACCTGACAACTTGTTTCCCCTCGGTTCACATACGTAGATTATATCATTATGCACCGTTCGAATGAGTCTTTTGAAGTTATGTTCGTTGTTACCGTTGTTTGTAATTTTCCTTTTTTTATTCTGTAAGCCAGGTTCACAGTCAAAATTCAATTTGTCTAAAACTCCAGCAAAAAGTTCCTGTTTTACTTCATCCGTAGTTTCTATTTTAGTTATGGTTTGAGTTTTACAACCATCACTATATTTCATATTTTGCATGTGATATTGAAAATCATCATCAATTTTTTTACCAACTGCTAAATCCATATTGGGTTTAAAGTCTTTACATTCAACGACTATTTTCACTTCGTCATCTAATTCAGTATCATGGTTTCCTCCACTTTTTTGAAGAGGATAAGTCTGTTGAAAAATCAAAGCCATGTGAGAATTCTCAAAAAAAAACAACTTTAATACTAGTCAAGCGCAATAATTAAAACTTACCGACTTTTCTCGCGGATGTAGTATGAGTTGGAAGCTTTTAAGATCGGGTTTCTCGTCGTTTATTTCACAATCGTTTTCGATAAGCGGCTCATCGCTAGACTCCTTTTTCACTCTGAAATAACCGCAAAAAGATCAAGGACTGCCTTGTTACGTTTACGCATTTACCATTTCATTCTCGAAAAAACGAAAATTACCTCACAGCGCAATTGAGTATACCACTGGATTCCATCTTGTTCCCTTGGAATTTCGTCAGAACTTAACCTCTGTTTAATGTATTTACACATCTAATGCTAACTCAACGCGAAAAGATTGACGAGGAGCGATGTTTTGTGCTCGCAGTAATTTGTAAAACTGTGTCTATGCGAAGAACTTTAGTTTATGCTCGATCAGCTCCACGGGACACAATCCTCCGTGTAGGGTAGCGCTTTTGCGGCAAAGCAGTGCGCGCTGACTGTCGCGAGCAATCCGCGGAGAGGTCATGCATTCCACGCGCGACGTAAACAATTGTACGATCACAGTTCGATATCGTCAATTCGTATCAAAACAAAAATAGCTCTAAAAGACAAAATGCCCTATCATAATTTTATCATGAAAAATCATCGACTGCACGCGTCAAGTAACAACGATTTCAATCACGATTTTCGCCTCGAATTCAGAGGATTTTTTTTAATTGCTCATACATCAACGTTGAACAAATAGCATTTATCTTTGATTTTTTTTCTGCGCTCTACTAGCGAACGATAATTATAATTTCTTTAAAAATTCGGATCAAGAGAGAGAGAGGAAGAGATTAAAACATCAACCGTCGTCGACGACGACGACGTCGCGCGAGCACTTCATTTACCTGCAGTCATGATAATCCGATCCACCGCGCGTACCATGCCGTGTATATAGAGTCGCATTTTTTTTAGCACCTGTCCCCCTCGGTTAACCCACGATGTCTAGCTCGGCTTCCGAGAGCGAGTGAGCAGTGATAAAAAATAGTAACTCTGCTTCTGCTGCTGCTATCTTAATTAACCCCTCTTGCCGCTCGAGCTGCCGAGCACATAGGTATAGAAATCCTGCGCGACGACGACGACGACGATGGCGACGGCGGCGGGCAGATCTGAATGAGATATACAACATATATAGCGCGTATATATGACGTACGTGTAACTTTTGAAAAAGAATGAGAACGAGAACGCCGAGGGTTGAGAGAGAGAGAGAGAAAAATTCCATACAAATTACGAGATACGTATATATACATATAGTATTCCGCACTGGCACGCGTTTGCTGGTATACGTTGCGACGAGAGGCACTTGCGAATTAAAGCTCGCGCGCGCCTGCATGTATCGTCGGAGGATTATACGGTATTATACGTACATGCACGCAGCGTCAGCAGCAGCGGCATCGGGGGCACATCGGAAATATTCCGCGCGCCAGCGTATGTTTATATCTCATACATACTTCATTTTCACATGTACGTATATACGCGTTGGCAGCAGCATACGATCCCCGCACATACGTACAATAATAGGTAAAAGGCTTTTCTATTTGGCAAATCTCTGCCAGTAGTTGTAACAAGAGCTCGAAGGGCGCCCGTGTACACACGGATAGTAGAGAAGAAGCACGGCGCACACGTGAAAGAGAGACAGCTCTCTCTCTCTCGATATTATCAAGTTGATGGTCCGTATACGCGCGCGCGCACCCCGTTATAATATAATCGGATTATGAATCTATATGTACGAGAGCTGGACTTGTGTGTGGTACGAGGACACAATGTTTATATCCTCCCTCCCCCCTCCCCTGCTTTTCCCATCGTTATACTACTCGAAAGCAGCTGTCGAAGGGCTCGAGTGAGTCGACCGCGAGACCACCACCGCCACCATTCCACGAGATTCCCCCGCACACACATATGATACGTAACACAGCGGCAGCTCGTTCAAAAAAGATTTTTCAGTTTATTTTCGCGACATTTTTCTTCGGCCCTCTTGCTCTCTCTTGTCGTGGTACACAACAGCAGCAGCAGCAGCTTTATGATAACATCGACTTTTGGGCGAATCGATATAAGCCCCTCTCTCTCGTAGAGCTGCTACTGCTTCTGCTGTATAATACTCGCAGGGACTCTGAAGTTTATACGTACGTGTCGTCGTCGTCGCACGCTACGCTTGTTGTAGCCCGCGTGCAGCGTGTAGCATATACATAGTTGCATGGGCTGTACTGTTGCTGCTGCTGCTGCCGCCACCACTGCCACCCACTCGTTTTCTCGCGCGCGCCCATACTTGTAAGCCATTATGAAAATATGTTGCACTTAAGCTAAATGCCTTGAGAGCAACGCCAAGAGAGAGAGAGAGAGAGGGGTAGCGAGCTTATACTTACTATAAGTTATAATAGTAATTTCTTGCCTTTACACGGGCGCATATATAGGCCAGGTGTTGTTAACAGCGCGCGCGCGCGCGCCTAGTGTCGTCGTCGTCGTTACAAGCTCGCAAGCTCGCTACTCACTCGGGTGTACGGCCTAAAGCTCGCTCGCTCGCGCAGGTGTTTATTTATTAAATCTTTGATCGTGTGCCGTCTTTCGTATCTTCCTTTGACACGCGCTTACACCGCCAAAGAAAGAGAGCTTTTATTATTACTCACGCGTGATCCGTATGCGCAAGCCGCGGCGCGTCGTAAAGTGTACCGCTTTTTTTTACATGTATATACGCGACAATTGATAGCCAATCGATTTGCTGCCATCCACGAGAAAAGTATATACGAGAGGAAAGCGAGAGCTTATTGCGGTGAAACTTATAAAGCTCCGCTGTCGAAGCTTGACAAAAAAAAATAAGTCAAGAGTTGGTGGCGCGCGGCTATCTATATGTACGCACGCATCTATAGACGTATCACACACGAGAGAGAGAGAGAGAGAGAGAGAGAGCTAGGCCGAAAGCTGTTGTACCGATAAAAAAGTCGAGCCCATCTGAGAGAGGCCGCGCGATCGAGGGTCACCGGTATATATCTAGCAGTACAGCAGTTCTAGTCCATGGGTCACTCCTCTCTTAGATTTTGTGCTGCTGCTGCTCTGCGGGCAATAAAAAAAAAATAAGAGAGAAGGAAGCGGACAGGGGAAATGCCATCAATCTAAATCCGGTTATCTTCGGCCGTACAGTAACAGTAGCTAGAGAGAGCGAGAGAGAGAGAGCCTAGCGGCCGCATTATGTCCCGCACGCTCGGAGTAATATATATCAAATCCTATCGATATTATACACGTATATAGATATACAATGCCCACGCACGCACTCAAGGTACGGTTAGTACTTCAAGGAAATTGATGAATTTGTCGCGTAAGTCGTACGAAGGTATAAAGCCTCCGAATTATATATATAGGTCCCTCTATATCTGTAGATGCGATACGAAGATGGCGAATATTTCACGAGATCTTCGATTTCAACTTTCTACCCACCCCTACCCACTTTTTTCTCTCCTTTGAATCGGCCTTGGGAAAGAAATCCTCGCGTGGAACTTCGACTCTGCTCTCTCTCTCTCTCTCCGTTGGAGCGTGCCAAATCTCAATTCGTTGCGAAAAGTGTCGAAAAATTTCGTTCTCTCTCCCCCGCGCCGCCGCCCTGCCCTGCGTGCCGCTACTACTTCAGCCACTGCTGCCGCTGCTGACTTTATCCAAAAAGTATTAAATCTCTAATCCACGTAAAAAGAAAAGAAAAGCCTCGCTCCTTAGCGGGGGTAATCCTTTGGCAAAGAAAAGCATCGATCCTCTTCCCGCGCGCGCGTATACCTATACCCGTGTGTTTGTTTCCGTTCCAGCTGCAGTGGCATCGGCATCGCACGCGCGCGCGAGGCATGGCAGTGTCTTTGTTGAAATCCACTGCGTTGCCGAGGATCGAGGCTCTCTCTCTCTCCTTCTCCTTCGTTTCTTCGCTCTTCTTCTTCCATTTCTCGAGTACTTTTCTCCATTTCCAGACTTTTTCAAGTATTAGTAGTAGTAGCAGTGGTAGCAGTAGTAGTAGTCGTCGTCAAATTGAGAATAAAATAAAATCGAGAGGATAATAAAAAGAGAAAGCGCAGACGGCGGGAGAGGCCTCGGCCGAACAGGAAGAAAATAAGAATCGTTTATACATCTCTACCTATCGACTGTGTGTTTCAAGAAGTACATAATCGGCTGACTCTTGCCGCTGATGCACTTCAATTTCGACTCTCTCTCTCTCTCTCTCTCTCTCTTTCTCTCGAATCGTTGACTTTAACAAAACTTTGCATTATATATTCGGATGCATCCTCGCGCGTGCACCTAGGATGATCGTGCGTTGTAAATAACGCGCCTATGTGTAATAAAAAGCTCGCAAATTCCATTATACGCCTCTCGTGCTTTTTTATCCATTTTCTCATTCGGTGCTCGCCGATATATAGCTGCTTTTGCGTATATAAATGGACGAGAAAATCGGATTTGCGATATTGCAACGATGTGGGAATAGCATAAGTGCTCGTCGATCATCAAAATCCGAGAAAATGTATTGCATCCTCGTGGCGCTGCGAGAAAATTAAAAAAAAAAAAAAAGGATCGAGTCGCGAATGGGGGTCAGATATATAATTCCTGCGACTCGGCTACTAGACGTCTACGCGACACCTAATACAGTACCGCACACAGCAGCTCGATGTGCTTATTGATCCGCGCGTTCACACTCGCACACACACACTCACGCTCACACACGTATACGTGTGCAAAGCAGCCACAGCGGCAACAGCAGCAGCAGCAGCGGAGTTAACCCAATTCATTGATTCTGCGGAGCGACAATCCAATTAAAATCTTGGAGGATATAGTCGCGCAGCATGAGCAGCAGCTATAGCAGCGTCACTGTACTACATAAGACGCCAGTAACAGCAGCTCCTTGTTGTACAATTAGCCGTACTCACTGAATTACTCGTGCCGCTGCCTCTTCTTCTTCTTCTTCTTCCTTCTTCCTCCTCGTCGCGCTACATACAGCAGGTGCTTTTCTCCTCTTTCGCACACAAACACATACGTACTACTATACGGTATATACACGTATGCTTCGCTTAAAGGCCTATAATACGCATTCGCAACCCCCTTTTCGGAAAATGACTTCCGCGCGTTTTAACTCGGCTATATACATACCCGTAATGTACAGCGCGCTGCTGTGTATAAGCTCGAGCCCATGCGCCGGGGCTTCGACGAGAGATTCCTCGAGGGTCTGTCGCCGTCGCAGCCACTGTGGCTGCTGCGCCTTTTCTTTTCCTTCTTCGTTCTTCTGCGTACTATATAGTCTAAGTTGCGCGGCCGGGACGACGTACGTGGCATAGCTGCTATGCCGCTGCTGCGATCCCGACAATGGCAATGTCTTATATCGCGCGCGCGCTGCCATGGGCGCCTCTAGCTAACTCGCTCTCTTTTCTAACGCACTACGTCCTTTGTGGTTTTGCGCATCGCAAAGAGTTTATGACGCGAGCAAAATTGTGTTCTCCACCCCCCCCCCCCCCTTCCTACCCCAGCCATTTTCTTGTTAATTCGTATACGCGTATTATACGTAAAGAGACATGTAGCGGAGCTTGCGTAATATATGTACAAGTGTACAAGCACGCATCCCGTTTTCTTTCGCTTGCGCGGCCGTAGGAGGAACATTTTGTAAACGCACGTATCGGTGTGTGCGTACGAGGGAAAAATCATTTTCGACGATCGCTCGAGCGCTGCACCCCCCAAGTATGTAAACGTGCTCGTACGTTTACATACATATAGCTAGCTATATAGGGGATTTTATATTGCATTCTGAAACTGGACCTACGTGTATTATATATTTTTCGATTGTTCCTTACGTATTCATACAAGGTCGGATCATTATATTTTTTTTGTAACGACTATAGCGAAAAATAGAGAAGAATATGAACGAAGAGATTCGTTCAACACTTTAAAAGTTAAATGCTGAAAATGAAAATTATATTCCTTTTCGAAAATGTTAGTAGTTTTGTTATTTTTTTTTTATTGTGGTGCGGAAGTGATTTTTTTAATACTTACAGATGTAAATAGTATCACATTTAGAAGAAAGAAGTTTTTCGTAATCACGACAAAATAAATGGCAGTTTAAAATACTTTATTGTTGATCACAAAATTTAGAGGTGTATACATGAAAAACTGTCGGAAATTAGGTAGCGTATTCATATAATTGCAGAAGTCTTGGATGCGTCCACATGTCCCCGTCAAATCTCACGTTCTTAGGATTTCCTAAGATTATGTACTCTCATGACGTGTTTTTTGAGTTCATTCTGGTATCCGAATGATTTATGACAAATTCCACATTCAAAGGGTCTTTTGCGATCGTGTACTGCACTTATGTGTCTATTAAGGTAACTTTTTTGCCCAAATGATTTACGACAAATATCACATTCAAAGGATTTGTTACGAATATGTACTGCATTTATGTGAGTTTTGAGGCTACATTTATGTGCAAAAGACTTGTGACATATGTCACATTCAAAGGATTTGCAATGATCATGTACAGCATTTACGTGAGTTTTAAGGTGACCCTTTTGCCCAAATGATTTATGACAAATCTTGCACTCGATAGCTTTGCTCCGATTGTGTACTGCTCTTATGTGTTTATTAAGGTAACCTTTTTGCCCAAATGATTTATGACAAATCTTGCACTCGATAGGTTTGTTCCGATTGTGAATTGCATTTATGTGAGTTTTGAGGCTACATTTATGTGAAAAAGACTTGTGACATATGTTGCATTCAAAGGGTTTGCTACGATTATGCACTGCATCAATGTGATCTTTTAAGTGATGTTGATATCCAAATGATTTGTGACAATTATCACACTCGAAGGGTTTCCTCTGATCATGTACTAAATTTATATGTTTCAGAAGGTCACTCTTGTATCCATATGATTGTTGACAAATATTACATTTGAAGAGTTTGCTCCGATTATGTACTACTTTCATGTGTCTATCGAGATTACCTTTTAGTCCAAATGATTTTCGACAAATAGTACATTTGAAGGGTTTGCTACGAGTATGCACTGTACTAATGTGACATTGGAGGTGACTTTTCATTCCAAACGATTTGTAACAAATCTCACATTCAAAAGGTTTTCTCTTATCATGTACTGTATTTATGTGAGATTTGAGATTATGTTTTAGTCTGAATGATTTGCGACAAATATCACATTCGAAGGGTTTGCTCTGACAATGTACTGCGTTTACGTTGTTTTTGAGGCTACATTCATCTGGTCTAATGCTCTTATGAATCTGATCTTCTTTATTCACAACTAATGGAGAACTTTGATACTCAGATTTACATACGGTTGTCGATATAGAGTTCAGTTTAGGTTTAACATTTTTGCACTCAAAATCCATGAATAGATTTTCATTCATGTAATTGGTCTGATTTTCATTTTCTAATTTGTCAACAGGTGAATAGCTTTGATTCTCAGTTTTGCAGATTGTCGATAACAACTTAATTTCAGGTTTAACATCTTTACTCTCATAATCTATGAATATTTTTTCATCTGACTTTTCGGGTAAAGATACATTCTTATTAACGTGATTTGCCTAAAATTAAAACGGTTTAATAGTTTTTAACAGAAGAAATACAGAAAAATCATTTAACTTACCGATGGTTCATTAAACGCGAAAGCTCCGAAATTTTTCGCTTCGGAAGATTCCACCGAATCGAAGTTATAATCGACGTCTGCATTTGGCCAAGTTTCGCTAGGTTCTTCCTTCACTCTGAATAAAAATCAAGCTTGATGAATCAATTGTTTGAATGAATATCATGTCTCGAAGAAAAATTGTTATACCTAACTGCGTCCTGTCTGCTTTCCATCAGTCACTTGATTGTAAGTATTGAGTATTCACTATGAATTGTTACGATGTACACTGGAAAAATATTTGAGGTTATGTTTCTCGAGTAGCCAGAACTGTACCTCGATTTCAGCAATTCACAAACAATTCCTGACCGAGTAATTTCTCAACAGCGACTGAATGCACTTCTCCTTTATTGTCGAAGTGATCCCTTGATAGTGATAGCTCCTTGATGACACTTTTTCTCTCCACCTGCGACTGGTCACAGATCACACGAAGTAATGTAGTACTACGGTCTACCATACATAGAGGGCATTCCAACTGCACCGAAATTGCAATGAAATTTTCATTCATTCAGGCGCACATTTGCTTCCACATGTATGCAAAACATTCACACACAAAAAAATATTATCGGTGAACCCACACCGATACAGTGTATGATGGACGATGGTATTACATACGTGATATTAACAATAAAGTTCAATTAGTCGTTAGAGTCTCACGTACCTTAATAAAATATCTTAGGAATTTGCGTCGATGATTTAATTAGGTATGGGAACTATTAAAATTTATAAACGATTTAATGTTTCATTATGAAAACAACTTTTATTCGTTGAACTTTTTTGCAGTTACTTGTGAGTAAATGATAAATTTTGAAAACTCGTAGCTCAACCTGTAGTGATTTAAGGAAAGAGTGTTAGAGAGCTTTTTCTCTAGAATTTTTTCAAATTTTCCGAAAAAAATACTCCAAAAGAATCTGAGAATTTTGGGAGCTTGCTATTTTAGAAAAAATATAAAAATCAAAATCTCACAAAGTTTAATCCGAACTCACAATGTCAACATTTCGTTATTCATTATGAATGACTCGTCTTTATATTAAAGAGTAATCAACCCGAATAATTGATTCTCTTCAAGTATTTAATATGTTGCCTTTATGAAAAATAAATTGCTACAGACCTTTTTCTCCGTTTATTTTATATGCAAATAACTTTGAATTCCTCTAACCGCCTTAGTATAAAAAATTTATGTCTCAATTAGATTTAGTTTTTGATTAAAGTTCAAATAATTTTCTACATCGCAATTCTCACGAGTAATAATAAATAAGAATTTTCTAATATATTCTAATTTAAAAAATATACCAATGATAATTCGAAGTAGAATTTAATGTATATTTATCCGACAACTCGAGAAACGAGTATTTTCGTTTTAAAAATCCATAAACAAGGTTACGAACTCGATGTCGCAAGCAGATTTATATACCCTCCGCGCGCCAAGCTCGCGATATGCAGTTTTCAACTTTTGAAAAGCAGATTAAAACGAATTATCAATTTTTAGCTCGTCTGCAGAAAATTATTCGTCGCAGTAGCTAGCAGCAGCAGCGTACAAAATTAATTACCCGAGCGCGAAACGCGCGAGCTCGGCGCAATTGCATATATAAGCGATTAAAGACCTCAAGAAAAAAAAGAAGGAAAAGAAGAAAAGTGTAAAAGAAAAGAAAAACTTGCGCAGCAATAATCCATAGGTTCATTCCGCAGGGATCTCTCTAAATGAAATTCAATAACTCGCGGGCAATTTTGCCTAAAAACTTATATTTTCTCTTCTCGGTCTCAATCTTCGTCCAAGTTTAAGAAGCAACCGCGCTGCATAGCTCGAATATATATACAAGAAAGCTCGAGCTCGATCGATGAAATTAATGAAAAAAAGATGATGATCGCCTAGCGTTGTACAGATTGCGCGCGTAGCAGTAACAGCAGCAGCAGCAGCAGAGGAAGCAATTACAATTTAGCGCGCGCGCTCTCTCGCGTTTCCAAAGACATTAAAAAGAAACGAGAGAACGACGAAGGTAGGGCGGGAGAAAAAAATGCTTAAAGAAAGATAAAGCGAGCAATTTTTGTGCTTGCGCGCTCCTCTCAAAGGGAAGAAAAGAATTAGCAAAGTATAAGGAGAAGAGAGAAGAAACGCGCTGCGAGCTGCCGCGCGGGTCATACACTTGTGCGTTATGTACAGTATATATAGAGTATCGTGCTCCGCGACGGAGGGAGGTTTGCGCGCGACGTAGAGAAAAGGAGAACGCGGAGGCAGCTATATATATATGCGTAGAGAGATATTTTCCCTTGCGCGTCTGACGCGGGAGGTTCGACGGCGCCTGCCAGGCAGGCAGCCTGGCGGGCGCCAAAAGACACTGCTGCTGCACGACTGCATGTAACATATACTACTGCTATATAGAAGGGTTCGCTCGATGCCCTCGCCGCCGCCGCAGAGGCACACGAGCGACCCTCTTATACGTATGAGTGTATATAATATGGCGAGCATCGATGTACATTTAAAGGCCGTCAGCCTGAATCAGCTCTTGTAACTTGCACACACACACACACGCGTGGATGTCAGCGTGAGCGTGTGTGCTAATTTCTGGAAAACATTTTTTTTTTCTTCTTTCCTACCCTTCCATTGCAGATGTTTTTTGCATGTTCGGTGGCTGGTACACACATATATAGGTACGACTCGACGCGGAAAATGAGGTTACTTTGCATTTTTAGGTCGATCGTTGGGTCGCCTGCACCGCTGCCACTGGCCTATGGCATAGCTATATCGTGCGCAACACAGGCCAGAGCAAAAGCAGCCTCGTTTATTGGATTTTGCTCGAGATTGCAGCTCGCGATTTGATTTTCTCTATCCTTCTCTCACTCGCTCACTGGCTCGGCTCAAACTCACTCTCGAACGCCCAACTCTCTAAGCGGAGCAAAGTAAAAAGGGTAGCGAAAAAAAAAAAACACTAGAAATTTTTTCTACCTCCCTACCGACCGGGTTGTTCGCTCATACCGAAACTTAATTGAGAAAATACCGGTGCAAGCGGGTGCCCGAGCGCGGGGGTGGCTGCTGGTAGTCGCACGATAATTACAAGAAAATTATAGCGAGTCGACCTGGTGTGTATATATTGCGCACGAATTCGTTGGCATATCGCGTACCTATTATAATAGGTACGGTAGGCCCATTTTCGGAATGCAATATAAAATCCTCTTTGCAAGCAACTTTTCATAAGATTTCATCGTGAATGATTTACAGCGTTGGATGTATTATGTGTTATGTCTCGTTATTTTCTGTACTTGCCAAAGCTTGAAAAACATGATGACTGTGTATTATTATTTTTTAACTTTATTAATCGATTTTCTAAAAGATTGTTTTATTTACACATTTTCGAACTTATAATAGTAATAATAATAATAATAACAACAATAATAATAATGATAAATCTTGTAACGTAATACTTGGATTCGTTTTATGTCATAATAAAAACGCGACATCGTTCAAAAGGCCACATTTCTTGCTTCGTTCTCGTTCGCGAAACAAAACGAAATAAAACGGGGGAAAAAAAAACTATATACGATCCTATATATATACTTTTCAATCGAGCGAAGTCGGCACTCGAGCCGGCAGAGTGGCCGCGTTGATGGTCGATATTTTTTTGTCGATTCCGTTGGTTTTTTTATCGCCGCCGTTGTCGTGGTTGCCGTTTTTGTTGTCGCTACCGGGACTGTTCAAAATTTTGGTCTTCTTGACGGTGCTGCCGTTGTTGCCGGCGTGATGATATTGGAAAGCGGCCATGCCGCCCAGTATCATGCCGGCCAGTATCAGGGTGTACTTCATGAACCTTGAGACAACATTTTTTCGTTTTGATTACGAAAAAAAAATAAATGAACGAGAATGAAGGGAGACTCACTTGACGGTTTTCACCGCGTACTGTCCCATCCGCACTTCCCTTATCATGAATTTCGGCAGCAGAACGACCTCCTCGACCCAGGCCAGGGGCAACAGAGCAGTGGCAAAGGTCTTCAGCACCTTGATCTTCTCCACCGGATGAACGAACATGTTGAATTGCAGCCTCTTCTTGGCGTACAGCGGGGCGCCGGCTAAGCCCTGAAAATCGACGAATATCGCGTGCTCTTCCTGCACGCGCACGCAATCATAAACGTTCACCACCACCACCGAACCCATAAATCATAAAATAAAATAACAAAAAAAATATCGCAACCCTCACCTCGGACGGCTTCAAGCCGTCGACGGTCTTCCGGTAATCGTCGTGCACCAGCAGCATGTGCGGCAGCGATATGACCAGGGGCACGCCCACGCACTTGTGCAGATCCATCACGCCGGCCTTGGTGCAGTCCTCGGGCGTCTTGCAGTAGCACTTGAGCTGGGGATCGGTGCTCGCGTCGCCCAGCTCAACGCTGTAGCGATTGGTCGTCAGGCCCTTGACCTTGCTCTTCTTGCGATAGGTGAGGCTGAGGCTGCGACAGATGTCGGGCGCGAACGACACGATGTCCTCGTTCTCGTAGAGTTTCGGATGGAAGACGGTGCCGTCGGTGCCGTTGAACGAGTCGCAGCGCTCGTCGTTCCACACGCTTATGTTGGGCTTGCCGTCGTACTCGACCACCTTGCCGACGTCGTTGAGGCGCTTCGAGCCGCGCAGCACTCGCATGCGTTTCAGCGAGGCCGTGTCGTTTTTCTAGCGACGTAATTTTTTTTTTTTTTTTTTGAGAGAGAGAATCGATTTTTGTTATTGTTGGTGGGAGCTGGGATACTCACGGCTCCGAGGAGAGAAAATCGGTAGAGATCGGGCTCGTCGATCACAAGCGCACCCTCGGCTATCTCACGCAGCTTCGAGCACAGGGCGCTACCGGCAAAGTCCGTGACGCCTCTGCAGTCGATCGGTATCCCGTCGAACATGATGTCCATGGCGCGGACCTTTATGAATATGCTCTTCGGAGTTTTGAATACGCTGTTGACGGCTTTCTCTGCGACGTATACGTAGCAAAAAAAAAAAAAAAATCGATGCAGCTACGGAATTTAATCGTGTAAGCGTACGCGACGATACTCACGGACGATGGGCAAGGTGTGGGGCATGTCGCGAACCGTGGCCATGAACACCGACAGCAGGAACACGTGCGGCATGACGAGGATCTCGTTGCCGGTCAGACCCTCGCTTTTCTCGGGCGCGAAGATCCATTTGTTCTTGACGGCGTACTCGACGGTGTCGTCCTCCTTGCGATCGACCAAGTTCACCTTTTCGTGCCACTCGCTGCGAAGCGTCGATGATTTTATAAAACATCGTTACTATATAATCGTATTGGCTATATTTGTACGAAAGCAATTACGCGAGACTCACTAGAAGAAGTACGGGCCGACCTGCTGGACTCTGGGCTTGGCGCCCTTCTCCACCTCCTCGTAATTCGTCACGTTGAACAGGTAGATCTTGAATTCCATCGAAAACGGAAACTTGGACCAGATGCCGCGCACCTTTCCACCGGGTTTCAGTGCGACTTGCTGCACGTTATAGAAACTCGAATTAGATATATGGCAAATAATGTGATTTACGTACGCGATCGCACGCGGCCCAACTTGCCTTTTTGAAAGCGATCTTGAGTATGGTGGGGAACAAGATGAAGCCGAATATAAAACCGAAGAGGAACATGCCGATCGCGTACTTTCCGACCTTTCGGGCCGTGCTCCTCTTCTCGTCGCTCGTGCCGTTCATGAGCTTGCCGAACATCTGCATTGGGCCCCTCATGATGCTGCCCAGCTTCTCCCTCTCTCTCGCTTTTTTTCTTAACTTTTGTACGCCGCGAGCTCGACTGCACGGCCAAACAACGCGAAACGACTGCGATCGTCCCGCCGAAGTAACGACGTCGACTAAAACCGGGGAGGGTAGGAAAATTTGTCGAGTGCGTGTCTCCTTGTGCCGCCTTTGTTCATCGGACAGCTTGGAAAAACGTTTTCACCTTAGCACTGAAAGTTCGCGCGGTTTTGCGAAAGAATGTAATAACAATAATAATGATAATAAAAAAATTGAATGATCGATCGCGTTACGCCGTCACGATTTCAATGTATAGCCATTTTAAAGCTATTATCTCCTTTTTTCTTTATAACCATTTCCAACTTTTGAGCCGCACAAAAGCTATCGAGTGCGCAAATAGGTGTCTTATGCAGGGGTTGTAGCCTCGCACACACACACACGCATACACACACGTGCTGCGCAGCTATGCTGAATTTTTCAATGACAGAATTCGACGCGTTCGCGCGACGTACAGCTAATAAAAAATTTAAAGAAAAATTAATAAGTAGCCGAATTGCGTTGCAGTGCGCAAAGCGTGTGTCGACGACGATAAGAGGCCTCGTAAATCGGTACGCGTGCATCGCGTGTCATAAAAACAACATTCAAAGTGCCAGATGTTATTTTTTTCAAACAGACATCAACATCATCATCATCATCATCATCATCATGATTTCTTCCGTGCAGTACTCGCAGCGCCATTTAAATTAATTGATTGTTAAAGCTTCGCGCTCACGCGCGTGATTAAAACTCGTCAAAGTACACACAGACACAGACACATACACACACACACACAAAATATATGTATGCCTCGTTATACACATGGA
Source organism: Trichogramma dendrolimi (assembly GCA_034770305.1). Classification (NCBI taxonomy): domain Eukaryota; kingdom Metazoa; phylum Arthropoda; class Insecta; order Hymenoptera; family Trichogrammatidae; genus Trichogramma; species Trichogramma dendrolimi. Next base: position 27,309 of record JAPMIB010000031.1, on the reverse strand, counting down.
TGAATAATACGATGGCGTATAGTTATATATTACCTCGTGCGAACGTGCCCGAGGTATCGCTGTGTGCGTCTGTGTGTGTATTTAATACATTCTATAGCACTGCTGCTGCTGCTGCACACTTGGGCAAACTGAGAGTGAACAAGGAGAGAGAGAGAGAGAGAGAACACAATTGCCTATGGATGTGGAAATTCTCATTTGGCCTCTTCATTATCTCGCGCGATATCAGGCACGCACAGGTTGAGCTCACTAATTTTTTTTTGTTCATTCTCTGAAACACAAAAAAGGCGAACGAGCGAGACTAGTTGAATATTAAACTCGGTGAACGATGTGTCGAAGATTTTGAGTGCTCGCGGTGTGTGCGTGTGTGGTTTTTTTTATACATTATATAAAAAAAAGGCAGTCGTCGGGAGGTATCGTTATAAAAAGTTTACAAAAAAAAGAAAGATAGAAAGAAAGAAGGGATCGGAAAATGGAGTCGAAGGCGCGCAGTCTGCTATTGGTCGTAGCTATGTGAGTCGAAACATTCTTCGTCTTTTATACTTTTCCGCGTACATAGTTCTCTTTTTAAACAATAAAAAAAAAACAGAAAAAGAAAAGGAAAGGAAAGAAGAGAAAAAGTTGAGGCGCGTTAGAACAAAAGTTTTTATAACTTTCTGACGATATATATTGATCGATGAACACGCAAGTGTTCAATATACTTTCCATCGAATTCCAATCGTTAATTCTTTCGTCTGTTTTAACGATAATTCGCAACTTTTTCCGGTAACTCGAGATACTTCCTCGAGTCTGTGAGCGTAAATCTCTGTGTAACTGTGTGTTGGTGTCGCACGCGTGTCATGCGTGCAGGTGACACATTATTATAGTAGCTGCCATCTCTATCTATATATACGTATTCCAGGTGTCGTCGTGCTTCTACATACAATAAATATTATTCTTTCATTTTCACAGATCACAGTTATTATGGTGCTGCTGCTGCTCCGGGGGCGATGCCGAGTACGTGACGCTCGTACGAAGAGTAGGTGGAGCACCAGCGGCGGCGGCGGCGGCGGCGACAGCAGGTGAATTGGAAATCTCGTTGTCGAATAGTCGCAGCAGCGATTCGACGAATGCGTCATTAATTAGAGGCGAAATAGTGTCGCAGCGACAGTACAGCAACGATAATAATATCGAGACGAGATTGGACCGCATCAGAGCCCAGGCCGCGAGCGACTCGTCGCGATGGAGACAGCGGGCCGAGCGCGCCTATCTGCAGAGGCAGCGACTCGCGCGCGAAATGGCCCTGCTGAGAGAGCAGGTGCAGGCGTTGGCCAAGAAAAACAACAACGATAACGATCGTCGCGGACGTCGTGGAAAAGCAGCGACGATCTACGTGAAAAGCAATTACAACGGTGTGGAAAGGCTGCGACGGGTGATAACTGTGCTGCGCGAAAAAGCCCCGATCGTCGGCACGTACAGTCGATCGGCCGGCAGAGGCATGGAGAAGCGCGCCAATCGGTTGGAAAAGAAGCTGCGCAAGATCGAGATTCGCATAAGCCGAGGCCGTCGTCGTTACAACAATTACAACGACGATAACGAGAACAAAAAATCGGCGTTGATAAATACCACGATTCATCATTCGATACCTCACCTGAGAATCTTGGCCAAGCGTTCGATCGACGAGGCCGAGAGCAGCGCCCAGCGCGAATCGAGGGAAGCCGCAGCGGCTGCCGAGCAAGCCGAGGCCTGGGTGAAGATCATCACGGACGCGGCGGCCAAGGAGATGGAGCTGACGAGGAGCAACTGCACCCAGGAGCAGTCGGAGAGCGTCAAGAAGCTGCTGGAGACGGTGAGGAATCTGCAGAAACTCGCAGGTAAGATTTTTGTTCTATGTGTTACATCCGGATATCCTTCTTTCTTCTCATTTAAAAAAAAATTGTTGATGGCCTAATTGTGTCATAAAAATAAATGCGAGGGTGTGTGAGATTGGTGGTTACAATTGAATTTTTAAATTCATAATAACGCCATGGTTTTTGTATCGTACGCAGAGAGCCTGGTATTTCATATGTTTTGTCTGTATGAAGCTCTCAGCCCTATAAAATAGCAGTTACTAGATTTTCCACGTGTACGCGGACATCAATACGGAGTTCGGCAGGCGGAGTTTAAAAATAATTTTCTTATTTCGTGGCGAGAATTTTCTACGGACATATCAATCGGAAGTATGTATTTCAGAAGAGGTCAAATGATAAGCGGGATGTCAATGGGTAGCTTCGAAAACGATACTTTAAAGAACAAATTGAATATTAATCTAGCGTTAATTCAGTTAATCTAGAAGGGGCGAATAAAAAGGTTTTCAAAGAAATCACAAAATGAATAACTGTTTGAGATATTTGATTAATTATCGTAAAATTAAAGAATATTGATGTAGAAAATTCTTTTAAATTACATAGCATACTCATGTGAGTATTCGTGCTCGTAGGGTTTGCTAAGATTGTGTCCTTTCAAAACGTGCCTTTCGAGTTGAATCTGGTATCCAAATGATTTGCGACAAATCGCACATTCAAAAGGTTTAGTTACCTTTATATCCAAATTATTTGTGACAAACCTCACATGCAAAGGCTTTGATTCGTTCATGAACTGTTATTACGTGAGCTTTAAGGTTAGCATTTAGTTTAAACGATTTTTGACAAATCTCACACTCGAAGCATTTGTTGCGATCATGAATTGAGTTTACGTGAACATATTATCGCCGCCTGCATCTGGCGAAGTATCGTTCGGTTCTTCCTTAATTCTGAAGAATAATGCAGTCAAATTTAATGAAGCAATGGTTTAAAAAATAATATCTCACCCCGTAGGAAAAATGTTATACCTAACTGAATCCTCTCTGCTTTCCCTTATTCGTTATGAATGTATTCGCTATGAACTTTTACACCGAAGAAATATACGAGGTTATGCTCCTCGATTAGAGCCAACTCTGTACCTCGAATTCGCTAATTTTTAAACACTTGCTAACTGCAGGAATTTAGCTCCTCGCCAGCGACTGTACACTACTCGTAAATATTAGCAAATTTGACCCCGTGATTATGGTAGCTACTTGTCGATACATTCCCCCTCTACCATAGGCTGGTGAAACGCAGTTTTGTACTGTGATACCTAGAGGGACATACATAATTGCATTACACTTAATATTAAAAAAATTTTATTCGTTTAGACTTTGAAGCTGCTGGTCAAGTTGTAAAATACTTACAACAATCGATAACTTTACAAAATATATTCCATTCTTAATCCATCCTCTTTTTACTCTATAAATAGTGATGATTTGATTGTTTTCACCGAAACAAACGTATTGTGAACTGTCGTTGGCATTTACTAAATGACGCCCTGTAAGTCGAGCGTGAGTTTTTAAATTCTTCATAACGTGATCGAGCTTTGAGTATGCTTTGTGCTAGATAGTAATATTCATCGAGACGAGATTTAAGCGTTTAATAAGCTCTGGCCCTCTATACAGCGCTCTTACTATTACGTAGCAGCAGCCGCGCCGGCATTCGAGATCGCGATAGGCGCAACAACAGCCCTTTAATGCCATATATTTCAAAGCTCCCTTATAAGATCGTTTTTATTTTTCTCAACGGCTCGACGTACAGATATAGAGAGAGAGAGAGAGAGAGACTCGGCGCGCGCGCGCCTGGTATATATGCAAAAAGCAGACACGTTACAGATATATACCTACACACGCTTTCTTATCATTCGCCGGCTTGCTCGGACGCGTATATATATTTTTTTCCTCGCGCTCTCCTTATTCTGTTTTCCTCCTTGCACACAGACGTTTGCCCGCGCGACGTTCATTATATATCTTATGCGCGCGCGGCAGGCAGGCACTGGCAGCTATACAGTCTACTTTGCATTAGTGATTTTTCGTTACTGCGCTAGGAGGTGCTTTATTTTTGTTTTCCTTTTTTTTTCTTTCTTTCTTTCTTTATCGCCGAGGGTTATATAGGCCTGATTTTTAAGACGTTTTCCTCGAAGACGCGTAATTTTTCGAGCCTTGTTAAATCATTCGCCGGAAAATTCATTTATCGCCCCGTAAACGTATATACAACGTGTATACCTAAACGTTGCGTATGTATATGTGCGGGCACTCGAAGCATACGTACACGCACAAACACACACACATCGAGTGTAACGACTTTCTAAGTATTTACAATTCTCGAGCACTGCTCGCACGCGTGGGTATGTGTATGTGTGCCTAGACGTTTTAAAAGTCAAGCAGATCGTAAAAGTATTTACGAAAAGCGACTCGTTAAACTTCTCACGAGGCTCTGCGTAGCTCGCTATACGACTGTGTGTGTGTGTGTGTGTGTGTGTGTGTACTCGCCACGCGCGCGGCAGAGTTAAATAAAATGAAGAGAAAGAGAGAGAGAGACAGGAGGTACAAAAAAAAAGAGGCGAGTGCGCGCGAGAGGAGGAACGTTCGGTCGAATTAACCAAATGCCACTCTGACACGCTTCTATATAACCGAGAGTACAAGTGGTATGTGTATAGTAGTAGCAGCAGCAGCAGCAGCAGTGGAATCGTCTCTTTCTCTCTCAGGCACTTAGCGCGCGCGCGTACGTAGGATAGGAAGGTTTTTGCTCCGGGAGCTTTGGTCTCTACTCGACGGCAATGCTCGAGCAGAGCTAACCCCTTTTGCGGATCGAGGAGACATATCCTGCCTGCAAGAAACTCGTGCTTGTGCTGCCGACGACGGAGCGAGAGCTCGAGGAATAGGCACAAAAAGCATCTTCTCTCTCCCGTGTGTGTGTGTGTGTGCATGTGCCCTCGCCCCGATAAACAACGAACCTGACAAATGACGCACGGCTGCGCCGCAAATAGATATATTCGTGTTTGCGTGTGTGTGAGAGAGAGCGAATGCGGATGAGGACGAAGGAGAGAAGGATAGGACGAGGATAGACGATCGAGAGAAAAAAATCTGTTCCACGCGCGGAGATCGAGCGACGTATACCTAGAACCTACACACCTGCACCGCAGTATACTCCGCGTCGACTTTTCGTGCGTCGATGAGATACACGAAGGCGCACGCGGAGTGCAGAAATTTGCAAGGGGAGGGCGAATTGATTGTCGCGCAGTACGTCCTCCTCCTCCTCCTCCTCCGCGAACAAAAGTTTTCCGTCGTATACTCTCCGCCGCTTGCATGTGCTTTTACTTCGCCGAATTCCGTTGTTTGTGCACGGATAGTGCTTGCGCGCCGCCCGTCATGCACGGCACGTAATATCGATTCCCTGATTGAGCTTTCGCTTCTTGTATACATACACGCTATATACATGCAGGCAGTACCAGTGGTAGCAGTTCTGCGGTTCTCATTCTTTGAAACCGCACGAGGGCGGGGGGTACATATAATAATGAATTTTTTATTTTTTTTTTTTTTTTTTGTCGAATCCAATAAAAATATGCAACGTCATTGCGGGCGCTTAGACGACACTTACAATAATACACCTTAAATGTGTATGTGCTTTTTACATATAACGACACATAGTAGTATACCGACCGAGAATTTGTATATAAGAAGACGACAGTCATCGTCGCTAATGCACGCACAGACCCGCGCGCGTTTTATATATAAAAGAAAATCAATTCCATCGCCGCCGCCGCCGCCACCGTCAGCCACTATAACTCTGCGGAGATCTGTACTTTTTTTCGGTCGCGTCACGTGCGCAGCAGCTCTCGCAGACCAGAGAGCCGCAGTCAGTATAGTGACAGAGCTGAAATTCATCCATCGCGATCGAGTGCATTATACACGATCGAGACCGTATATATATAAACGCATTGCGTGCCATATACATAATGACAGAAGTATAGCGAAGCCCACGCACATATCGTGCAGTTCTCTCGAGCTGCTGCTGGTGTCATCAATCTTTAATACACGTCCACGTCCATCTATATATATATATATCTTACACACATATGCGCGCGAGGATCGCCCTTTTCTCTATTTCTCTCTCTGTCTGTCTGTCTCTCTCTTCTTTTTTTTCCATCGATTTTCTTCCACTTGTTCGATTTCTCGATAATGTATAGTATCCGTGCCATATATATATATATATATAAACGACGACGAGCACTGCGTCTGTGTGTAAGCCTGCCAGCGCATGCCTTGCCTTGCCTTGCCAGCCTGCGAATTGCGAACGTGATCGTAATGAAGCCCTTTTCTCTTTCGGCCCTGTGCCGAGTAGTAAGAGAGAGAGAGAGAGCGTATTATAGAATTTTTTTCTCGGAAAAGATATTGACTTTGGCGTTCGCCCGTGATGTATGGTATATATAAAGGGCCGTGAGCTTGCGCGCGCGCGCGCGCGGTCAGACTGGACATGTGGAAAATGAGCTTTTTTTCTTCTTCGGCCTCTCTCGCTCTAGCTTCTTTTCTTATCGCATAATGGATTCATTTTGCGTGCAGCGACTCGATTAAACCCTATACATACCCATTATATATATATATCGTGGATATATTGCGCGGGACTCGTGTGATTACATTAGACGTTGATGGTGTTTAACTTATGTATGTGTGTATGTGTATGTATAATGTATTATAATACAGTAGCTCCTCGACTGCGCCATACCATAATACGCTCTCCGCCGTACAATGGACTTTGTCGAAAACTTGGAGCTCTGACAATGCACTTTGATAATCTACGACGTGCATAGTAGATGGCAAGAGAGAGAGAGAGAGAGAGAGAGAGAGAGAGTTGAGGCTACTACTAGCTAGGCGCTCTTTTGCCTCAACGCCAAACGCCAAAGGATTTTTTATATATATATATACCCCTATACCTCCCTACTTTTCATCTTTTTTTTTTATCGTACACGAGGTTCTTTTCAACGCGTATGGCATAAAAAGTTGTTTTTTTTTGCGCGCGCAAGAGAGTAAAAGAGCTGCAGGAATAAAAAAAAAAAGATCCAATGCGGATCATTTATGCACGCACACATACTCCGTAATGCTGTATATAGCACGAGCATTGGCTGCAGTCGAGGGGGTGAATCGCGCTATCGGCGCGCGCGGGGTCGGTCGAAAATTTTTACGAGGAAAAATCCGTCACACATACACGCGATGTATAGCTATGTATGTACGTATTACGTACACTCGATATACAGTAGTGCTCGCGCAGAGGTTTTCGAGAGATCGAGGGGCTGCTTAGTCAACGGAAGTGACCTCATATTATTATATATATATATATATATATAATATCAGGCGCCGATGTGCACGTATCGGAGTGCGTGATTCATCGCGCTCGCGCGAACTTTTCGAAATATCGATAAATGTACGATACGGAATCGTGGAATTAGCAAAAGTCGAGTTCGTGCCGCGAGCGCGAATTAGAAATCTGTCCCATGCATAATAGCTCTTGTGTATGTGTGTGTGTGTATATGCGCAGCATAAAAATCAAATTATACACGCGAAAATCTCGTGCCGTATATCCAAGTGTTGAATTCGCACGCGAACTAATACTGTACTACCAGTGACGTTATTATGCATAAAAGTAGCAATAATAATATCGACTGTAATAATAACACACACATACATATACAAAGGGACGTTGTATGCACGCAGTGCAGTGCTTTCTGCGGGTGGTGCGATCACAGTGCAGTGGAGGCGCGGTCGTCGACCTTCTCTTCGCTATTACTACTACTGCTGCTGCTACTACTGCTGGGCGCGCACGATGCACATGCAATAGCGTTCACACTCGACACACATATAAATAATCAAACCGCTGCAAAAGGTCATTATAAACAAAACTCGCGCGCGCGCGCCCCGATCGCTATTTGCCTATTATGCGCGAGCGAGCGCGGCCTGGACTCTCTCTCTCTCTCTTACCCTAGCATTGCGTAATCATCATCATCATCGCGATCGCATCTATGTGCATCGTGTGTTATATATATACGTACTCCGCGCCAAAAACCAATACATACATACACGTAACGTATAAAACCTTGGCTGCTACCATACACTTTGCTGAATGCGCAGCGCGCGCCGCGTGCTAAAATGCACGGGGCATGATTATTGCACATGCACACACACGCGCATATAATATCTGCCCGCGCCTTGTCTCTGTATAGTATATGCCCCATAAACGCTCTACACGTCGCATAATATGAGCAACGGCACACGTGAAAAGGAAAGGTTCGCAATAGTACCGCACCATACACACATATAACACAGTCTCACGCATACACTTTAACAGTTTTAGCGGGCAAACGCCGTGCTGTGTGCCGAGTGTGCATCTCGAATATACGCGCGTGTGTATGTGTTTGTGCGAAGGTTCCCCACTACTCTCGCTCTCTCGCTCTGCGAACCGAGCGAGCGAGCGAGCGAGCGTCGACGAGAGCGACTCCCGAGCCGAGCCGAGCGCGCTGAGCTGAGCCGAGCTGAGCGAGCGAGCGAGCGAGCGAGAGAAAGAGTATAGAGTGGCGCTCGGCCGCCGCGAGTTTCTGCCTTGACTCTGCAGTTGGAGATCGGCGAGCGCCTCGTACGGACGCGCTCTCTTTGTCCTATATATATATATATGTGTGTGTGTGCAGTTGTATACGTGCTACCATATATACATAAAATAAAACAGACGAACAACGCACAGCGTGATATAATCTTTGATACACCGAGTTTTGTTGTCAGTGCTCTTTCACTGTGTGCGTGTGTGGGTGACACACATTAAATCAGTGCGCTAAATAATCTATCTCGATCTTCTCTCTGCTAAGGTAGATCCGAATGATTATCGGCTCGGCTCCGTCGTTGCACACCGCACAGAGTGGATGACACTTGTCACGCCTTGCCGTGAATCAACTCTACAGTGCGTGCATTGAAAAACCACCTTGTATATTACGTGTTTACTATCCGCGAGTGCTGCACGGATGCAGGCAACCGGTCGTCGTCGTCGTCGTCGTTCGTTTGCTCAGTGCGCGTGTGTTGAAACAAAATTTGACAGCCAAACAGCGGCAAAAGTTTTTCCACGCTCACATAGGACAGGTTATAAAACGAGAGCGAACACTTGGTTCCCTTCGCGCGAGTGGTACAAGCGCGAAAACAACGAGCCAAAAAAAAAACAGAAGAAGGCGGAATCACGGCAGACACTCTACGGGCCACGCGCTGCTCTCTCTCTCTGTTCGTTCGGAATTTCTGTCTACATAGATCGTGCATCGAAGACACGAAGAAGGAGAGAACGCGATTTATAAAATATATAACACAGACGCACGTAATTATTTATCATGGAGGCGCTGCGCATAACCGTTTCTCTGCTGCTTCTGCTGCTCACAGGTGAGTTTTTGTAGTACAATGGCATTAAGTATACACAACGCGCGAATCTGTGTTGATGATGATTATTATATTGTATTGCGAACGTTGTGGCGAGTATATATACAGGTAGAGATAGCCACAAGAGTCAGTCAGTCAGTCAGTTGCGCGCACACACATACTGTAACGTGTACAAATTCACACGCACAACAGATACTATAGTATATTTGTTGTACGATACTGTAGATGCACGTCGCGCATTGTATACTATATAAGCACGGGCGCAGACACACACACAACACAACACAACACAACAGGTGAATGGCGCGAAGCGCGTGTAAAATAATACATATTATAAACACACGAATGTGTAAGGCTTCGTTCTTCTTTTTTTCTCTCTCTCGCCCGCTCGCTCGTTCATTCTTTCTGCAAAATTACCCATCTTTACATATTTATGTGTATTATGTAGGTGCGCGCACTCACTCGTCTTATTATATTGTATATGCTACGCGCGCGCGCTGCGGAGTCGAGCCTCGAAGTCTTTGTTCGCTCGCCTCGCGAGAGATCGGTTAGCGTGTCGAGTGTGTGTACTATAGTATGCACCGGCGACGGCGGCGGCGACGACGACGATCGATTTTTATGCCAGAGAGAGCCCCGGCGCGCTCGCGGTAGTATACGTGTGATATAGTGCCCACATAACGACGAGAAAAACGATTTTTTTTCCTCAAGTATTCATGATATTACGAGTGACCCATATCGTAATGTATTCCAAATCGAACTCGAAGAAAGAGAGGAGAGAGAGAAACGCATTCCGTTAATCGTAAATATTATGAGGTCTTTTCGAGAACGCACATTATATTCGAATCGTGTGTGTGTGTGTGAGAGTATCAAGTGCTAAGACTTTAAAACGCGTTCAATTGACGAAACGAAAGAAAAATTTGATTATGGAATTTCTTGGGTTTTTATTATACGTTTAAGTACAGGGTCACTGGCCGGCCGCCGCCGCTTCACGCTTCTACATGTACCCTGCGTGATTCCGTGATATTTATTATGTTATTTCACGAGTAATACCGGTGTATATTTATTACGTTCTCTATCGACGAGCCGTTATGCATACATTTGGAATCGAAAGCCGAAAAAACTGGTCACTTTTTTTTTCGTAAGTGCGCTTTCGACTCCTTTATACTTACAATTTTGTCATCCGCGCCGTGGAACACATACATATAACCGGGGAGGGAGAGTTTAATCATCGATAAATTTACGGCCGCATCGTTAAAAAATATAAAAGTTTTCACTGTCCACACGCATACACACACACACACACATACACACCAACAGCACACAGCAGGGATAAAGTGTTTTTTCTCGTAACATTATTGTACACGATACGAGAGCCTTTACTTTCCTCGTTTTTTTTAATATCTGAAAAAGTTATAAAAAGAAACATTTTTACGATCGTACATTATTACGCTCGCGATACGATGATATTAATGTATGCGAAGCTGCTGCATGTATGAGCGCGTCGAGCTGCACGCGAGTCGAGTCCGAACTGGAGCGCGTCGTGTACGTACTCTAGTGTGCATAGCAGCGGTTCGCCCGAATAGCGCGCCAACTTTTCGCGGAATTATATAAGTCAAAGCTTATAATGAGGTGTCCGATAACCGAGAGCGAGTGAGAGAGAGAGAGAGAGACTGCTCTTTATAACACATTGAATATAATATGCGTGTCTCTCTCTCTGCGAGTGCACACATTATTCGAAATAATATCCGTTTCCGGCGCGCAATATTCGATTGTTATTATATAGTATACCGTATCGCAATATAACCGTCGTCGCCTTGCGCGCTTTATCGCATTATCGTTACGATATGCGGCGGTATATTGTGTGCAGTATGCGTCGAAAGCTGCCTCATCCTCCTCCTACTCCACTTCGGTGCAGGTGTGAAGAGAGAGAGAGAGCTCGAAGAAGAAAAAAAAAGGAAGAAGTTAATAATATAAAGCTAATCGTTTCAATTCTCTCTCAATCCTTTTTTTCCTCTCTCTCTGTCTTTTTTTCGTAAAAATCAGCGTAGTAGCAGCCCGCGCGCGCGCGTGTATATAGCGCATGGGTGGCTTTTCGACGTGTGTGGCCTGAACGCGAGCGAGCAAGAGAGAGAGAACCCTATCCTTCTCCTTTTTTGAAACCTCGAGAATAATAGCAAGGTTTGCGCGCAAAATCCCTCGAAGGCTGCTGGTAGTGTATACACCATATCTCTTGCTGCTGCTGTCTCTCAGTCGCTTGAGCCGCAGCGGCGGCGACGGCAACGCGCGATGCAGCGAGCTGCCCATAAGCTCGCACAAGCCAAGGCAAATAACTCATCGATTGTAATAGCATAGTTCGTAGACGTTTTTACGAGCTGTTCCTCGCGTTTCTTTCACTCTCTTTGTCGAAAATCGCGATTATAAAAGGGCAAAATTACATGCGGTGGTAGGCGCAGGTACACGACTCGCGGAAAGCAAAGCAACGCAAAAAAATGACGCATTTTCAAATTATGCCTGGGTTACACACGAACGCGCAGAAGAAAGAAAGATAATGACAAGATGAGAGTAAGAGAGAGAGAGATGGGTGGGACGGGGGAAAGAGAGCTGTGGTCATGTTTTATTAATGAGAGCCTCTCGTGTACATACTAACGTATATATTCCATCTTTTTTTTCTGGTAGCACGACGAATCGGTCATTTGTTAATCGTATGACTTAGTAATACCGGTTTACCGGACATTACCTCTCGCGCTCGGCGTATAGAGCGTGAATCAGTATCCGTGGAATGTGCCATTGCACAAATAACACTCATGGTATATTACGATACACACACACACACGGAGACAAGGTGCCGTATATTACACTTGCGTATAATACACTTACGAGCGCACTCGCGATAGAGAGTTTCTTTTCTCTCTCCGTAACGTTTGAAAATTTGCTCTTGTTTGTTTTTTCGTTGCGAGTAAGAGAGAGAGAGAGCTTTTATATTTATCGTCTGCAGCTTGCGGTAAAATTTGTTGAATCGTACGGCACTGCGCTCTCGCTCTATGTGTCCGTCTTCTCTTTTCGCCTTTAGATATGTATGTACATAAGTTGTTGAAGCGATAATAAAACTCCCCGAGCCGCCGCCGCCGCTGCAGCTGCACATCCGCGCGGCAAGCTGCCTCGTCTATACTGCAGCGCGTTATATCCTTATATACATTTGGCATGAGAAACATTACCAACTCGGACGCGCGGAGTATTAAGGGCAGCAGCACTGCACTGCACAGCAGCAGCGGCGGCGGCGCGCCGCGATTATTTACTCCTTTTTATTTTATTTTATTTATTTTTTGCTCTTGCTTCTCTTGCCGCAAGCGCGTATATAGTTGTGCATTTATATACGCGGCAGCAACTCTACGGCCAGTGGCCCAGTTTTTCAACGTATTATGATGTTTCACACGTGCCGCAGAAAAGAGAGAGAGAGAGAGAGAGAGAGAGAGAAGCTTTTGAAGTTTGCATCTCGACTGCTGCGGCAATAATATACACACGCGCGAAAGTTTCGTTTACGTATGTATGTATATAACGCGAAATATTTGTACACTGTATTATTTTATTATGCTACTACCGCGTGTGCACGCGGTTAACGAGGAGGATTTTTTCTTTCGCTCCTTCTTTCTTTCCTTTTTTTTTTTGGTTTATGTGAAAGCCGAGAGAAATAAAAAGATGAGAGAAAAGTTTCACGCGCGACGAGGACGACTACTACCGACTGTGACTGTGACTGCGCGACGATTCGTTTGAAAAAGTTAGCGGTTATATACGTAGCGAAACTGTTGCAAAGAGAAAAAAGAGTTGACGTGCGCGCGAGTGAAAAAAAGGCCACTCTTTTGAGATCAAATTAAAGTTTGCCAGTTTCTTGGTATCATTATTATTGTTATTGCCATTACACTCGCCGGCTTGGCAAGAAAAAAAAATAGAAAAAAAGCGAAAGTAAAATGACGGAAAAGAAAAACGATTGCGTAACACCGCAGCAGCATCATCGGCGTGGTGTGGTGCTGCACACTGCGCGAAATTGCTCGGTTAGAAAATTTTTATGCACGCTCGACGCGCGTTCATCTATCTATGTATCTCTTCTCGCTCTCTCGTTAAAAGGACACGCGGATTAAAAAAATTTTTTTATATATGTAACTCGATGCATCGCGAGCGCACTTGTGCACGACGCGATCGTCATTATTATTATTATCTACGCGACGTTTCAATTGTACGCATCACGCGCGGCGACGAATGATTCATTTGCTTCTCTCTCTCTCTCTCTCTCTCTCGCTCGTCCCCGACTTTAACGAAGTCAAATTCAAACACTTTGGATACTTAAAAAATATTTATTTATACACTCTTCGCGTCCTCGCGCGCTTTGTACATTTTGCATCTGGACACAATGAGATGAGCGCAGAACAGCAGCAGCAGCAGCAGCAGTGCAGCAGTGCAGCAGTATAATAACAGCTTATATAGTAGAAAATTTTTCGCGCGAGTCTCGTTAATTTACGCGTGTGGTGGTGGTGTTGTCGGTGCGGTGGTGTATTATAACGAATCGTGTCATCTGCGACGCATCTGCTGCTGCTGCTGCAGTAGCAACACTGCGTGAGGCGATGTTTATTGCGATTAACGTGTATATAGCAGCGACATCGTCGTATTGCGGACATGGTATTATATATATACGCGCCGCAGCAACACATTTTTGGGAAAAGAATACGAGAAACACCTGACGCGCGTACACACAAAGATATTTATCGCCCGAAAAGTGTCAGCGCGGCTGTATTATATTTATACGGATTTACGAATTGTGTGCGCGGGAGATGGTATTGTGTATATACGGATATATATTTAACGCGGTATATCGCCTGTCGTAAGTCAATCCCGACGACGATCTCGTCCTTTTGTCTAATCCGTGGCGTGCCTGGCTGGAGATCGGATACATATAATGGGCGTTACGATGTCACACGGATGAGAGACGAGAGCGAGATGTTTAATACTTATTTTCTCTTCATCCCAACACTGACCTCGTTTTCGACCCAGCAGCACCTACTACATACCCGTCACGTGTGCGAGTGACTTTATCGAGATGGAGTCATCGACGCCAAAGTTTTCAAATTTTTTTTTTCTCTTTATCGGCCGTTTACCTATTACGTGTGAATATTTTATACTAATCTATACGAAATCACAGCGCCACTAGTCGATAAATATCATAATCTTTTTTCATTTACTTTCTTCCACTCTTCTTTTTTTTTCTCTCAACGCCGCGCGCAGCTTTTACGTTTCGTTCACAATCGATCCCACCGCACCATAAAGTGCTGCTGCTGCTGCTGCTTCTACTGCACATGGTATATAAGTGCGGCGGGACCCAGCGAGCGAGAAATTCGCGCGCGCGCGCTTGCAATCGGCAATTCAAAACTCGCCGAGGCGAATAATTGCCGGTGGGTGAAATTTGTCTCTCTCTTTCTCTGCCGCTGCCGCTGCTGCCTTCTATCTCTCCGCAAGCCTCTGCCAACGGGGTAAAAAACGCCTCGTGCGAAAAACATCGACGAGCAGAGCTCTGCGCGCATCATGGGCTTTTATATATTGTACATCGAAGGCGCGCGCGACACGGGACTCTGCCCTCGCGGCTCGCTGTCTCACTCGCGCGTGAGAAGGAGCGCTGTGCACCAGAGAGAAAAGGGTTTCTTCCACGAGTCGATGGGAGAGGAATGCGTCAGAATATTCCCTTCTTTCCCTTGCGAGCTGCTGCTATACACAGAGGCTCCTTCTTCTTTCTCTTCTTAACTTTTTTTTCTCTCTCTCTGTCTCTGTACTTCTCTCTCGCTCTCTTCTTTACGGGCTGTAACGTCATAGATATTTATGTAAAACGTTTAGCTATTGCTTAGAGGGACAAAAAAATAAAGTAAAATAAAAAGCTCGAAAGAATTTCTCCATCGCTCGATGTATTATGGGTATTTTGTTTTTGTTGTTTTTTTTTCCTTCCTTTTTCTTTCTTTGCTCGCGGATCGACCCTAAATACCATTAATAATCGGCCTCTCACGACGACGACAACTCGACTTTTTGAAAAATGATCCGTAAATGAATTTTTATTTTTCCTCCTCCGATACTTGTGTATCGCACACGCATAAACAACATCAGTGGCAGCAGCAGTTCGATGATACGTCTCTTTTCACGAGCTTCTTTTCAATAGTTATCGAGCCTCTCTCTCTCTCGCTCTCTCGCATCTTAATTGTTTCTCTTTCAAGCGAACACTCTGCGCGAAGTGAGTTTTGCGAAGTAACAATAATAAATACTCAATGCCAACGCGCGCCGTTGCAGCCGCCGCCACGGTGGTAGCGAAGCACTTAAAGTATCACTTGGCAAACTGTGCTCCAGTTGCATGTGTGCGTGCATGTGTGTGTACGTTAACGCAATAAAAACGCCCACTCGCAGCTCACAACACACACGTGCTTTGATCTCTCTCTCTCTCTCTCTACTTTGCCTAGAGCTCGTAAATATAATGCACACACACTCGTCCGCCCGCGCCTTGTTTAAAGTGCGCGCGCGAGCGAGAGATACCTTGAATTTTTAAAACACATCGTCTCCAGCTGTTGTTGTGCATTTCTATGTTTTTTTTCTCTCTCTTCTTTTTCCTCGACTCTCGTTCCGCATGTGTGTGTCTACACATTTGTGGAAATGTTTATGTGTTGTCGTCGTTGTCGTCGTCTACCTGCGTGCGCACCAGCTGAAACGTGGAAGAAAAAAATAAAATAAAATAAAATAAAACGAAATCGAAGAAAATCGAGCCGAGAGGGTCTTTATCGGCTTCGCGTTTCTAACAGTCAGCTCACGTATAATATAATTCTAACTGCCGTTAGTAGTATGTTCCCGTAGTAGTCGATCTCTGCGCCCGTCTGCCTATATATACGGGATAACGATCGGTTATTTCGCTGCTCGCTTCACCAGAAATTATGGCCTTTTAATCGATGAACTCGGGTCACACGTATAGAATAAATGTAAAAAAAAAAGAAAAGATTCATTGGATCATTTGTCAGAGAGTAAGTTTTTCGAAGGCGGCGGCAGAAGTCCAGGAGAAAAAAATAACATTTGGCAAGCGCGCGACGCGAAGCGTATTATACGGCCTACGCAACGTATTCGAAAATTAATGATTGGCTCTTTATCGATTATTACGTTTCGTCTCTTTCTCTCTCTCTTTTCTACGGAAGAAAAATATTGTGCGCGCGTGACACATTGCGGATCGCATGATTGTCTTACCCTATACACCGGTTCCGAAATCACGACGTTTTCTAAAATTCTCTCGTAGTCCTTTGTATCTAAGCGACCGATATTTATTTAAAAAAAAAAGAAAAGGAAGAAAATAGGATAGAGAAAGTAAGGAAAGAAAGGAATGAAATGGTATCTCTGTCTCTTTGAGGGCGGGCGTAAACAAAAGGGGGGAGTGAGAGAGACAGAGAAAATGCCAAATCCATTGAAAGTCGCATCACGTATCTATCGTCTCACCGATGGAAAAGCCTTTTTCCCTTCTCGGACTACTGCCTACTACTATAGCGTCTCGTCGTCGGGCGCGCGTCTTCTTGTCTGCACGCCAAGGCAAGCACAAGCCGGCCGGACGAAATGTTGTTATATATATAGAAAGAGAGAGAGAGAGAAGGAAAAAGAAGTGTCCATTGTGTCCGCCTAAGTTCATCTCGGTAACTCTCCTTCTAGCTCGTTGTTTCTTTTGCCTCCTTTTCTCTCTCTTCTCGGCTGAACGGTTTTAGAGAGAGACGTTCGACAGTTCGCCTGTGTTTCAGCGCACTGTCTTTGCGGCTTGCACAAGCAAGTTTTCCACGTGACGCGGCAAGACCCCAGCAGCAGCAACAGCAGCAGGCGAGGAGGAAAAGAGCGAGGAAGAAACGTGAGACTCGTTCGGACCTGAATTGTCAATTAATTACGTCGTTCGGAAGGCCGTGTCGAAACAGCCCACGTAGAGCTACTGGGCTTTTTTTCTCTCTCCGTCTACTTTTAACGTGTAATGTAATGTCGTCGGAAAAAGTACATATAAAAGAAAAAGGGAAACATTTTAAATAATTTATAAATTTACATGTAAACTATCGCCTTTACGAACAACGTGTGCACGCGCGCGCCCCGCTGCAGCAGCAGCTTCCTTCCCACGCTCCCTTGTATATAAACCAATTGACGTTTCGTGTTTTTTGTCTTTTTTTTCTTGCCGAAATTCCTCACTAAACTCTTTTCTCGCTTACCCGCGCACATAAAATCAAATATTTCGCATAATACAGCGCAATAATTCAGTATGTAACTCCTCCTCCTCACTTTCTTTCTCTCTCTCTCTCATTCTCTCTTTTGTCGCACGTCCAAAATACACACGCTGCAAGCTCGCGCGCACACACGCAATTCCGCGATAAGAGTAATAGGACCTTGGCCGCTTGGGCGCGCTTTCGAGAGAGAGAGAGAGAGCTGGTGGCGCGCATTCTTTGTGTCGCTTTTTGTGTGCCCCGCGCGCGCCGAAACATCATGATGCCCCTCCCTATCTGCTACTCTCGCTCTATATCTGTCCCTCCTTATACACCTATTGTTGGAGAGCGAGGGCTCGGAAGTTAATTTACGAGATAAATTAAGATGAATGCCTTCGTACCCACGTGTCCGCACGGCAGCAGCAGCAGCTCCGGCAATCGTGCCGCCGCTGTCACTGATGTTTGTATATGCGTGTGTGTGTGTGTGTGTGTGCACGTGGTACCACGAAGATTTATATGTATTTATCCGTGTTGCGAGCAAATTGTTCGACCATTGTCTTTTTATTTTGAACAATATAAAGTCGGAGACGCGCGCGACGAACGACCAATCGCGTGAAAAAATCTCTCACGATGCGACGATGATGCTCGGTACACACAATACATACTACATTATACACGATGGATAATTTCTATTTAAATAAAGCTGCGCCGTAGCTTAAATTGAATGCTCTCTGATTAAATTTTTTTTGTAGCCTAATGAACGATTACCCTGTACCCCCCTCTGGACTCCTCGTTTCGGGCGCGCTCGCAGCTGAAGAAAAGCAGCTGCAGCAGTTCTTTCTTATATTATACATCCCGGCTACGTAGATAACAAAAGCTTCATTGCCGAGCGTCGAACACAATGACATCCCGAAGACGGGTCGCCCCCGAAAAAAAAAATTTAATAATAATAGCAATGATGAATTGCCCGGCCTAGACGACGATGATGTCGAAGCAAGAGGGAGGCACTGCACATAGGAAGAAGACGCACAAAAAAAAATTCCTCGTGACGCGAAACGCTTGCGCGAGCGATAGCCTACGGGTCCCATGCGCTGCCGCTGCCGCTGCTGATATGATGATCGTGTCTTCTTAACTATATGTATACATAGGAAGAGAGACAAGACAAACGACCAAGGTGGTCTCTTTTGCTCTCTTCCGGTACTGATGCTGCTGTTGCTTCTGCCTCGCTCACTCACTCTCTTTCTTCGGTGGTAATTGTCTTTTGAAATGATTTTGTGCGCGCCAGAGCCGACGGGGGTACTACTATACACACGCAATACATATAATAATAATTGAGCGAACTTGGCTGCTGCTGCCATGGGCTTTTCTCTCTCTCTCTCTCTTTACCGTGAATTAACGCAGATGCGTCGGCGCGTATAGCTGTACGAAACATTTTGTATTTCCAAATTATCATTCCGACTGTCTCTCTCTCTCTCTCTCTCTCTATCTTGGAGTTATGAATAAGGACAAAACCTCAGCTGCTGCTGCTGCTGCTGCTGCTGCTGCTGCTGCTGCTGCTATTTTACAACGCGCAGCACACTTCCGAGGATAATTACTTGTTTTGTCAGGATAATATCTCGGCGTACAGTCTTTTCGTTGACGTTTTTAATTATAAATATAAAATATACACACGCGTCTATACACACCCGCACGACACAACCAAGACAATGCACACTTCACCCTCTCCCACTTTGCCATACAGCCTCGTATCTCTCGCGACTCCGAGATGTACCATATATATAAACCTAACGAAATATCCGCAATTTCCAGGCGAATAACGCGTCCTATAAATTTTGCCGCTGCTGTTGCTGCTGCTCTCTGCCTCCATACCTCACTCACGCGCGTCACGTCATATAATAACGTACGACGAAGGTGCCTCTTGCTCGCTCGCTCGCGCGCTCGGTGATAAAGCCTCGCGTTTGTTGTCGATATATTATACTCTCTCCGGTGCTCGCACATATACACACACGCAAGCACGTGTGTTATATATGTATAGGTGTGCACGATGCCCTCGCGTACGCGAGTTGAATGAGAGTAGAGAACGACGACGACGACGACGCGCGAATGATAACCATGCACCGCGGCGGAGGACTTCTAGCTCTCTCTCACTCTATCTCGACGCAGTGAGAGATGGTTATATATGTGTACCTCGCAATTACCTATTTCTCGCCGTGTATACGAGCTCGGGGAGAGAGCGCGATAACCTTTTGACGAGCTTTTGCCGAGCTTTTGCCGCGGTGAGCACGCCGAAAGCTCGAGGTACGCAGTTCATATACGAGAACTTTGATATGCACGATAATGTACTGCCTGCAAAAAACAAAGAGACGCACACGATTTTGCACCGAATGTGCAAAATGTTACAATTAATTGCGATTGATTATCGATAATGGAGAGTCTTGTGTTTTTGCGATTCATCGCTTCTTCTAACGTTGCATAAAACCACGCGATGATTCGTCGATATTTTTATCCCACAATCGCATCTTTTTTCTATCCACCTCTTTTTTTGTTTTGGAAATCTCGCGGTGGCAGCATCGCGTCGTTGTGTCTCTGTTACTCTCGGGTCGTTGATGTATACGACGACGACGACGACGACGACGACTCGCTGCCACGCTCGAGAAAGCGTTAAACACTACTCTTCCGGCATTTGCGCTCGCTGCAGCCCGTAGCACAAAGCGCGCACAAACGAAAGCGGAAAAAAGTGTATGAAAGAAAGCTTTGTTATAACCATTGCACCTGTGTGTGTATATGTTTGATGCTATACGCTGTAACATCCTCTTACTTATATCGTAAATTATGTACACGTTTTATTACGGAGTTATTATACATGTGAATCTCTCACGATTGCCTCTCGCGTTTGAGGTTTTTATTTTTATTTTTTTTATTCATTTTTCGTTGACTATAGGCGCGACACAATCTCGACTCCGATATTATCTTATCTCCGATGCGCGCGTATACACGCGGGAGAATAGTAGTAGTAGTAGTAGTATTTTTATATCTCTGTCTGTGCCTCCGATGCGCTTCGGACGCTCAGCACACCGAGCTCTGCCTGTCTCTGCGTGTGTTTGCCTGCTGTAAATTCACCTGCGCGCCTCGCGTGCCGGCCGAGCATGGACTTTTAATTTCTATCTCTCTCTCGGCAGCACTTGACGATGCGCGCGCGCGCGGGCTAAAAGTAGCTAAAAGCCAAGTCGTGTTTTCCCTTCAGCTCTCGAGTGTTTTGTCTTGTATTATTATACCCCCCCCCCCCTTTTGTTGTTTACGTTTTTCTATTTCATAGTCAACACCTATTCTGATTTCTGCTGAAAATTCAATGAGTATATTCCGTACGCGCAGCACTGCATATTAACACAGCAGCAGGACCGGCAGGAGGAGGAAAATTGATGTTTATGCGAATGGTCGTGGAAAACTCTCTCATCCGCTTTTATTTGCAATATCCCGGAGCTCTCTCTGGTGATTAATCTTGTCAATTTTTCTCAAACTCGCGAGATAGAGAGAGAAGAGAGAGACTAATGGAATGGGTATCTCTTTTCCAGGTAAAATCATAGGGGAGACAGCAAAAAAGTTCAATGAATAATAGAGTCGACGTGGCGTTTCTTTCAATCTTTGGCAGTTCAATCGCGAACAAGAGAGAGAGAGAGAAAGAAAGAGAGAGTCATCCTTTAAAGTATGCATGCGAGGAAAAATTAAAACACACAAACTTTTCGTAAAAGAGCGTGTATAGGAGAGATATACAAGTGTATATAGATACATCTTTCCCATATAGATACTGTCGGGTGGTGGTGGCGGCGGCGGCGGCTTCGGCACAGGTTAAAACGGGAGACAGAAGAGATAAGAGAGCGAGAGGAGCACACCATTGCGCGACGGGGGTATTCTTGTGAATAATTGAATCAGAAAATAGAGGGAAAAAGGCCTAAAGGTAAATGTACACGTGGGCGGCTTCAAGAGTTTACCTTTTCAAGGCTTCTCTTTTCTGCCAAACACAACCCCCTCCCCCCTTGAGAGGGAGCAGCTCGCCCTCTCTCTCTTTCTCTCTCTGTCTATTGTACAACGCTGTTGTATATATATAGCACAAGTGTATACATGCAGCATGTTATATATATTTTGTGCGCCTAGTGTACATAACTGATAAATAAATCGTGGAAAAGTTGAAGCGAATCCGATTCGATTTACACTGGCGGTCGGGGTACGTAACGTGAAATTGATTCGGATTTTAACGGTGTTAGCATCATGAGAAATAAAGTCTCTCTCTCTCTGGCAGTACTTGCCATTCGGTGATTGACCCTCGGTCGAATCGTCAATTTTTATCATCATCATTATTATTTGCTTTTTTTTTGTTTTATTCCTCGAAATCCTTCGTTTTCCCCGTTATTATTATTGTTTACCTCTCGACCTCTCTCTCGAAAAAGTTTTTCCCTTAATTGGATCCGAGCTTTACACATTAAACACACGTACTTTATTATTTTCGTGATCGAATTTACACACACTGCATCGCGCAGCGTTTGTACTGCCACCGTTGCGTGGGGTGGTTATATGTACGTCGTAGAGGTGGTAGTAGTAGTAGTAGTAGTAGTAGTAGAAGAGTCGAGTCTCAGGGAAATTATTCAGTGTATATATTATAATGCCATGCGCCAAGCCGAAAGGTGCTATGGTATACATCATATTAGAATAAGTTTGCGTGTGCAAATGAAGCACGTTCAGGCCAAGAAGATTCGCGGAAATTGCTCGCTGCTGCTGCTGCCGAGATGCTGCGATGCCCCGTGCAGGACGACGACGACTGCTTGTTGTCGTATATGTATATAACGCTTTACTCTCAAGAGGCTTTATCAGACGCATATGAAATTAAACAGTGGCGGCGGCGGCGGCTTTCCTCTCTCTCTCTCTCTCTCTCTCTCTCTCTCCTCTCTCTTTCTCTCTCTGGCTGGCTATGGAGCGTTAATATACCGGAATTATTGTTGTCGACGCGCGATTCTTAAAATTTATACATGTATGCCAGTCTCGCGAGGATCCGTTTTTCGCGCCAATTATATAAAAGCGCGCGAGTTAACGCGCGAGCTCCGCGCGTCTTGACCTGCATTTATGGCGCGTGTTTATCCATCTGCTCCGCGAGAGCTGCAGAATATAACTATATAGATGCGCAGTCGTGCGGTCGGTCCGGGATTTAATTAAAGCCTTTTATTTTCTTTACCGTAGGAACTGCTGCTGCTGCGCTATATACACTCTTCGCGTGTATGACGGGGGGATGCGTTGGTGGGGGGTTATATTTGCACTTCATTTATCCCGTTGTGTGTGCAGTGTATACGTCTCTCTTTCTCTCTCTAGCTCTTTCACTCGAAAGAGAGAGAGAGAGAGAGAGAGAGAGAAAAAAAACAGAAGAGAAGAGAAAAGGAGTAAAAAAATAAATAAATAAACCGAGAAGCAATCACTGCTGGTGTCATAATACACTCTCTTCCCCCGCTGCTCGTGTGTATAGTATAGCACTAGTTCTATATACCTACTTGCACTTCCTTCTCCGGGTTCGATCCCGAGCCGCGCACACCAGCAAGAGAGAGAGGAAGTATGCGCTTCGGCATTGTATCGTCTTTTCCAATATCCTGTGCCTGTGTTCGCCCTCTATGTACTCTGTCTCGTCCTCTCGACAAGAGTGTCTGTACGTATGTACTGTGTGGGAAATATATTTCGCGGCGGTTAATTGCCGACGACGACGACGACGCCGACGCGGCGAAAATTATTTTATAACCCCGGCGTCGCGCGTCCGCAAAGAGTTTATAAAAGCTGTACTGCGAAAAATTGAATACGCGGCTCGATATGATGATGTATGGACGACACGCATAACAATGAAGTTCGCCCGCGCGCGCGTTTATGTATGCACGATGATAGACTGCTCGAGCCCATAATACACAGCGCGGCATAGGCTCTAAATAGCGCGAGAGAGAGAAGATATTCTTCGCTACGTGTATAATAATAAACGAATGCATATAAACGCGTATAATATCGAGAGATTACGTGTATTACGATGTAACGGCGAGATGTGAACAGTTATACGTCGTTTTATGATAGCAGCAGCAGCATACCGCAGACACAGCCGCAGACGTTCGCGCGCGCGCCTCTCGAAATGTATAATATATGTATGCAAAAGGCATTACGCCTTGTACTTTTATTTAAAATAATATAATAATAACATCGTTGCGGAGTGGAGCCGGCGAAATTTTTTTAAACGCCCGCGAACGTATCATCGACGCAGCCTCTATATATAATATTATATATTTATACGTGTGCAAATTTATCCTAACTGTTTCCGGAATCTCGTTTCTCTCTCCTGCACGTTATATATATGCAGCGTACGGTAAATTTTCGGGATTTGAGCTCGCTAAGAGAGCACATCAAACACATGCACACGTACATACGTACGCAAATGCCTAATATATTCGTAAAATTACATCAAGTCAGAGAAAACATTATAATGACTTTTCGGTACTCTACGCGCGGGGCCCGGGCTCTACTACCGCGAGTATTAAGAGAGCGAGTCTGCTCTACGACGACGAGCGCGAACAAACGGCAAGGGTAAATATTTGAAATTCAAACTAACGTTATAGATGTAAGTTGCTATATGATCGACGCTTTTATGTATGTATATACCGCTGCGGTTATATTATATATATATATTGAATTGCACGAGCTCGAAATTGCATTTATATCACAGCTTCATCAGCGGTAATTATAGATATTTTCTACTCGTACCTATATACACGGTCGGTTGAATTAAAAAGAGAAAAAAGCGAAGATCTTTTATTTAGTTCCATATCTAGAGGGGGAGAAGCTTGCAGCGAAGCAAAATTTCGCAAAAAAGGGCTATACGAAGGAATATTTACTCTCTCTCTATATATATCAATGCTCTCGAGTGTGATTTGCAGGTCTCGCTATGCTAGCTTCAACCTCGTACATACATACGCGTGCACAGTAATTTATTATCAAGTCCTCTCTCTTGCCCAGTTTAATTTACATATAAAGGCGGACCCTCTCTCACGCGTCTGTCGCTGCTGCTGCTGCTCTCTGTATATAGGTAGGTACGCGTGTATTTACGCAGCAAGAGCTTACGCACATATGAGCTCTTATGTATATACGCTGCCGCTGCGTAGCTAGCTGTATACAGCGCAGAGACAACACACACACACACACGCGCACAGGTAAATTTGTATCGGGGCTGCACACGAGAACGTAAACAGCAGCAGCAACATCGTAGCTATAGCTGCTATATACGCGAAAAATAGTCAGGAAAATTCGCCGGTCGCTGATGAGGCGTCGATTAACAACGTATTACAGGCGTATTTACGATAGTGCGTGCGCGCGATGGCACGACGGGCACGTTTTAAACTCGCGGCTCTCGTATACACAGCAGCAGCGAGCAAGCGAGCACTTGGACATTATATCATACGATATGGCTGTTGTCAATATTATACAATACCGATACTCGTGCGCGCAGCGCGAAATAATCACATTGTTTCCGGCGCGCGCCGACGCGATGATGATCATCATCGTGATTTCGTGTGCGCGTGTGACGAGCAGCTTCTGTTACTGTTGGCAAATATGGCTCAAGCATGAATAATTAGTTGGATGCATTAAATGCATGCGTATATATAAAGTATAACTTATGATTATCGACGCGTATCGATCGCCTATATGTACGCGTATTTATGTATTGCCCTCTCTCTCTCTCCTGCGTGCCTGATTTTCTATCTCGTTTACCTTTTGCCGAAGAGCGAGTACGCGCGCGTGCTGCTGCATACTGTACGTATATATATCTATGCTGGCCGGGCACATGGTACTCGTCGTCCGGCATATACCGGTATATATGTGCGTGCATCAATACTCTTTTATGTTCGCGGCTCAGGGCAGACAGAGAGTAGAGAGAGAGAGAGAAAGAGGGAAATATAATCGAATGGCGACGCGCTCTAATGGCTCCAATTGCTTTTCATGAATAATCTATATAGATATGGGTGCACGCACGCGTACATAGTCGTCGTCGTCGCTCCACAACCTACCTACCTACCTCGTTCGGCCACTCTTTGTTGTTTGCACTCGCATATATATATAGCTCTTTGTGCGCGCGCGCGCGCGACACTGACCAGTATTATAAAACGCATTTATACGTATGCGCGCACCGGCGTGTACGTGCAGTGTACGCGCGAGTGCGAGAGAGAGCCTTTCCTTTTTTTATTTCGTCATTATTTTCATTTCTCGTCTCGTTTGACGATTCGATTGTTGGTACTGCGCACGTACATATTTGCCCTCGCGTACGCGTACCGTCGTTCGTTTATTCGTTAATGTACGATATAAAACGTCGATACTTCGCGGATCGATCTTTATAACCCATGCATGATGGAATATACGTGCGTGTGTGTGTGTGTGTGTGTGTCTGTACATTCAGCCAAGTACCGATACCGTATCGTACGTAGCGGCGAATCCTAAGTAAGTTGAATTTAATCGTTAATCGATCTTACGAGCGGCTGTATCAGTTATTATTAATACTTATTTATACGCAGGTGCCTCGTAGACATTACGAGGCTTTAGACGTACACAAATATTCAAGCGGTATCATTATTATTAAATAGATTTTTCTCTCTCTCTCTCTCTTCTTTTGCGTCGGACCGCCAAAATACCATCGCCATCTAATTCTCGTTATATGCATATAAGCCTATTGCTGTATTCATTAGCGGCTCTTTTTTCCGTCTTCTATATACACCTTGTGCCAATGTGTAGTTATACACAATCCATTAATTTCACCTCCTGCGAACACTCCCCCGCTCTCGCGCGCCTCTAACGATTTATCATTAGTCTCCGCGAGCTTTGCAGCAGCAGCGACTATACATGTATAAAAGTCGGCTACAATGAGCGTCGTTTAGAGTCGTAAAAAAGAAGACATCATCGCGAGAGAGCCTCCTCGCGCCGAGGATGAGGATAATCTCTTCTTATTCTTTCTTCGTTCTAGGCTCACTCACACTCTGCTCTCTCGTTCTCGTACCTTAAGGTGGTGCTGCTGCTGCTGCAGCCTCGTAAAGTTAACCCAAACTAGTTGGCGAAATAAAAGCCATAAAGGCAAATTAGCTCGGAAGACAGGGAGAGAAAGGGGGGCGAAGAGGGAAGAGCTGGATCCGGCGTGAAACTTTTCGTCGTTTCATCTTCTCTTGTAAAAGAGAGAGGCTCTTCTCCACCCTCTTATAAGGTGTATGTGTGTGTATATGCATACAAACACACCACACTCCGCGGACCATAGGCAGCGTTTTTTGGATTTAAGCCAACCCAGCAGCAGCGTTGCAAGTTTATGTATACGTATATGGCCGCCGCGTTGGCGCAAAAGAGAGAACGAGAGCAGAGAGCTCGAGTCTCGTTATCAAAGGATGATTTATTTGCATCGTGCAAATACCTTCGTTCAGATGCGCATTATATGCGTATACACATAACGCAAGGGAGAAACAGGTGTACGGATGTGCTCGCGACGCAGCGGCAGCAGCCTCGTTCTGCAACGAGAATGAGATCTTTCTCTTCTAAATCTGCGGTTGCTGCTGCTATGTGCGAAGATGAAATTTACAATACGGAAGACGCCAAGAGATAGAGAAGCAGAGAGAGACAAACCGAAAAACGAGGAGAAGGAGGAGGAGGAGGAGGTCGTCTCATTATGATTAATGACGTGCTCCAAGGTGGTCGTCGTCGTTTTCGCGTTGCCTGCGCGATGCCAGGCGGTTATATTGTTATGTGTTTAGTTATACAAAT